>CM067580.1:1052500-1520748 GCA_034336665.1 Luscinia megarhynchos
CGGCGCCCCCAGACTGGGGGCTCCTCATGCCCGAGCCCCTTCCCCTCGGGGGGTCCCCCCGCTGCCATGGGGGGGTCACGGCCATGGCTCCCACCTGGGCAGTGCCACACAGGTGTGTGTGTGTGCCAGGGGTCCTGCTGGTCGTGCAGTGCCACCAGGTAGCCACGCCCCATGTCAGGTAGCCATGCACTGTGTCAGGTGCCACATATCACGACAGGGAGCCTTGTGCCATCTCAGGTAGCCATGTACTGTGTCAGGTAGGCCACATCGCTGTGCCAAAGGCCCAGGCACCACACCAAGTAGCCATGTAGCACCAGGCAGCCGTGTTCCATGTACCAGTTCAAGTGGCCACACCCCGTGTCAGGTAGCCACACCCCATGTCAAGCACCATGTCATGTCAGGTAGTCCCACACTGTGCTAGGTAGCCATGTCCCATGTCACATTAGCCATGTACCATGCCAACTAGCCACCTATCATGCCAGGGACCGTGCCAGGTAGCCACACGCTGTGCCAGAGGCCCACGCACCAGCCACCCACGCCAGCTCCGGGTGCCACTCGGGCCCGTGGCAGTGGTGGCCACTGGCGTCGCCGTCCCCGCCTCCCGCGGGATTCCCACCCCTGCCCAGCCCTTCGCAGCAGCTCCCGGTGCCACCGGGATGGGCGGCACGGGGATTGTCGGGGTTCGGAGCCGGCAGCGACTTGGGAAGGGTGGCGGGGGTCCGGGAGGGACCCGGCACAGCTCGAGGGTCTCGTGTCCCCGCTCCAGCGCCGTGTCCCGCCGGGCCGGGCAGGGACAGGGAGGTCCCGGGGGGGGGTCTGGCTCGGGGGGCCGCGCAGGTGACACCCGCGGATTCCCGGGGGACATCCCGGCCGGACACAGCACCGGGGCCGCCCCCACCCGTGACTCAGGGCGCGCAGGGCCGGGCAGGGAGGGGCAGGGGCGGGAGGTCGAGGAGGAGGAAGAGGAAAAGGAGGAGGAAGAGGAGGAGGAGGAGGAGGAAGGCACCGCCCCCGCCCCGCCCCGCCGCCCGGTGTCCGTCCGTCCGTCCGTCAGTCCCCACCGCCCGTGCGCAGGGGAGGAGTGATGGGGTGGTGATAGCGCAGTCCCACCTCCCAGGTCCCCGATCTCCCTCCTGATCCCCCTGCGGACCCCCCGAGACGCTGCCCTGACACCCCCGGGGCGCTGGGGGACAGTTGAAGCCCCCCGTCCCTCTGCCAGCCCCCTACCAGGGATTGGAGCCCCCGAGTAGCGCTAAGAGCCCCATATCCCTCCCCTAGATGGAAACCAGGGGGCTCCCACCACCCAGCACACCCCAGCACCCCGATACCCTCCTGACCCTCATCACGACCCCCACCCCAAGACCCCCCCCGAGCATGTGGGGCACAGATGAACACCTCCCTTCCCCTCTGCCAGCCCCCCATCAGCGCCGTGGACTGGGGACCCCCCCGGCAGCCCAGCACCCTGATTTTGCTCCTGGGAAGAGTGTTGGATGGAAATCGGGGGGTCACCCACCCAGAGGGGTCACGCACCCCCGCCCCCTGCGAAGCCCCGGCCAGAGGGGCTGTCACGAGCATGTTCGATCTCAGCAGCCCCCAGCGGGGAGGGGTCTGGCTGTCCCCAAGCCGGGGGGACACAGGGACACGCTGTGCCTGTGGGATAGCGCCCAGGGCCCCCCCCCGAGGGGAACCTGACCCCACCGGGGGGTGGCGGGGGGGCCGGGATGTATAAATGCCGCTCCCGGCTGCGCTGCCGGGAAGGTGCCGGCGGGCACCCACGGAGAGCCACTCGGCCACCCACGTCCCCCCCGAGCCCCCCAGGACCCTGACCCACTTATTCCCCCCGCGGCGCGGCCCGAAAGCCGAGCCGGCTCCGTTTCGGGGGTCAGTTACAGCGGCCGGGCGGGCGCGGCTCGGGTGTCGCGGCTCGGGGGGCCTCGGCACCCCCCGGCGCGGGCAGCGCCAGCCCGGCATGAAAAAGTCATGAGCAACCAAAGCTGGGGCTGTTTGCGGGAACAATAACCGGGCACCGGGATGACACCGGAGCCGCAGGGCCGGGGGGACGGCGGCGGAGCCGGCTCGGCATCGCCACGGCACGGCCGGACCCCCGCATGGGGGATCGGGGCACTTCGGGGGGTCCAGGTGGTGGCAGAGCCCGTCCCCGCCTGTCCCCAGCTGTCCCCGGTGCAGCGTGGCAGAAACCGGGGGTCTCCGTGGCTGCGCCTGCCCCGCCTGGGGTCTCAGGAGGGCTGGGGTTGGAGTGGGGACTGTCCCCTACACCGCTGTCCCCCTCCTGTCCCCCACGTCCCCATCCTCTCCGAGGGGCCGGACCCTCATCCCTGTCATGAGTTCCAGGCGAGCTCAGCCCCGAAGGAGCCCCCACGCCCAGGGGGTTGGCTCCGGGGGCTTGGGGGTGTCCGTGACCCCGATCCACAGCTGCAGGAGGGATTTGGGGCCACAGGACAGATGGAGGCCAAGGGCCCCAAAGCAGGATAAAAGGTTTACACTAATCAAAATGCCTGGCTAATTGGAAAAGGCGCTTAGGGGCTGGCCGGGAGGCGGCGCGGCTGGAGGTGACCCGCTGCTGAATCAGAGGGGCCGGTAACCTTAACCCGCCGGGATCGGAACGGATACGCCGGCCCGGATCGGGTTCCCACCCCAGTTTTCCACCCGCGGCTCCGCCACAGACCGGACGGGGCCGCGGCGAGGGACGGTGGCGTGGCCGGGGGCTGCCGCGGTGCCCCCTCGCCCGGGCGCCCCCGGTGCCCATCGCAACCCGGCCGGTCTCTAATCCCACCTGCGGGTAATCGCAGCCCCCCGGGGCCCTCCTCCCGCTCCGTGGGGCCGGGGCAGCGCAGCCGCCCCCGCCGCGGGCGCTCCGTCCGGCCCCGCCGCGACGCCCGGGCTCGGCAGCGCCGGGGAGCCCCCGCCGGCCCCCGGGGGCCGCCCCGCCTCGGCGGAAGATGCCAACGAATGGGATCCACCAGGTGCTGAAGATCCAGTTCGGGTTGATCAACTGCGAGAGCCGGTACCTGACGGCAGAGAGCTTCGGCTACAAGGTGAACGCCTCGGCGCCCAGCCTCAAGCGCAAGCAGATCTGGACGCTGGAGCAGGATGAAGCCGACAGCTCCATCGTCTTCCTCAAGAGCCACCTGGGCCGGTACCTGGGCGCCGACAAGGACGGGAAGGTGCGCTGCGAGGCGGAGCAGCCGGGCCGGGATGAAGGCTTCAGCATCATCACGCAGTCGGACGGGCGCTGGGCGCTGCAGTCGGCCCCGCACCGGCGCTTCTTCGGGGGCCGCGAGGATCGCCTGTCCTGCTTCGCCCCCAGCGTGACGGAGGGCGAGCTCTGGACCGTGCACCTGGCCATGCACCCCCAGGCCAACCTGCTGAGCGTCAGCCGCCGCCGCTACGCCCACCTGAGCGCCCACGAGGACGAGATCGCCACCGACAGCAACCTGCCCTGGGGGGTGGACGCGCTCATCACCCTCTGCTTCCAGGACAAGAAGTACAGCCTGCGCACGGCCGACGAGCGCTACCTGCGCTGCGATGGCACCTTGGTGCCCGAGCCCGGCGCCGGCACCGGTTACACCCTCGAGTTCAAGGCTGGCAAGTTGGCGTTCAAGGACTGCGACGGGAAATACCTGGCGCCCACCGGACCCACCGGCACCCTCAAATCCGGCCGCAGCTCCAAGCCGGGCAAAGATGAACTCTTTGACCTGGAGGAGAGTCACCCCCAGGTGGTGTTCACGGCGGCAAACGGCAGATATGTCTCCATCCGGCAGGGTAAGAGCTCACCACACCCCCTGCCCGCTCCCTGCCCACCCAGGGACTGCCAACCCCGGGGAGACCCCACAGTAACAACCCCACAGCGCTGTGCCTGCCTCGGGGGGATCCTACAGCCACATCCTGAGGGCACATGGCTGCTGGAGAGGGACATTGGGGGTCCTGAGGGGGGGCTGAGGTCAGTGAGGATGGAGTGGGAGCAGCTGTGGGTGGGCAGGGCTGCGGGGGGAAGGCGTGGGTGTGTGTGTACACACGTGTGTGCATGTGCCGGGCTCTGTGGGCGTGTGCAGGGCTGTGTGTGTGAACACGTGCAGGGCTGTGGGTGTGCACAGGTGTGTACGTGCGCACACACACACACACACAGGTGTGCTGTGCTCCATGCAGCACCCACAGGTTCACACATTTGCCTGTGCACACCACACACGATTCTCTGTGTGCACACACACGTGTGTTGAGCCTGTGGATGTGACCACAGGTGAGTAGAACCCCTTGTTTGAGACCCAAGGGACCCCACTCGCCCCCAGGTGCCCCCCGGGGATGGTGCCACCCCTGTGCCAAGCAGCTTAGTGCCGGGTGAGGGGGTGGAACCAGCTATAAATAGGGGTTTGTGACCAGATGGACACGGCGGTGACAAGCTGATTAACCAGCCCAATTAGCACAATTGTTCGCAGGAGGATTTGGGGGGGAGGGGGAGGGTGGCTGTGGGGCAGCAGCGGTGATGATTGGGGTGGGACAATGGCTGGATTGGGATTGGTCCTGATGGCCAGAGCAGGATCAGTGACCATGGACAGAGTGGCTTTGGTGACAGTAGCCAACAGAGTGGAACCGATACCCATGGCTGGAATAGGATGGGTGCCAATAGCTGGAATGGGACAGGGACAATGGTTGGAGTGGGATCAGTGCCTGTGGCTGGATTGGGATTGGTGACAATGGCCAGAGCAGGGTCACCAATGATGACTAGAGTAGGACTAGTGCCAAAGTGGGATTGGTGACCGTGGCCAGACTGAGACTGCTGCCCAGGGCCAGGACAGGACAGTGCTGGCAGTCAGAGAGGGACCAGTGCCAGCGGCTGGGGCAGGAGTGGTGCTGATGGCTGGAGTGTGACCAGTGCTCAGAGAGCAGGACCAGCACCAACACCCACTCTCCCCCCAGGTGTGAACGTCTCAGCAAACCAGGATGAGGAGCTGAACCACGAGACCTTCCAGCTGCAGATCGACCGCGACACCAACAAGTGCAGCCTCCACACCAACACCGGCAGCTACTGGACCCTGGTGGCCCACGGGGGCATCCAGGCCGTGGCCACCGAAATGTGAGTGAGACTGCAGGGTGGAGAGATGGTTTGGGGTGAGGCAGGCACCCCCAATTCACGCTGTCCCTCTGCCCCCAGCGCTGCCAACACCATGTTTGACATCGAGTGGCGCGGGCGGCGCGTGGCCCTGCGCGCCAGCAACGGCCGCTACGTCTGCACCAAGAGGAACGGGCAGCTGGCGGCCGTCAGCGACACCGTGGGTAAGTTCTGGGGGGGACAGGGGGCACGGGGGAGGGGTCCCCGGGATGCTGAGAGCCGGGTGCTGTGCAGGGGAGGACGAGGAGTTCACTCTGAAGCTGATCAACCGCCCGATGCTGGTGCTGCGGGGGGAGCACGGCTTCGTCTGCTACCACCGGGGCTCCAACCTGCTCGACTCCAACCGCTCCGTCTACGACGTCTTCCACATCAGCTTCAGCGACGGCGCCTACCAGATCCAAGGTGGGCAGGGGGGGCAGTGGGGTGGGGTGGGGTGGGGTAGCCCTGGGGGTTCTGCACTGACACTCACCCCCCCGGGGCTCCCTGCAGGCCAGGGGGGCAAGTACTGGTACGTGGCAAGCAGCGGCTCGGTGTGCAGCGACGGGGACCTCTCCGAGGATTTCTTCTTCGAGTTCCGGGAGCGGGGCCGCGTGGCCATCAAAGGGAAGAACGGGCGGTACCTGCGCGGGGACCCCGCGGGGACCCTGCGTGCCGACAGCGAGTCCGTGCTGCGAGCCACGCTCTGGGAGTACTGACCCCAGAACCTCCCCCGCGGCCCCGGGGCACCCGCCTGTCCCTGGCAAAGCGGGGTGGTGGCAGCGGTGGCACCGCCCATGGCAGCTGCGCCCCCGCCATTCACGGCAATAAAGTCACCTGGATCACACTGGGGCAGCGCTGCGTCCTCCTTCCCACCGAGATCCAGCCTTGCTTCCCTCCCAGGAGTGCCCAGACCCATGGAAGGGGCTGATCCGGGGGTCAGTGGGATGCAGGGACTCCCAGGGGTGCCACACGGGATGAGGGCGGGTCAGCAAAGCAAAGCCACGGCAGGCAGGAGCCCGAGGGGGTTGGGGAGCCCGTGGCTCCTCGGCCAGGCTGGGGGTGCAGGGGGGTAGCAGTGGAAGCCCCCCCATCCCTGAGAGCTGTCAGGAGCCTCCGGGAGGATGAAAAGGAACAGAGCCAGGCACGGGGTGAGCAACAGGATCGTTTTCATGGCAGACGACAGAGTTACAGACAGTGGAGAGGTGCGGGAGGGGCCGGGGCCGGACCACGCCGCACCAGCATGGAGATACGAGATCATTTATAGAAACAACGGGGGAGCGGAGACCCCCTCCCCTGCCCAGCAGAAAACGGGGCTCCCCCGGGCACAGCACCCTGTTTGTCCTGATCCTGAAGGCGGCTCGGGGGGGCTCAGCCCGCGGCCGGCCCGGCTCGGCTCGGCACGGCCACTACACTACCACGGATCCACAAGACAGCGCGGCGCCGGGGGGCTGCCCCGGCCGGGCCGGGCTGGGGGGCGGCGGGGCAGGGCTGGGCCAGCCCAGGAGCCCCCGCTCCGCCACCGGAGCCCCGAGACCCTCCCGGTGCTGCCGACAACACGACCACGAAACACGCACAGACACACCCCCCGCCCGGACCGCCGCCGGCCCCGCTCCTGCTCTGGGGGGGTTGCTTGGGGTGCGGGGCTCTCCCGTGGGCCCCCACCCCGGCCGGCGGGGTTTGGGGCGGGCTGGCCGCCCCCCGCTCACAGCAGGACCAGGCTGGGGTTCCGCAGCTGCCGGTAGATGTTGAGGAGCTTCTCGGCCGCGGCTGAGCCCTCGGCCCCCTCCTCGCCCAGGGGCGGCTGGTCCCGCAGGGTCTGCGCCTCCTTCAGCAGCATCTGCGGGAGGGGGCGGGGGTGAGGGCCGGGGTGGGGAGGGGCTGCCCACGGGGAGGGGCGGGCGGCTCACCTCGTGGTTGGCCTGGATCTGACGCAGGTACTGCATGCGGAGGTCGGGGGGTCCCGAGCCCTGCGCCGCCTGCTCCAGCACCAGCGCCTGTGCCAGGGAGGGAGCGAGAGAGGGAGGGTGCTGGGGGAGCTGGCAGCACCCAGCCCCAGGGACCCCAATCCCAGCAGCCCCAGCCTCAGGGACACCCAGCTCTGGGAGTTCACAGCTCCAGCAGCCCCCAGATCCAACCCTGGGAATTCCCAGTCTCAGGGAATTTCATGAGCCCTGGGGAGTACCAGCCACAAGGAACCCCCCTGAGTCCTGGGGAGCCCCAGTCTCAGGGCAGCCCAAGCTCCAAACCCAGGACCCCAAAGTCTGGGGATCCCCAGCCCCAGCAGTGCTGGTCTGTCACACCATGGTGCCACAGAAATGCCCCCCACAGAACCCCAGGCTCCATTCCAGGGGGTTTGGGGTCCCTTGGGGTCCCCCCTGCCCCCGGGGATACCTGTATGCGCCGGATGACGGCGTGGTGTGTCCTGCACATGTGGGCCAGGGACGGGCTCTCCATCAGGATCTCCACAGCCTGGATGGGACCTGCAGGGCTCAGGTCATTCATGGCCACCTGGACAGTGAGAGCAGTGTCACTGCCACCCTCTCTGGGCAGTGGGAGGCCAGACCCCTCCCCACAGGGACTGAGTTCCCCAGAAGTCTCCAGACACCCCCAAACCCTCCCACTACTCCCAGGAGTAGTTACCCCCATCCTGCTGCTACCAGGTGAGCTGTGAGAGGATTGAACCTGGCAGAATTAACACTGTCACTCATCACCCTGGGGACATCTGAGCTCTCAGGTGCAAATCCACCTGTGCCAGGTACCTGGGGGCCCTTCAGGTGGGGTCAGGCAGAAGAGCTGGGCAGAAATACCTTTTTTCCCCCGTGCCTTTAGAGGGGAATTTTGCATAGGGTGGATTTACAACCCAAATCCAAGAGAATTTTCTAGAACTGAAGAAATAAGAACATCTGGAGAGGGAGGGAAATGACCACAGTGTCCAGCCCAGCACTGGAACCCCAGCCCCACAGGAGGGGGTCAGAATGGCGTGGCCATGCACCCACTCATCTCCCTGGCTCCAGGAAGGAGCTGGCTTTGTGGGACAGGGAGTTTCCCTGCAGGCTGACCCATTCCTTGGCTCAGGGCTAACCCATTCCTTGCCTCTCTGACGAGCAGCTGGACGTGGCCACCGTCGGGTGCCGTGCCACACACCGATGCCACCTCGGTGCTGCTCAGCGCCTCGGCCCCGGGGTTCTCAGCCAGCAGCCAGCGCAGGGTGGCACAGCAAAGTGGGACATCTGGGGACCAAAGGACAGAGGAGAGATGTGGCACCACTGACACAGCCTGTGCCTGAGACAGCCCTTGAGGGGGCAAGGGTAGCAGGGGCTGGACCTGACACACTGAGCTCAGTCATGCCACTGCTACTGCCACGTGTGTCAAAGCTGTGGTGAGGGCAGTGGAGTCACACAGCCCTCCTCGCCCAAGGGAGGGGCTGTGACAGTGCCACCCTGCCAGCACCCCTGCCCCAGGAGACTCTGTCACTCCTGGCACGCTCCCTTTCAGGGACTCACCTGTTTCCGAGGTTTTGAGAGCGTTTTTCAGCAGCTCTGAGGACACCCGGATGGACGCTGCCGAGGGGGGCAGGTTCTCCTCTCCCGGGGCTTTCCCCTCCTCGGGTTCAGTCTGTTCCCGGGACACTTTGAGGAAGGTCTCCACAGGGTCTGAGGGGGCAGGGGGGGCGTCGGGCCCGAGGGGGCTGCTCCCGAAACGGAGGCACTGGAGCATGTCAATGGTGCATTGGCTGAGGGGCAGGCAGATCCCCTCTCTGTCTCGGGGACAGCAGGGGCGAGTCGTCGGGCAGGAAATCATCCAGGTCCTCGGAGGAGTCGGAGCCACTGCCCAAAATATCCCTTAAACTGTAGTAGAGGGCACAGGAGATGGTCAGAGGCAGGTCCAGCTTGGTGTCCGCAGCGGGGCCGAGGGGCAGCGTCAGCTCCCGCTTGTTCCCAGGGAGCAGCTGGTCGATGGGGAAGGTGAAGGTGGTGGCCGAATCCATGGATTCCTCCTCTAAGGCACAGGGGCTGGTCAGGAGCTGGACACAGAGGGTCCAGCCCTCCTCCAGGCTGTACTCGCTGCAGTTCTCCAGCAAGCAGGAGATGGTGACGGTGTCCTGGAGCAGGAGGCAGCTCCAGTTGGCAGTGACGGTGCAGGCGATGGGCTTGTGGCCCTCGTGGCTGGAGAGCAGCGCCGCGCTCACGTTCATCACCTGGTTCAGGCTGGCCAGGGCTCGGTTCCTCTGGTCCACGGCCTTCTTCAGGAAGGACACTCTGCAAGGACAATGTGACAGTGATGAAACAACGGGAGGGACGTCAGGATGGCGCTGTGCTGCCAAGCTGAGCTGCTCCTGGCATGATCCCACCACAGGAAACCCCCAGCTTCTCTGCCATGGCAACCACAGATCCACGTTCCCATCAGAGCTGACCCTGTGGAGTGGCTCCAGACCTCAGGAATCCCCCTGTGGATGGAGGGGGCTCACCCACAGCCCTTCCCCACACACAGCCAGCCATGGAGGATGGAGACATGTGCCTGCCCTGCCTGTTACAGCCGGCTTGGCACGCGTGGCAGGCGCCTGGCACCCTGCCTGTGCCACCTTCTGCTGCCATGGCTGCCGCTGCCAGCCCGCCCACAGTGCTGGGGGTGGCTGTGCCATGCGAGGGGGCTGCCCTCAAACGCTGGCTTTATATTATCGAGGTTGGGGGGCTTCCCAGCCAGGAAAGGTAAATGCTGGAGCAGTTTTCCAAGAGAAAAGCTCGAGGAGAGGTGGGGGTGTTCAGCCTGGAGAAAACAAGGCTCCAGGGAGACATTAGGGCCCCTTCCAGTGCATAAAAGGGCTCCAAGGGAGCTGGAGAGGTACTTTGGATAAAGACCTGGAGTGAAGGATAAAGAGGAATGACTTCCTGCTGCCAGAGGGCAGGCTTAGATGGGATATTGGGAAGGAATTGTTCCCTGGGAGGGTGGGAAGGCCCTGGCACAGGTTGCCCAGAGAAGCTGTGGCTGCCCCTGGATCGCTGGAAGTGTCCCAGGCCAGGTTGGAGGGGGCTTGGATCAGCCTGGGACAGTGGAAGGTGTCCCTGCCCATGGCAGGGGGTGGAATGGGATGAGCTTTAAGGTCTCTTACCCAAAGCATTCTGTGATTCCATAATTAATTAGTGGCAATGACCTGCACAACCCCCAGCTTGGTGCCACCTTTACCTCTCTGAGGTGTCCCCGATCCCCGACAGCAGCTCCTTGATCCTCCGGCCGATCTCAGCAGGGGTCAGCTCCACGTCCGGCTCCTCGGGGCTGCACAGGCCACAGGACACCAGGCGGCCCTTGGCCGACAGGGCCAGCAGCTCTGACTCCCCTGTGGGCACAGACAGGGCAGCTCAGGGGCCAGGAAGGGAGCAGGGGCCTCCTGGATGGCTGAGGTGGGCAGACAGGGAGCAGGATGGCAGCAGGGTGTGATGGAGACAGACACGGAACACCACAGCACAGCCCACTCACACACAGACCCCAAGAGGGGACACCACCCTGTGCCTGCCACTCCCCAGCCAAGGCCAGCAGCACCCAGCTGTCACACAGGGGCCCTGTAGTGGCACACACAGCTCTGCAGGCAGCCAGCCCAGAGGCACACTGAACACCCTCCTTTTGGAAGGAGCATCATCCGAGCTGGTTTGGGGTTTGGGGCTGCCCCATGCAGGGAGTCCATGGCTGTGAGGGCTGGCCAGTTCCTGCAGTGCCAAACTGAGGGACTGAGAATGGACATGGAAAAGCAAGAATCACAATGGAGCAACATTGGAACAACAACGAAACAAGGAGAAACTTACAAAACCAAGGGGAGCCAACAAGTATGAAAGACAAAGCCCCACCCGGCCCACACAGAGCTGCAGAGCGAGGAGAGGTGGGATCCCACCCCGCTGCCCCCAGTACCTTCCGAGGCCCGAGAGGACAAGGAAAGAGCCACGACGCTACAGATACTGAGGCTGGCCGGGGACAGCACAGGGGGCAGCACGCCGGTGCCACTCTCGGTGTCCTCGGGGTCCGAGGAGTCGCCCGCCCAGTCCAGGTCGACGGCGGAGATGTCCGAGTGGGTGCTGTAGTACATGCGGGAGCCGCTGCCGCAGGCCGCGCACAGGATGGGCCCTCGCAGGTAATACTCCCTGAGCTCCGGCACCGTGGCCTCCTCCCTCTGATCCGCCTTCACGGCCACCATCTTCCCGTAGTGGCCCACGGCCACCACGCAGTCACAGCCGGGCTCGCCCGCCGGCGCCTCGTCCTCGGCGGCGTCGTCGTCGTCGGCCGCGCGCCGCTCGGTGCGCAGCGCCCCGATGAACACGATGGGCTCCTCCAGGTGGTGCAGGATCTTCACGGGCGGCGCCGGGGTGGACACGTCGCGGCAGCCGTCGGTGGTGGGCGAGGAGCTCAGGGCTTTGAGGGGCACGGAGCAGAGCTGCCCGTCCGGGAAACCACACAGGATCATGGGCGACTCCAGCATGGCCGCGTCGATGCCGAAGAGGAGGCTGAAGAGGGGCTCCTCCAGCACGAAGCCCCCCGAGCACCACAGCCCCTGCGTGCCGGGCGCGGCGGCGCAGCACAGCACGGGCAGGAAGCAGGAGGGGGGCGCGTCCCCCGTGTCCCCAGGCGGGCTCCCGGGGCAGAACTCCACCTGGCTGACCTGCCGGTACGGGGGCCCGTCCTGCTCCGGGCGCGGCAGCTCGTGCAGCCGCATCCACCACTTGCCCTCGTCCTGGGCCAGCGTGATGACGAAGGTGCTGAGCAGGGTGAACATGCTCAGGCTGGCATCGGGGAAGATGCAGGAGTCTGCTTCCACCGGGAAGACGCCGGAAGGGCCGTTGCTTTCTTGGCCGTCGCCGTCCGTCTGCTCCATTAACCTTTGGGAAAACGGGAGAGCTCTGAGCCAAGGCGTGGGGAGAAGCCAGCGTGTCCCTTGGCCGCCTCTTTGCCTGGCCCTGGGAAATGAACTCGTGCAGGAGAGCTTTCAGCACCGGCAGAGAGGCATCCCACGGCAGGAAGCGCAGCCCCAGGAGCCCAGGCTCACCTGCTCTGCTGCTCCAGGGACACGCAGTAGATCCCGCTGTGGGCGCACAGGATGTAGAGCTGCCGGGGCTGGGGCAGCAGCTCCACGTGCCACACCTGCTCAGGACAGCGGTACACAGCCTGCCAGAGGGGACAGAACCAAATGTCACCTCCCACGGCACCCGCAGGGCGGCAGGGACAAGGTGGATCCCTGCAGAGGGGCATCCAAAGCGACTTCCAGGGAGGAACAGATCCCTGGGCAGCACCCAGCTGGGTGTTCCTGGGCAGGGGTGGGAGAGGGGCTGAGGCAGCCTGTCATTCCCGCTCCCTGAGGGGAAGGAAAACAGGGAGCAGGGTACGTGCTCTACTTTGCCGAGCGGGAGAGCAGTGTGGGAGGCAGATCCCGCTCTTACAGCGGTGGATTTCTTAGAAATGATAATCAGAACAAATTAACAAAGGCAGCAGCGTGTCAGTCAGGGTGCCATGACAGCAGGGACAGCCACCAGGTCTGGGGGGAGAGGGAAGAGAAGCCCCTGTGCTGGGGGGAGTGAGCCTGAGGAGTCTGATCCAATGGGTGTCCCACAGGATTGGGAGAGGGGCCAGCTGGCAGCACCCCCAAACCCCAAAAAAAGGGTGCTGCCTGTAGGGTTTGTTTGTTGGATCCCAACAGAGAGAATCCAGGGACTGGGGACATGACTGAGGGGTGTCCCTGGGGACACAGGGTGAACCCCCACCCCGCCAAGCCCCTCACCTTGAGCACTTTGCCCTCCTGGTCGTACACGTAGACGAACTCGGTGCCGTTGGAGAGGTAGATCTCGTTCTCGTGGCACAGCACCCGCGGCTTGCCCGCCACCAGCCCCCCCACCGGGCAGCAGAATCCGGCCAGGTAATCCACCCTGTGCCCCACCTGTGCCATGGTGCCGGCCTGGGCACGTGGGGAGGGGGCAGGGCACACCGAGGGTGTGAGGGGCTGAGCCTGGAGCCCTGAGCTGTGGGCAGTGTGCGGTGACACAGCCCTGCAGACCCCCGTGCCCCTCTCGGAGCCCCCCAGCTCCCCACAGCACGTCTGGATCCCCAGTCCCCCCACTCCTGAGCCCCACAGCCCCTTCCCCCCCGAAATGAGACCCTCAGGTCCAGCCTCACAAACAGCCCCCTTCCCAAGCATCAACCTCAGCCCCCCCATTCCCACCTCCACAGCCCCCAGACCCCCCCACATCACAGCCCCTGGTACCCCAGACCCTCCAGACCCACCCCCAGACCCCCCCACATCACAGCTCTTGTACCCCAGACCCTCCAGACCCACCCCAGACCCCCCCCACATCACACAGCCTTGATACCCCAGACCCTCCAGACCCACCCCAGACTCCCCCACATCACAAAGCTTGTACCCCAGACCCTCCAGACCCACCCCCAGACCCCCCACATCACAGCTCTTGTACCCCCAGACTCTTCCAGACCCACCCCAGACTCCCCCCACATCACAAAGCTTGTACCCCAGACCCTCCAGACCCACCCCCAGACCCCCCCACATCACAATCCTTGTACCCCAGACTCTCCAGACCCACCCCAGACGCCCCCCACATCCCAGCCCTTGTACCCCAAGCCCTGTCCCACAGCCCTCCTTCCCCTCGACCGAGACCCCCAGCCCCCCCAAGCCCAGCTGCACTGTCAGCCCCCCACCCCCAGCCCCACTCCCGCCCAGCCCACAGCCCCCCACTCCAACCCCCCATCCCTCCCATCCCGCCTCCCCAATTCCCTCCCGGAGGGGCTGCGGGTACCGGGCGGGGGGCGCGGGCGGCTCCGCTTTACGGCTGCGCGGCGGCCGCCGCAATGGGCGGGGGGAGTTTACGACAGGCCGTAAAGCGGCGCAGAACGGAGGGGCGGCTCCCGGTGATCGGTACCGGGAGGGGAGGAACCCCCGCCATGAGTGACCCGCCATCCCGGCACGGGGAGAAACGAGCGAGGTGGTGCTGGCGGCAGCGGCTTTATTGATAGAGAGGCGGGGTACGATCCTCGAGGGGGCAGAGCCCCCCGAGCTGACCCTGACGCACGGGCTTGGACCCCCAAAAGTCTGGCTGAGTCCCCCAAGTGATGACCCTGAGCCCCCCAGCTCCAAACCCCCCAAGTGATGTCCCTACACCCCCAACCTGAGCCGCCTCAAGCTGTGTCTCTGTCCCCCGTCCTTCTGAGATGCCCGTGTCCCCCAGCCTGGCCGAGCCCCCGCCCCGCTCACTGCGGGGTCCCTGGGCTCCTGCGGGGGCTCTGGGGGATCGCCCCCCGCCGCGGAGGGGCTGCAGCGCCCCGGGCCCGGCTCAGCTGCTCCACGGAAGCCTCGAGGTGGGCGAAGCGATCCGAGAGCCGGCCCAGCTGCTCCTTCAGGCCGCGGAAATCCCGGTACAGCTCGTCCAGGGCTCCCGACAGCGCCGGGATCCTGCGGGCGCAGCGGCGTGAGGGCAGGGACCCCCAGATAACCCCCGAGGGACCCCAAATATCCCGTCAGGGACGGCAAATATCCCCCGAGGGACCCCAAATATCCCGTCAGGGACCGCAAATATCCTCCGAGGGACCCCAATTATCCCCTCAGGGACCCACAAATATCCTGTCAGGGACTCCATATATCCCCTCAGGGACCGCAAATATCCCCTCAGGGACCGCAAATATCCCCCGAGGGACCGCAAATATCCCCTCAGGGACCCCAAATATCCCCTCAGGGACCCCCAGGCTGCCCCGCGGGTCCCCCAGCCCCTCACCGGCCGTAGTCGGGCAGCACGGTCTGGTGGTCCGACAGCAGCAGGTTCCGCAGCTGGGATGTGATGGCGAATTTCCAGTTGTCCAGGACCAGCGTCAGGTTGGCGCAGCCCCTCGCCGAGGCTCTCTGGGCTGGAGGAGCCGGGCTGGGACCACGAGCAGCCGCCCAGGAGCAGGAGCCTCAGCCAGCCCCGCACCTGGGACTCACCCAGGCGCGGACAGGAGCCCCCACCCGTTCAGCCCGGTGGGAAGGGGGCCCGAGGGTCGGCAATTACCATCCGCTCCGTAGTCCCACGCTGCCGGCCGCCGGCCCGGCCTGGCCGCGCAGCACAGAGCCGCGAGGAGCAGGAGGGGGAGCAGCCGGGCCATGTCCCCGTGTCCCCAAGGTGTGCTGTCCCCCAGGGCTGGGCTGGGCAGGTGCCACCTCCCCGCTCCCGCTGCCGCGGCCGCTCGCCGGGCTGCGCTCCCCGGCTCTGGCTGCCGCCGCTCCCGCTCCCCCTTTTCCAGCCTGGGGCTGGCAGCGGGCCCGGCCGCACGCGGCTCCGGGGCTGATTGCAAACAGACCGCGGACACGAGCCCGGACACACAGTCCCAGCGGGAATGTGGAGCATCCCAGCCCTGGCTGGTCGCAGGTGACAAAGCACAGGAGGCATGGTGCTGTGTGCCCCTGTTCCAGCAGGCAACACGGAGCATCCTGGTCCCATCCTGGCACGTGTGGCACCGTGCTGGGGTGCAGTGTCCCCCCATTCCCATTGGGAACACAGAGTATTCCAACCCCATACTGGCCCAGTGCAGGAGGCACACACTGGGCTGCAGCATGCCCCATTCCTGTTGGGAATGTGCAACACCCTGGGACAGGTGACAGAGTGCAGGAGGCTCTGGTTTGAGGTGCTTTTATTCCACGTTACTTGCAGCCCCCGCGCCTGGGTCAGCCCAGCCCGGCCCGGGCGCTCCCAGCGCTGCACCCCCAAACCCCAGCACACCCAGGGGAAAAGCAACCGCAGCCCAGAGCCGGGCCTTGGGATGAAGCCTTTGGAAAGCCCCAGCGAGGGGCGGGGATCCCTGCCCCACTGGGCTCTGGGCAGTGCTGTCCTGGAGCAGGACAGGCCCTCTAGACCCCTCCCATGAGGGGACACGGGGCAGTGCTGGGTCCGGCGCCCCCGGAATTGAACCAGAGCTCACTGAGCCAGGGCTGGGGAGCTCCAGGATGGGCCTGGGGTCAGGGGCCCTGTGAGAGGAGGGTTGAGCCCCTCCAGCATCCACCTGCCCCTCTCCCCTGCTCAGCAGCTCCCAGGGCAGCCCCAGCTGGGGGCTGAAGGGAGGCTGGGGGCAAGACCCCCGAGCCCCAGCTCCGGCCAGGACACGCTCCGGAGGGACGGGGAAGGCACCAACTGGAGGACTGGCTCCCAGGGCATGATGGAGGCGAGGTGGGTGCCCGAGTTACGTGGCTGCCCTGCAACCCTTCCCTGGGAGCCCAACCATGCACAGTGGGGGGACACGGCACCCGGAGGGGACACCCCTCCCTCAGTCCCTGCAGGGTGCCAAAGCTCACCAAGCGGTGCCAAGCCATGAGCTGGCATGTGCCCACCCCATGCTCCGTGTCCAGGGGTGCCTGTCCTGCTCTGGGAACGTCACAGCCACCTGTCTGTGCTGCCAGGGCCAGCCAGTGCCAGAGCTGTTGGGATCCAGGCACTCAGGCGGGCAGGGAATGAGAGCAAAGCTGTGGGCAGGGAGATGCCAAAGCCTCCCTCTCCCCTTGGGTAGGAAGCGGGCACGGGCAGCTCCCTAAGCCCCCCAGCTCCCCCAGGCAGGCTGGCAGCAGCTGAGGATGGTGGGGGGCCAGCCCACGCACGGGGCTGAGGAAAGCGTTGGTTGTCCGGGCTGGGAGCCCCCAAAAGGGAGCGAGGAGTAACCGGGGGGCTGGAGCCACCCGTGCCTGGCCCCACAGCCCGGGCTGGAAGCTGAAGGGAGGAGAGGGAAGGGACAGGCGCTGCCCAGCCGCTGCGGGTGGCCCCGGGCAGGGGCGGGGCTAGGAACGGGGCAGGCTGCACATCTCGCAGTGGTCCGTGCCCGGCTGGTTCATGAAGGTGCAGTGCTGGCACGGCCACATGGCCGCGGCCACGGCGTGCGACGAGCCCCCCATGGCGCCGTACTCCTGCAGTCCCGGCAGCGGGACACCCACCGTGCCTGCGGGAGAGAGCCCGGGGCAGTGCTGGCATCCCTGCACACCCTGCCCTGCAGCCCCCTCACCAGCCCCGCCCCACTTCTTCAACTGCTCCAGGACAGGCTGGAGGGGCTTGGAGCAACCTGGTCTGCTGGAGGATGAGCTTTAAGATTCCTTCCAACCCAAACTATTCCAGGATTCCATGACCAAGGAACAGCTTGCTCCCCACAAGCCTCCAGCAGCCTCTGTGGCAGCTTGGCAGTGGCTCCACACAACCCCCCAGCCAGCTCTGCCAAAGGGACAAGGGACCCCCTCCCTGAGGGACACCCTGCCCCAGGGACCCCCCCTCTTACTGCAGAGCTGCTCGATGGTCGCCCACTGCTCCGATTTTTTCCAGGTCTGTGCAAGCTCCTCATTTTTGGTCCTCACAGCTTCCAGCAACAAGCTGATGCTGTCCTGGAAGTCACAGGTGGGAAATGAGCACTGGGAACCCCTCCAGTGCAAGGCAGGACTCTGAATCTGAGCTGTTCCCTTTCCCAACATCTTTGGGGTGCCCCAGTTTATCCCTCTGCTCCCCAGCATCCAGACACATCCCAACACCCCAAAAGCTCCTTTCCTCTGCTTCCAGCAGCTATTCCCTACCCTGTGGGCCAGTCCCAACTCCCAGAGGTGCAATCCCTCCATGCTGGAGCACTCCAGCCCCGGTCTCTGTTCCCATCCTGATCTCCAGCTGCCCACGGTCATCCCGGCTGCCGCGCACATGCGCAGCCTCTGGCGAGCACGGCCCAGCTGGATCTCACCAGGAAACTCCGGGCAGCAGAGCTGCACAGCCAGGTACCTCGCTGGCCAGCCTTGAGTTCTGGGGGCTCTGATCTCCTTATTGTTCCCACCAAATTCCTGATTCTGAGATAATTTTTAAAACATTTCCAGCTCTGGGAGCCGCAGCCAAGTTGGCTCTGGGATCGTGTGGACAACCACCCCCCTCAGTGCTCCCAGCAGCTCAGGGGCTTTGTGTTTAGAGTTTAAAAAATGTTTTGAAACTCTTTAAACCTTCTCCCAACAGCTTGGATGGCAAGAGCCAGCACAAAGCCCTGCCCAGGGTCATGGGATGGCAGGAATGGTCACCTCCACCCACTTGAGGGACCCCTGGAGGGGCTGAGGGCCCTGGGATGGGGGGATGGTGTGGGGACAGGACCCTCCCAGCCCCGTTACGTACCCGCAGAGGCATGACCTCGTTTGTGACCAGGAAGAGGAGCAGATGGAAATCAGAAATGATGTCTAGGAAAATGGAGGAAGTATTTTGGGACAGGTATGTGGCCAAACTATGGAAGTCCTGGAGAGAGAGGACAGTAATGAAGAGAAATCAATTCCTATTTGCAGATATTCCTGTCCCTCTGGCTATTGTCTGCCATGTGCAGGGACATTCCCAAAATCAGATCCCTGCCTGACTGATTGAATCCCAGCTAACAACTTCCAGGAAAAATGATCTCTGGACCCATAGGAGCTCCTCTTGAGCAAACCCAGGACCCACAGAGCTGATCTCAGATCCAAGAGGTGCTGAGGGGGAGCCAGCTTTGTTCCTACAGAAAAGACAGGGGACAGAGCAGCCCCTTCCTCCCCATCCTCTGCCTTGACCTCTTGCAGGAACAGCTTTCTGTGCTTAAAGATTCCACTCAGGAAGAGAAGGCAGCACTCTGGGAGCAGAAACAGACCCCAGTGTCAGCAGGTTTGTGCTGTCACTGTGGGGCTGGAGCTGCCTGGCAGGCACAGGGAGCCCTGATCCCATCGTGGGGTCTGGAGCTCAGCACCAGCCAGCAGTCGGCATTGGCATGCAGACACTGCTCTGTGCAGGAAGGACCTTGGAAGCTGAGCCAGGAAAGGGTGACTTGAGGGCAGGAAGAGGTGACTTGAGGGCACAGCTGTCCCTCTGCAGATGTCAGTGAGCACGAGGCAGGCAGAGCAGAGCCCATCCTTTGGAACCTGGCTCCGTCAGGAATCGCCCCTCACCTGAGTTTCTCCCAGCACATCGCGGTTCTCGATGGGGAATGGATTTTGAGAAATAGAAAAAGTGTAGACTGGATCCTTGGGGAAAGTTGTAGTAATCTAAAAAAAAATCCAAGGAAGGATGATCAGAGACCAGTGGGATACGGGAAGCAAGTCCAGATAGCTGAGAACAGTCACGACCACAATCCCAGCTCTGAGGGACCCTGCAGGGATCTGATGGCTTTTAATTTAATTTATAGTGATATTCCATCACCACAGCCCTTGGCTCCCTTTCTAAAGAAGCTGGAGGGACATGATTGGTTTGGTCTTGACAGATGCCATGGAGAGCATCCCTCACTGCACAAGGCACTGAGACACAGCAATCCTGGCACAGCTGTGCCCTGTGCCAGGCACCTGCTGCTGGAGGGAGCTCCTGAGGGATCCTAATGCTCGTTCCACCCCTCTGTTTTGATCCCAGTGACACCCCAGGTACCCCAGGAACAGGTGCCTTCACTCCTGCAGGAAATCCCTTGCTCTGGCACTGCCTGTGCCAGGGGCAGCTGGACCAGAGAGGCTGCTCCAGGTGGATCTAATGGTTGTTGGCACCACTTCCAACTCCAGCAATATCATCTGGCATCCCAGTTATTTGCTTTCCTGCCTTCCACGCTGTAACTTTGTTTCCCAGCCCCAGGGCTGAGCTGTGCCGTGCCTGGCAGCAGCTCTGCTCCGGCCAAGCTGTGCCAGAGAGCGAATTCCCTCCTCCAAGAGAAGGCATTTCTGGACAACCTGCTGAGTCACTCAAAGGAGATGGAGCCCTAATTGCTGCTCTGGAGTTTCCTCATTAGGCAGTGCCCGGGACACGGGTCCGTGGGGCTGCTGCTTCCCGGCCATGTGGCTCTGGGCCAGCTCAGAGCCCTGATAAGGCACCAGGCAGTGCTTTCCTGGAAAACAAATGTGTTCCCTGGCACCAGACTGACCCCACAGAGCAAGGGCAGCCACCTCCCTGCTAGGAATGCCTGGCAGCAGCAGGCAGAGGAGGATAATCTGTCTCAGGGATCCCCCTCCACTGGGAATTTCAGAGGTGGGTTAGGAGTTTGCTCCACTCTGACAATCTCCTGTGGGAAGCAAACACGTGCAGGGAATACTCACATCGATGATGAGGTACTCGACCGGGAGCGGGCGAGCCAGCTGGGTGATCTCATTCCCAAACTTGTCTATGTCCTGAAAGAAAAAGAGTTGGATTATTCCTGAGCCTGGAAGTGGTGTGAAACCCAAGGGATCCTGCCCTGGAGATATTTGTGCAGAATCCTGAGCTCTGGCAGATCACTGAGGGTGTGGAAAAGAATCTGGATGGGTGGTGCAGGGCTGCCCTGCTGCTCCCTGGGGCTGGAGATCTCTGTAATTCCAGCATCTCTGCAATCAGGACCTCTGTTTCCATGTGAGCCAAGAGAGTGTGGGGTCACATCCCACTAGAGAGAGGCATGGAATTATCCAAGGAGTGTACAGGTGGGATTCTACTCCATGACCCTTGTAGGTGTGTGCCTTTCAACTCAGATATCCTATAATTCCATGATTTTAAATGTCATTTAGGCAGCAGTTCCATCTTAAAGAGAGGACAGGTCACCTCTGCCTTCTCAGCCAAGGCAAACCTGCCTTTCTGCAAGTCCAGGAGTGCCTCACCCAACTCTTCATCTGGGAATTGGGAACTTTCTCAGACCCAGACCCTTGGAACCAGCACATCCCACGGTGTAAACTTGTTTTGCTTTGCCAGACGAAGGGAACATAAAGTTTAATTAGGCAGACAAACGGCCAGCATATGTTCATTAATCATAACCTGACAATTAGACGTGATTGATGTCAAACACGCCGGGTTCAAACGCCGCTTCGGAAATAAATCCCGGAGAACTGACACTTTTCATTAAAGATTCCGTACGAGGGGGTTGTGTTTTCTCCCTAAATCATCACTTAACGTGGCATAAATCATTCATGGAGCCCCACATAAATCATACACCCGTAATTCCCAGCCAGGGATGTTGTTCTGGACGTTCCATGGGCTCTGGGTGGCGGGAGCTGCATCTGGAGCTGTCACCCCTGGAGTTTTGAGTCCTGCTCTTCCCATGTGGGATGGGAGCAGCATTCCATGGGCTGAGCCAGGAGCACCATGCAGGGCTCTGCTGACTCCAGGACTCCCTCCCCTTTCTCCCAGCCGTGTTTTCTCCTGGAGAACACCACTCCAGCACCACTCCCCCGCTCTCCCTGGTGTTTACACAGCACAGCTATGTGCAGCAGCAGCCAGCACCATCCCTCTCTCCCAGTCAGACCTCGCCCCAGCAGGCTCCAGCACGCTGCTCCCCTCCAGGCACAGCCCCCCTCCCCAAGCACCCCCTGTCCCCAGGAACTGTTCCCTCTGTAAAAAAAAATCTCCCTTCCAGTCTTTGAAGCTCCTTTGAAAGGCAATCCCGATAAGGATCTTTGCTCCTTGCACATGACAGGTTGTGGCCTCAGATCTCTCTGACTCTGACAGGAGCAGGAGGAGCCGTGGAGCCTTTTTTTGGGAGATCACAGGACCCCAGAGCCAACCTGCTTCTAGATCTCAGTGATACCACAAGAGGCAGGAATCAGATCCAATCAGCTTCCCAAACACAATCCTGCCCCTGCATGAAGGGACCTGCAACAACTCACGCATAATTAGCCCATCTGGAATTCATTTTCCAATCTAATTAAGTTCTAATATGCAGAAACATTTTTCCAGCACCTGTTGGCTTTAATCTCCCCCTCTGGGGATTTTCCATGTTAAATGCCTGCTTTTTCATGGCATGCTGCTGAGGCCTCCAAGACATCCAGAGACTGGAACCTTGCTCCCCCTGAGCCAAGCACAGGACAGGACAGTCCCACAAACCCCAACATTCCTCTCCCACCACCAGTTATTTAATAACGTTTTAAAGGCCTTAATGAACATCAACTTTGGATCCTCAACCTGAGCTTGGCATCACCAGGACCCTCCTGTTATTGCTGCAGCCTGAGACCCCCAAAGCCCAGTGGCACCAGCCCCAAAGGGAGGCCAGGAAGGGGTTAATGGAGCAATGAGCATTTGGCTCCTGGACAAAAATCCAGCAGCAAAGCCTGGAGGGTCTGGACAATGCATCATCCCAGTGGAGATTGCATCAAAACTGGGATTAGAGCTTTCAGCCCACTGTTTGGAGGCAGGAGCTGCACGGGGATGAGGGTGAACAGGGAAAAGGGTGGGAACACAGACACCTCAGCAGGATGGAAGGAATTCTGGGTGGCCTCAGGATTATCCATGAAAGGGTGAGGGGAGCAGCCAAGAGAGGAGCTGCCAGCCAGGAGGGAGGCTCAGGATCCGTGTCCCAGGCCAGCCGTGAGCATCCCACGCTGTCACCATCCCACGCTGGGAGCATCCCCCATCCCACGCCGCTATTCCCGACCTGCTCCCTCTGCTGAAGGCATGGTGGAACTCTCAGCCATCTGTCCTTGCCATGTGTGGAGAAATCCCAGCTTTGCTCTTCCCTCTGCTGACTCCCAGGCACTTTCCTGGGCAGTCCTGCCCCTCGCATGGGAGCACGGCTGAGGCGCAGAAACGAAGCGACTTCTCCAAGAGCAAGTGACAGGTCAGGGAGAGTTGAAACCCTTCCCAGGAGACTCCTGCTGAGCTAATCCAGCATCCTCCTCCCTGCAGCAGCTGGGACATTTAAGGCTAAGGCAGCTCATGAGCTGGTGGGAGGGCAGCCAGGGAAGTCCTTCCCCGTCAGTGAACACTCCCCGCAGGCTGGCTCTCCCTGGGAAGAGGATTCCCAATGCCATGGTAGGACAGCCTGCCTCAGAGGTCCTGCTGGGCTCTAATAAAAGCAGGGTCCTGGCTCAGGGCTGTCCCAGGGAGGGATGGGACACGTGTCACCGGTGCCAGGCCATGGCTCAGCCACAGGAGACTTCGGAGCACGTGCAGGACTCGAGGGCAAAGGGCTCTTGCACAATGCTTGTAAAGAGCTTTTGTCTTACACCATCCCAAAGAAACTCTGGGGGAATGTTAAACCCTCCCAAAGAAACTCTGGAGGCACATTAAATCATCCTAAAGAAACTCTGGGGGGATGTTAAGGCAGCTGGAAAATGCAATTCACTGCAAAGATGACAATGACATTGTGTTTGCACTGAGCTGTCACAAATACCTGTGATAAGAGACAAAGCCAGCCAGCCCCCAAATCCAATTATCTAGGAGTTTTAAAGTGTCTGTAAAACATCAGGAATCTCTTCCCAAAGTTGATGAAGTTAATGGTGGAGCAGGTCAGCACCAGAGAGTTCCTGGGCCAGTGGACTGAGAGGAGGTGACAGCAGGGACGGGGTGCAGCAGCCCCAGGGAGGGATCCCCCATCTGCACCCAGAGAACTCCATCAGTGTTGAATATCAACCCAAGGCATATCCTCAGTGAAATCCAAATCAAAACAGCTGTTTTCTAAAACCAGATGGACAGAGGAGGCTGCTCAAGGATGGAAGACAGGATGGAAAATTGTGTGGAATATTCAGTTGGGCTCACCCTCATCCAGCTCAGAAACTGGGTGAAGTGGCTGTTGCAACATCATCTTCAGTCACAGGGTCTTTATCCCAACCTGTGTCAGTGTCTGCACATCATGGACTCCTTCCTGAGCTCTGTGTGCTGAGCTGGCCAAGCAGCACGTGCTGGTTATTCCCTGTTCCAGCTGGAACCAGCACTGAGCCCTGATGCTTCCCAGACAGCCCCTGGAGGCCGGGAGGGATCCATTCTTCCTCCTGGCTAATCTTACCTGAGGAGGCACCTCGGAGCACAGGAACTTGCTCCCACAGTCCCCAAACCCCTCGAGTTCCCCACTGGAGCAGAGCTCTCCCCTCCTGAGCCAGGACAGCAACGGCTGCGAGCCCAAAGCCAACTCCACAGGGGTGGCTCCTCAGAGCAGCAGGCAAGGGGCCAAGAGAAAGGGAATGGTAAAGAAATACAGAAACCACCCAGCTGCAGGAAAACCACAGGACAATGCCAGTGCCATCAGCTTCCCCATTTCCATGGAAGAAAAGCAGCTCCTTTTCCCATTCACAAGCCAGAGGTGAATCCACGGCACTGCCCTCGGACAGATCCGAGTTCCACAGATCCTGCCTCACATCTGGCTGTTCTATAAATATATCCACACTCCACAAACATCAGCCTCCTGGTCCTCATCCAATTAGAATTAATTTGTAGAGCTCCTTTCATCCTAAAGGGCTTTTCAGATGAATACTTGGATATTGTATGGGAACACACATGGGTTTTCCTCTGCACAGTCCCAGAGAAAACAGTAACTACTCCAAAGTGCAGCTTTCTCCCCAAATCTGGCTGGGGGGGGTCAGAACAGAGGGGAACCCCACATCACAGACTGGGGACAAAGGGAGAGCAAGGTACTGGACCCCAAAGATTCCACTCTGTGCCACCAGATTCCTGCTCCTCCTGGAGTTCACCAGGGCTCGGACACGGCTGTTGTCCCCATCCCAGGATGAGGTAGTGTCTCTGATCTCAAGCCTTGCACATTTAATGGGACCCTAAAGGTTTCCCAAGCCAGGAGTGACTAAGCTTTCCACAGATTTAAGAACATTTAAAAATAATTGAGGGATCTTAGAGCCAAATCTGTTGAAGGCTGAGGGAGAATCCCACCTGGCAGGGCCATCCTCAAGCACTCTGTGGAAAGGGCAATTAGGGAGAGAAGCTCTAAAACATGAAATCAGCTGCAGCCCGACCCAGTGAATCAGTGGATGATGGAAATTTCCACAGAAGGCTGGAGCCATCCGTTCCCATTTTGTTTATCTCCCTGCTTCAGATTAGAGATGGGAGTGAAGCCCTTCTGGGAACACCCACCAGCTTCCTGCTGCTCCCAGCACCCCGGGTGGGCCACATGTGGGCCACAGGCCTGCAGGACCTCCTGCAGGGCTGCCCCAGTGTGGCACAGCCTGGGCTGCTCCAGAGCAGGATCAGGGCATGCCAGAGATGATCTCATCCTCCTCACGTTCAGGGCCAACCTTTGCACACCCAGCTCTGCTGGGCTGTGATCAGCTCTGGCTTATCAGCTCCGAGGAGGAAGAGAGAGCAGGATTCCATCTGCTCTGCCTCTCCAGCACTGGATTTATTCCAGAGGTGTTCCTTGTTCCTAGGTAGGGTCAAGGCAAGCCAGCAGCCTGGCACTAAGGGTGGAAACCATGGAGACTCCCAGGGAAACCAGCAGGAACACACTGGCCAGCTCTATTCCTCATTCAACTCCTCCCAAACCAAGGCAGCTTTCCTTATCCCGTGCTCCTTAAAGGACAGCTTTACCACAGGCAGCAGGAGCTCACAGGACAGGAAGGAGATAACTAACTGGGTGATGGATGGCTAATTAGCCAGCAAGCAGTGCCATTAATTAACTCCTCTGTCCCTGCTCATGGGGCACCAGGAGCCCTGGCTGGAGCGGCTATCAGATCTGCAGGGAGCCTGATCCAGAGTTCCCTACTCGGCCCTGCAGGCACAGGAGGGGCTGAAGGGCTTCAGGAACAAATGGCAAGAGAATAATGACATTCCATCCATCACCAACAACCCCAAAGTGCAGCAGGCAGGGACAGCAGGGACACCTCATGTCCTTCCAAGACCCCTCCTGCAGAGCTGCCTCCAGCACTGGGCTCTGCAGAGCTGGAAGGACATGGACTGAGTCCAGAGGAGGGGGCATTCATCTGGAGGTATTTAAGAGAAACCTGAAATTCCCTTCCAGTGCCTAAAGGGGCTCCAAGAAATCTGGAGAGAGACTTTGGACAAGGCATGCAGTGACAGGACAAAGGGAATGGATTTCCACTGCCAGAGGCCAAGGTTAGATGGGATATTGGGAAGAAATTCTTCCCTGAGTGGGATGAGGCCCTGGCCCAGTTTACCCAGAGAACTGGCTGTTCCTGGATCTCTGGAAGTGTCCAAGGTCAGGCTGGACAGACTTGGAGCAACCTGGGACAGAGGGAGGTGTCCCTGGCCATGGCAGGGGTGGAATGGGATGAGCTTTAAGGCCCCTCCCAACCCAAACCATCCCACGACTCAGTGAAATTGAGTATTTCGGGTGCACATTTCCCCTGCTGCTCCTCAGGATCAGTGCTTGGAGCCAGGGGCACACCCAAGGCCCTGAGCCCTCACCTTGTAGAAGACATCAGGCACGTACTGCTCGCTGCTGGACTCCTTGGCGTAGCCCAGCTCCGGCGCGTCGCGGCACGGCAGCAGGCACTCGTCCCGCACCAGCGCCATGCACTGGTTCGACACCTGGTACCCCTCAAAGTGCACCTGGTTGTCAGGACCACCTGCAGGAAGACAGCATGGTTACAGATCCCAGCACCACTGAGGCTGCAAAAACTGATCCACACGTTGTCACCCAGGCCAACGTCCTCGGATGCCTCCAGGGGTGGGGACTCCATTGCACGACCCTTCCCATGAAGAAATTCTTCTGAAAATCCTGCACAGGGGTGATTTCCCAGGTGTAACTCCAACAGAAACTGGAAGAGCAGCACTAAGGTTGGACTCAATGATTTTGGAGCTCTTTCCCAATCGGAATAATTCCAAGATTCAACGAATAAACACAAGGCTAACAGTGATGAACACTGAGATGAAGCTGCTGCTGCTGCTGTATGGCAAGAATTTTAGGTGAGAATTGCCTCTAAACTCCACATTTTCATAGCCACACACATCTCCACAACTATCCCAGGAGCACAGAGCCCAGGGCAACAGCAGGAATGCTCTGCCAGGAGCCCTTCTGGGGGCTCTGACAGCATTACCCTCCACTGCCCTGCAGGCATCTCCTCCTTTTCCAAACAAAACTCAGGCATGCAGCTCCTGTGGCCCTGTTTCACTCCCAAGGATCCCAGAGCTGCAGATCACCTGGTCATGCCAGGCCTGAACAGTGTTTCCTCAGCCTGTACTGGATGCTTTGGTGGAAATCTGACATGGAAAGTGGGAATTAAGAGCCTGGCTCGTGGAAGGATCACATGCTTGGCGCTTTCATTTGGATAATGTAAGCAACATCAGGTCATGTGTCACTGGAATACAACTGGAAAGAGAGGAGGGAGGCAGATGGTAGGAAAACGTTACTATTTCCAAAGCTAGGAATTCAGGAGGGAATAATAATCCATGTGGAGGATTTAAAGGCAAAGTTGAGGCAAACTACCCAAATACATTTCTGCAGCACAAAAAGAGGGACTCAAGTGTTTAAATAGAACCTGCTGGGCTGACTGAACAGAGGAGAATGAAATCAGCTGGAACAGCAAAGAGGAAATATTCCTTTTCTACCCTTTGATCTGTAACCTCAATCACTCACTGCTCCAGAACAAACACTCCTAGAAATTGAACATAGACCAGGACGGGGGAAGGCCTGAATGCAGTGTTTGCTCAATAAAACACCTTGTTTAAAAAAAATATTAAATAAATAAATATATATAAAAAGAGAGATACAGATCTATATTTAATGAGAGATGGATGTGTTTAGCAGTCTGGAACGTACAGGCATGGGCCTGTTAACTAAAAAAAGAGCTTTTTCACAGAAAAAAAGGCCCTGGGAACCCTTACAAAGCTAGGCTCAGGGCAGGCAATGTCCCATCCCACTTTCACTTTTCACTCTGGATGTTATTTGGAAGTCATGAGGGTTTTTTCATTTTGTTAAACAGAGCCAGAACCAGCGATTCTGCTCCAGGGAAGGTTTAAATGAAGACATGTGCCATCCCATGGAGAAGAACAGAGTGAACTGGGAAAACTCCAGCCCTCCCAGCACATGCCAGTGTCCCCCCTCCCAGCCCAGCCCATCTACAGAGACTCCTGAAAACCAGAGGGTTTAACCAAAAGCACTTTGCAGGAGCTTCTGTTTTACTCAGCCAAAAAAATGTTTCCAAACACATTTCTTTTTTTCCCCTGACAGATTTTTTTCCCTGTCAGGTTTCCCTGACAGCAACATGAGGGAGGTAAAGATCTCTCCTGAAGGAGGAACTAATCCATAAGTCTGGAGTGTTGTGGTTCTGCACTGCTGCTTCCAGGCAACAGAATTTGGAGCTTAAGGATTTGAAACAAAAAGTGAGCAACAGTTGTTGCCCTGGCTGCAGGCAGAGAGTGATTTCTGGGTCAGAGAGGTGGGACTGAGCCTCAATTCTTCTCTTTAAACAGTTGTAAAGTAAAAAATGGGCAAATAAATAATGAGTGAGTAATTGTAGAGAGAATAAAACAAAGAATGAGGAAGTATTTTAGCTGATAGAGCAAACCCCTTGTTAAATAGGACAGATGGGGAGCAGGACATGTGACTTTTGGCATATTCCTCTACTAACAAGAGGTAATTCAGGTGAAGCCCAGAGGGCTGAGGCCAGTTTGTACCTGTAGCCACAACTGTGACAAACTTGGATCCAAAGTGCCCATCGGGAGAGAGGCGACAGATGTTGGGCTGCTGGTTCTGGAAGTTGCCAGCTGTGATGCACTCCTCTGCACTCAGGAAATACGTGTCCTGAGGGGAGAGCACGGACTCCCATCAGCCAAAGGACAAGGTGACGTAGCCCAGACCTATTTCCCTGGGCTGCAGCCAAGGAAAACGACCAACACCCCAGGAAAACACGCTTTCGTGGAAAGCTGCTGCAGAGCCCAGGACAAGAATGTGACCTGTCAGCTCCCCAGCCCCGGGCTGCCTCAGCACTGTCCCACATGCAGTCCCACCCACGTCTACACACCTTTTTTTTTTTTTTTGAAAAATCAAGTTTCACTTTCCAAATATGGATATCACTGGGTTTACAAGGACAGGAAGCTGAGGAGGTCGAAGTTTGAGCCACGTATGTGTCACAAAGCCCAGCCCTTGGGAACATCCTCTGAGTCACTCTGCCTCGTTGGGTTTGTCCCTCACATTCCCCTCCACCCCCTGGAGTTTTCTTAGCCCAAAAAAGGGCAAGCATAGCTGGGACTTTGGGAAGTTCTTCCCTGTGAGCAGGGTGAGGCCCTGGAACAGGGTGCCCACAGAAGCTGTGGCTGCTCCTGGATCCCTGGAAGTGTCCAAGGCCAGGATGGACATTGGGGCTTGGAGCAGCCTGGGATAGTGGAAATTATCCCTGCCTATGGTGGCACTGGATGAGCTTTAAGGTCTCTTCCAACCCAAATTATTCCATGATCCCATGAGCATCATTTCCTCAAAGCAGGGGTGTGTGAAGGGCTCCAGCAGCTCTGCCTGCTTCCCAAACAGCTCAATCCAAACATTTCCAAGGGTGCCAGCTCCTTTTCCTTAAAAGTGCTTGGAAAACCCCATCTCCCAAGAATTCCAGTGCCACCTGCAGCCCTGGCTCAGCTCTCTGCCTGGCACAGGAGATGGAATTCACTGGGTCACACCTGGATCTCACCTTGTTCCTGCTGTATCGAACGGTCCCTTTCCGTGTGTCTTCAGAGACCAGGTCAGTAAATATCCAGCCAACCTACAAAGGGGGATGGACAGTTGATTTAAAGAAAAAAAAAGGACAAAAAAAAAAAAAAAAGAAAGAAAGAGGAAACCAGAAGAGCTCAGACATTTTCTGCTCACAGGACACGACGTTCTTGGCTCCCCTCTGCCCTGTGCACACTGCCTGCAGGGAATGGCTGTCCCAGCTGTGCTGGGCTCCTTGGAATCCCATTTCCAGGAGCAGCAGTGTGCCAGCTGGCCAGCCAGGGCACCTGCAGCATCAGGTTTCACTGTGGAATATTTTTTCACGGAAAGATCTGGAGGCTGCAAGAGGCCTCAGTGCCACCACCTGCTCCCACCCCCAGATTTCCTACGGAGAGTTTGGAGCAGGATCCAGAGCCCACAGGTGACAGAGCAGCTCCTGTGGCCCCAGTCTGAACCTCTCACACAATCCCAGTTTGAACCTTGCATGCACTGGTTAACAGAAAGCTGATACTGGAGTGTGATTCATTCCAAACTGGAGTGGGCACTGACCCCAGACAGCACATTCCTGCTTTCTGTGGTACAAACACAGCTCAGAGTGAATCCTTTCACACACGTGTGGTGTGTCAAATACCTTGGGATTGGTCCTTCCACACAGGAGTGACAGGGACACACACCTTGGGATGATCTCTCTCCACCCAGGTGCCAACCCCAGCTCCCACAGCATTAACCCTTGCAAGGCAGAACCCATCCCAACTCCCCCAGAGCCCAGGCAGACCAAACCCTGCACCCAGCACTTGGTGACGTGTTAAGTCCCACGGATTAAAAATATCTGATGGGAGAACATGGAAATAAATAACACACAGAGAAGTTTTGCTCCAGCCTCTGGCAAGGGACGGGATCTTATCTGGGAGAACAAAGCCCTCCCCAGATGTTTACAGTCTGCACTGAGCCTTCTCCCAGGCGGGTTTTCTCCAGCAAGTCAAATCTTGTTCTGTGTACATCCCATTCCTGGCATTCCCACCATTCCAACGCTGCTCCCAAACCGGAAAACATCAGCACAGGTTGGAGGGCTGTCAGGAAATCAGGGAATCCTGATGGGATTGCTGCAGGCTGGAACTGAGGGGGACCTGCATCCCCCAATCCCACACACCATGGACTCCCTGCAGCACCAAGGACACACAATCCAAGGGCAGCCCCTGCTCCTGGAAATGGAGCACAGAGGCAACTCCAGCTCCATCTGGGCCAAATTAGCACTTGCCAGGGAGATGTTCCCAGGAATGGCTCCTGTTGGAGTGGAAAGAAAGGGAAGATGGAGTTTGTGCTGCTTTACCCATGCTACTGCAGCCACACAGCCCTGTGCTCAGGAAAATCCTCTGGATTGGGTTTCAGACCTAAAAATGTAACAGCTGCTGACACTTTAGCAAGATGTAGATAACCCCGTGGAGCTGGAGGGAATTGCTGACCACTGCCCTGCCTCACACAGACACACGAGATCAGACACATCCTGACCTTTCTCAGGCCCAGCTTTGCTGCAATCTCATCCACAACCTCGGCTTTGGGATCCTCCAGGATCTCCAGGCTGTTCTGGGTGCCAATCTGCAGCAGAGAGACACTGGTTAGTGACACAGAACTGGGGAAAAAACCAGTACAGCCACTGGGCAGTGAGGCAGAGGGTGGGAGCAGAGGTCTGGGCTTCCCCTCGGGCATCACCACAGACTGGTGTCACCCCAGAGACCTCCCTGTGCCACTCTGCTCTCAAGCCACATTCCCACTTGTTCCTTTTCCACTGACAATCTGTTGGATTTTACTTGGCAGCCGTGCAGAAACCATGAGGAGGAAGGAAACACATGAGGAGCACTCGGCTGAGGAGTGGTGCCGTGCCCCACCTAGTGGGGACTCTGCTGCTCCACACAAACCATCCTCAGCCTCTCCAGCATTTCCTCTTCAAATCATTTAGACTTCATTCTATCTAATTAAGCTGCTTCAATTTTCCCAGAGAGCTGGTAAGGAATTGAAGCAAGGGCTGCAACTGTTTTTTCTTAGCACAGAATCCGCTGGAAAGCCAGGAATCAAGGAAAGACTAAAAGTGAAATTCACTGTTACAGGCACCCTGGATTTAAACCATCCAAGGATAAAAAACAACAAAAAGCAAAATTGGAGTTTAAAATTCTTTCTGTGGCTGCAATGGATGGTGATGTTAAGGACATAAACCACATCCTCTTTTCCTCAGGACAGTTTTCCTTGGGGAGCTGCAGCTGGAAATACCAAACTAGAAAAGGTGTTTGTGTGCTCCCTGATTCTGAGGCACTGAAGGCCTGGGTCTAACCTTTCCTCAGCACAGTTTTCCTTGCAGCTGGAAGCACTGAGTGATATTTTCCAAACTGAGAAGGTGTTTGTGTGCTCCCCAGTTCTGAGTGGCCCCTGGGGTCTCACCTGGGGGGGTTCATAGATGGCTGCCACCTCGGCCCGGATCCCCAGCGGGATGTCTTTGTGCTCCGTGTACCGGCCGTACAGGTAGCCCAGATGTTGGTTCCCTGTCTTCCTCCAGAAGTCTAGGAAGCGATCTGCAATTGTGTGGTTCTCAAACATGATGTTGTCAACATGCCTGTATTTCTGTTTGACAAAGTTCAAGTGTCAGGCCGTCCTCTGCTGGCTCTGGTCCCTTCCCAGGACACACACCACCCTCCGGAGCTGGGTCCTGCATAGCAGGCTGGGGAGTCTGGGGGAGCCTGGGGGGTCCCGCCCTCCTCCCTCTGCTCAGCTCCCACCCCCCAGCACTGCTCCCTGCTCAGGCTGGAGCGTGGGATGTGCTGAGCACCCCCAGCACCTCGAGGGCTTCACTGGGACCTTTGCCCCAAGAGCCTCAGCAGGGAAAAGGACACTGAAATTCAGGAAGAAACAAGCAGAACCTGAGTGGCCTTTTGGATCCTGTGAGGAAAAGCAGCAGGAATAACCACCAGGATTCACCACCAGTGGTGCCAGCTCAGTCCTCATGCTGGGAAGAAATTCTGACCCAGGACATTTTGGAGCCTATTTTGCAAGGCCTGAAAACTGGACAGGATTACCCTGACAGCTGGAGGCTTTGTGCTCCTGGTTGGTTTTTTTGGAAGTCACCTTTCCCAGACTAAAAGCCAGGTCCCCTGGCAGGTGCCCGAGCCCCTCTCACCTGTCGGTTGAGGGTGATGGCGCTGGGCTGACACTTGGTGCAGATCCCCTCGGGCCAGGGAGGGTGTCCCTCACACCCCGACTTGATCTTACAGCTGATGTTCTCCAGGGCTACAAACTTCCCTCTGGGAGAGGAGGAAGAAAGAGAGAAAGAGAGAAAGAGAGAAAGAGAGAAAGAGAGAAAAGAGAGAAAAGAGAGAAAAGAGAGAAAAGAGAGAGAAAAGAGAGAAAAGAGAGAAAGAGAGAAAGAGAGAAAGAGAGAAAGAGAGAAAGAGAGAAAGAGAGAAAGAGAGAAAGAGAGAAAGAGAGAAAGAAGAAAAGGCTGCTGTTAGCTCAGTATCTACTTTTGGAGCAATCATTTATGGAGTGTGTGGGAAGTAAGAGATTGTAGCACCACAGCAAATTGTCCTTTCATGTGCCCAAGGCTTCCTGGAAAGGGAGATTCCCTTCAAATGAAGTCTCAGGGACTTGAGCTGCATCTTCCAAAGAGATTTTAAAAGTCTCTGTGGTATTTAGGAATAGCAGGGAGAAGATGACACCTCTGTGTAACTTATGTCCACCAAGTCTGAGAAACAGGCTTGGAGCTTTGGTGTAATTGGGGAACTTTACTTCCATCAGGAGTGTTTCCTGGAAGGAATTATATTGCCACAGGAAAAGGAAAAATAGAAGAAAAATGGGGACATAAAATAAAAAGACAGGCTTAATTTTCCCCTCCTGCCTTTTCCTTTTAATGTCAACTTTTAATGTGTTTTCTTCTCCTCCGTTTGCCATTCAATCCTCGTGTCCAACACCGAGATCTGTCTGTACTTTCATTTGTGTTAAAAAAACCAAAGCTCCAACCAGATTCCCTTAAAGCCAGAGATTTCCTTACTTGTCTGCCCCTCCAGTCAGCTTCCTGATGTAGGCATGGAATGACATGTGCTTCACAGGAGGCTCCAGATGGTTCAAATAATCCTCATCGAAGGGCTGCCAAAAACACGGCACAGAGCAGAGCCAGGTCACACACCTGTCTGATAACACCCTGATCCCTCAGCAAATGCATGTTCCACACTCAACCCCGCCAATGTGGAAGCAATCAAGGAAATTCAGGCTCATTTTCAAGGCAGCTACTACTGGGATGCAAACAGTGGAGCTTTACAATGGGGAGTTTTATGGTGGCCTCCTGCTCTGGGAACAGATTGGCCCCACAAATCAGAATCTCAACAGCAAAAAGCTTTTTCATTTCAGTATCTAACAACAAACAACAGCCCAGCTGTTCCAACATGGCCAAGGACTCTCAGAGCACTTCCAGCAGAGGGGAAGAGCCATCCTGGAACAGCCAGGATCCCCTCTGCTGCTTTGTGCCATAAGTTTGGAGCCCAGCACGTTTGGAGGTGTCACTAAAGCTGCTTCAGCCTGGAAAACCATGGAGTGGTTTGGGTTGGGAAGGGCTTTAAAGCTCATCCTATTCCACCCCCTGCCATGGGCAGGGGCACCTTCCACTGTCCCAGGCTGGAACAACCTGGCCTTGGGCACTGCCAGGGATCCAGGGGCAGCCACAGCTTCTCTGATCACCCTGTGCCAGGTGGTTAAACTGGGAAGTGCTGGGATCCAGGAGAGAGGGGACAAAACAAGAAAATCCAGGGAAAATTAAAGACTGAAGAAGAATGGAGATTTCTTGAAGCACTTTCTGTTAAACTCATTACTGCAGAAAAAACAGCTTTAACCAGGATCAACCCAGGGCCACAAAGGCCTCGAGCTTCAGTGATCCCAGAACCAGCAGCTCTGGCAGTGCATGGCAGGATTCCAGCCTGGAGCTGCCACCTCCTGGCAGGCAGCACTCCTAGGAAAAGTGTTCATACTGGGAGGAACTGGGGTGAGTCTGTAGCACCTTCCTGGGGCTCTTACCTCCAGTGGGACACAGTGCACACATTTGCCCAAGGGGCCGTGGCGACACCTGGGCAGAGAGAGAGAGAGCTGGGGTTAAATCTCATTTCACCTGAAGCTGAAGGAGGAGTAAATCTTATTTAATCATGGAAAAATCAGCCTGTAAAAGTTTCTCTGGAGTAAGTTTGGTGTGGAAGATCTACATGAGCTCTGAGAAATTCTCTATCCGTGGCAGGGTGATTTTAACAAAAAGCCACCCAAAATGCTCATCCTTTATCAGGCAAGGCAGAAACAACCAGCAAAGTGTGTGTTTATCAGGCAGATAAAGTCCTGCTGGGTAGAATTACAGAGGGGAAACATCTCCTTTTGTGGTGACTGCTTTAAAAAAAGCCCCTAAACCAACAATAAAACATCCCCAGCAGCAGGTCAGTGCTGGTTTCCAAAGGAAGGGCCCAGGAGAGGAGCAGTGAGGTTGGGCTGTGGAAACAATGGAGGTTTTCTAAGGATGTTTTGTGGCAGATAATGTACAGAAAGGAGAGTTAAATGCTACTAAAGCACTCAGCATCCTTCACTGGAGATTGATCCACACTGCCAAAGCCAGGAACCAGCCCAGACAACTCCTTTTATCCTCACAGCCTCCCCTGAGCCTTGGCTCCCTGCTAGGAACAGCTCCATCAATTCCTCTGAAAATCGTGGGCAAGTTCAAGGCAACATTTCTGCCACAGAGTGGTGGGTTTGCCTTTATTGCTCCAGTGATGTGACATCCCATCATTTATGGTCAGCTGGGAAGGTCAGAGAGGGTTTAACACAAACTTCCTCATTGCTGCAGCACCGAAGATAAACCACGTGGAGGACAAGCCCAAGGGAAAGGGCAAATTATTCTGTTTTACCTTTAAAATTTTCCCTCCAACCTCTTCAGGAGTTTTATTCTGGAGGGTTCCAGCCCCAAGGCCACAACCAGTGCAGACATCAGACCCAACTGGGTTATTAACAGAGTAATAAAAGCTCCCTCCCGGCAGAGGATGTTTTAGCAGCACCAGAGCAGATTTTGGGTGGGTTTAACTTGTTGTTGTGTTATTTTTACACAAAGAGAAGCTGCTTTGTTTCCCTAAGCCTCTTGCATGGAAGAGCTTTGGGAAGTTGGACTTTGGTGCATTTTTGTGAGCAAAAGGGACTCCCTGGTTCCATGGAGAGGTCAGGCAGACACGTGATGAAGGGAAGCCAGAGCAGGCAGAGACCCAAATCCTTCCAAACCTCTGCCACTGGAAACTTCCACTCCTTCCCTTCCATGTTTTCCTTTATGAGCAGTGGCTGAATCTGAAGGCACAGAGTGCTCCTGCTTGGAACAGGAAATCCTGGAATGATTTGGGCTGGAGGGACCTTAAAGCTCATCCCATTCCACCCCCTGCCATGGCAGGGACACCTTCTAATATGCCAGGCTGCTCCCAGCCCCATCCAACCTGGCCTTAGGCACTTCCAGGGATCCAGGGGCAGCCACAGCTTCTCTGGGCACTCTCTGCCAGACACCCTCACAGGTAAAATTTCTTTCTAATATCCCATCTAACCCTGCCCAGGAAGAATGCAGAATGTTCATTCTCATCTAGAGAATTCCACATGCTTTAGAAGCACAGGCTCTCCTCCATCAGAACAATGGCTGCTCTGAGTGAAAACTGCCAAAACCCCTGGGATTTGGGCATCTGCCTCCTCCCTGGGCTCACTGAACCTTCCAGGACAATGGCAGGGGCTGTTTTCCCTTGAGAATGCCCCCAGGGCTCTCAGGATGGAGGCAAGGGCATTTCCCACAGTATTTTCCTGATTCCTGGGCTGGGCCATCACACTCCAGGCTCTGGTGAGCCCCAGACCCCTGGGCAGGAGCAGGAGCCAGCCCCACTCACAGCTGCTGGTCTCGGTTCCGGTAAATCTTCCCATCCTGCTTGATCAGGTACTGGTCAATCTCATCCTCCACCACCTGGGGGGCCCCCCCAGGCCGGGAATTTTGGGAGACAGAGGTGTCCATGGTCTCTGAGGAGGAGCCAGCTGGGCTGGAGGGGTACAGGAACAGCATATCCCCGTGCCTGCAGGGTGGGAAACAGCACATGGGTAGTGGGAGGTGTGGGAGACAACACCCAGTAAACTGCAGGTGCTTCCCAGCAGGCAGCCAACTTCCATGGAATGTGAGAAGAGTGTGGAATGTGGCACAGATTCCAACCAGAGCAGCACAGGTGGAAGCTGCTCCGTGAGCCACCTCTTCCTGCTTTTATTTGCAATAAATGCAAATCCTTCCATCAAGAGACAAAGCTGAGGGAAAAGTATGGAGGAGGGAGTTGGGATGAAGGAGTGAGAAAACAAGGATGTGGGAGAGAAAGCTGGGATGAGGTAGGGAAAGAAGGGTGAGGGAGGGAAAGCAGGGATGAAAGGGTGAAAACAGGGATACAGGAGGGCAAGTGAGGTGATAAGGAACACTGGGGATGAGAGAGGGAAAGTGGGGATGAGGCAGGGAAAGCTGGGACAAAGAGGTGAAAGCAGGGATCAGGGAGGGAAATCCAGGCTGAAGCCTCCCCACAGCACACACACCCCAAGGAGTGACCCAAGGGACAGCCACCACCTCTCCTGTGTCACTGTGACCCCCAATTCCAGCACAGCCACCAAGACCTCCCTCCCCAATCCCAAAGTGGAAGCTGGGCACTCCTGGGATGTGACTTTTCCCAGTTTGGAAGCCCCAGGCAGAGCCCCCCTCTGGTGAGGACTCACTTGATCTTGAGCAGGTTGAGGGATTTGTTCTGTGCTGCCGTGATCTCCCCGGTCCTGTTCCGGTTGGTGTACACAGAAAAGCCATTATTCCTGAACCCAAATTCCTTGGCCACCTGCAGCACAGGGAGAAGGGACAAGGTGTGAGCCTCCTGAAAGAGGCTCAGAGCCACAGCTAATCCCAGAGAACTTCTGCTCCAGAAACTCAGCTCAATTCACCCCCATTCCTGAGCCCGGGATAGCAAGAGATGGAAACACCTGGAAAAACAAGCAATGGATTAAAGCAGGAGCTTAAACAACTTAACCAGAACTGTCTCTGCCTCACACAACACAAATGCAGAGTTTCAGCTGCAGCCAGGCAAGCACTGCATGACTGGAGGGAGAAACTTCTCCATTTTCCCAGTTTTCCTGCTCCAGCTGCACCAGCACACAGCACCAAGTCATTCCCATCTCCTGCAAGCAGAACTCCACAATCCACACTTCCACCTCTGTGCATCTTCAGCTCCATTCCCACCTCCCAGCTGCTTCACTCAGCTTCTTCCTGCTACTCTGTCTCATTTTTCCCCCTTTTCTCCTCTCTCCCATGGAATTCTCTCCCACAGCAGCCACCCCTCAGTCCCCAGGCAGGTTTTCCCAGCTCAGATTAAGTCTGGTTTACTTGGAATCACTCCAACACCTCTTCCCAGCAAAAATAATTTGCACACTTGGCCCCTTGAGAACGTCATCAGTTTCAAAGTGGCATTGAAAGTTTGTCTGTTTGCCAGGTTGTGCCCTAAATTCTGAAGTGAAAGGCCTTTATTTTTATTAATAAAACAATCCCTGTGGCTTTGGTCAGAGTCAGGGATGGGATCCTGCCCACAGGACAAATCTGATGAGCCATGAAGAGCTGTCACATGAGCAGTTTTTTTCCCTGTCAGCTTGGCTGTGATTTGCAGCACAGAGCAATCCCTGTGAATGGGAGCCTTTCACAGGGATCAGCTCCTGCTCCTCAGGCCACAGAATTCCATTTTTGGGGGCAGACAAATCCCACAGCAGGTTGGAGCTAATTCCTGATCCTGAGCACACCCAGAGTAAATTTTTTTGGTGCTTTTCCACAGGATGTGCCACAGGAGACAGGGAAGATTCTCCAGTCCTTTAATTCCTGAGCACTTCTGGAGCAGATCCAGGTTAATTCCTGGTATGGAAGCAGCAACCTGACACCTCTCTAACTCCAGCTGTCCCCCTGAAAACCAAACCCAGCCCCTGGGTGAACATTCCAGCGTTCAAATCCACAGCACAGGTAGGAGAGACCTGGATTTAGATAAAACACAGACCTCAGGTGGGAAAATTTGCCACTTTCCTCTTCCAAGCAAACCCTGCAGCAGGAAATAAACCCAAACATGTCTCTGCTCCAGCTCAGCCAGAGGACAGAGCCTTCCCCAGATCAACAGGCAATTCCAGGTGCTTTTGTACCGGCAGGAAGTGTTTTCCAGCCTGATTGTTCCCTCAGGTAACCTGAGCCCTGGAAAGCAGCAGCTGGTTCTGCACAGGCTCCAGAGATCCTGGGAGCTGCTCCTGCCTTGGCTGAGGCTGCTCAGAGGCTGCAGGGAGTCTTCCTGAACCAGCCCTGAAAAACATCAGGATTTTCCCTGGCCAGGTGGGAATGCTGTCAGGGAATGCTGGCCTGTCTGGGCCACAGCTCCAGACAAAGCTGTGACTCACAAAGGGAAGGTTTCCACCTGCTCCCATTCCCTTCCCTTCGGGAACACACGTCATGGAGCAAAGAACCCCCAGTGCCAGGGCTCCAGAGCAATTCCAGGAGGGAAGCAGAGGGAGAACTGCTCACTCCTGAAGAACACAGAGCAGCTGCATCACAGCAGAACCAAGAGCTCCTCTCCAGGAGTTCCTCCATCCCGCCCTTGCTCTCTCCAAACCCAGACTGGAAACCCAGGAGCACACACAGCAAATCCAAACTACATTCCAAGCCCAAATCCAGCACTGAGCCAACCTGGAGCAGCAGGTTTGACCATCCCACAGCTCCCCTTCTGCTTCCCAGCTGCCACTTCTTTGGGAGAACCCCAAAAAATCCTTCCCAGGAAAGTTCCCACACCAAGAAGCCCCAACAGAGAAGCTGAGGGAGTTTTTTCTGTAAACTGGTTATTATCCCTATATCAATCAAAGTGTGTTTTCCACAGGGAATGCTGTTCCTCACTGCTGCCAGGGGGGTTAAACACAGATCTCCCAGAGGACAGAGGCACAGGAGCCCTGCCCATGCCATGGGAAGGCACTGGGGATCCTGAGGTACCTTTTTGAGGAACGTTCCCACCGTCTCTCTCTTTGTGGCCGTGATTCTCTTCACTCCCTCCGGCGACTGCACACGGATAATCTGGGAATGAGGGAACACTGAGTCAGGGAGGGGGACAGAGCCCACTCTGAGCCACCAGCCTGATGTCCCCCACTCCTTCCTCCTGTCCCCATCTTCCACAGGGTCTGGAACCAGCCAGGAGAGCAGTTCTGGGTGAGTCTGTGAGCACCGGGGGAATCATTGCAACGCTCTGGGCTCTTCAAGGAAAACACCTCTGGCCAAAGCTCTGACCTCAGAGATGGAATTAGACCTTCAGGAGGGTGGATGAGACCTTCCAAGGAGAGTTATTCACACAGGCACCGGCCCAACTGGTGTTACTGGGCACTGCACTGGCCGTGGCTGAGCCCCGGTAACGAGGGAAGGGGAGAGCCGCGGGGCTCCAGCTGCTCCCGGGAAACCTGAGCTCCTGCCCGGCAGCGGCTGCAGAGCTGCGGGGAACGGGCGAGGGGAACCCCGCGGGGACAGGCAGAGAGGGGAAAATGTAAATACCGGTGTGCCCGGAGCGCCGAGGGGACTCGAGCACTTCTAAAGGGACTCCCAACCGCTCCGGTGTGACACGGGGACACGGGCAGGGCAGGCGACACGGGCAGCTGCCCTCACCCCACAGGAGCCCCTTCCCACTCTCCCAACTTCCCTCCGGGGCACAAACCCGCCGGGCCGGGGCCGGGAGCCCTCACCGGAGCGAGCAGCCCCTTCTCCCCCCGGCCCGAGCCCCCCGCCCGCTGGGAGCGGCACCGCGGCCTCACGGCCCCGATCCCCGCGGGGGAAACCACGGGGAACCGCTCGGGGGGCTGCCCGCCCCGGCCCAGCCCCGGCACCGCGTCCCGGCCCCACAGGAATCTGCTGCCTCATCGCCCCTCCCCCGGCCGCACTCACAATGGTCTCGGCCATGGCGCTGCCCGCGGGCCCGGGGCTCGCCGCGCCGCACGGACCCGGCCCGGTGCGGCCCGTCCCGCTCCGCTTCTCCCGGCCCTGCCCTTCCCTGCCCGGCCCGGCCCGGCCCAGCCCGGCCCGGCTCCGCCCGGCCCGGCCGCCGCCTCCCGGCACCGGCCCGCCCTCGCGCCCGCCCCGCCGGCCCCGAGCCCCGCGCTCGCGTTCCGCCGCATCAAGGTTCCTACTCCGGTGTCACCACCAAGTCGTCCCCCCGTACTGCCTCGGTGTTACCGCCATAATGGTCCCCCATTCTGCCTCGGTGCTACAGATCTCAGTGTCCCCATCCGCCGCAGCGCTGGCTGTTTAGTTCCGCACGCAACCAGCCCCCCCCCACCCCCGGTGCGCTCGGAGGGGCCCCGCGGTGTTGGAGGGAGGGATCGGCTCCAGCTGTGGCCGTGGGTGGGTGGGGGCATCGTGCCCAGCTGTGGAGCGGCACGCACAGCCTCATTTAAGCCCGCCCGCAGCCCCTCACATGATGGGAGTGTGACGGGTCCGGGCACGAGGTAACGGCGATGGCGCTGAGCAGAGTTCGCCTGTTCCAGCCCCGTGGGGAGGGCACCCGGCTGCTGCCCCAGGTAATCCTGGGAGCCCCCCACTCCTCTCCTACGGGACCCCTTGCCTGTGTACCCCACGTCCACCCCACCCCTGGGTAGCTGCATCCCTGGGGGTCTCTGTTGGGATGGGTCTGGGGGTCCCTTAGGGTCAGAGTCTTTGGGGTGCAGGGGCTCCCGTGATGTGCAGGGCTGGGTTTGGGGCTAAGCAGGGCTGTGTAAGGTGGCTCCAGGAGCCCGTGACTGTGTCCGGCTGTGGGATGAGGTCCACGGGCTAGAGGAACATTTCGGGGGGGCTGTGAGTGGCTCCTCTGTCCGTGCAGGCATCCAGGCTGTCGGAGCTGCCCTACTCCTCCTTTGATAACGATGAGGATGACGACACAGCCGAGCAGGACCCTGGGGTGTGGTACCCCGACCCCCCCAAACTGAGCCCCTTCAGCCACTGCGTGCGCTACATGGCCTTCCTCTGGAACCTCCTCTTCCTCCTGCTGGGGCTGCTGACCCTTGCTGTGGGGGTCTGGGGGCTGCTGGCCAAGAGCCCCCTGCCCGGGGGCGTGCCCCTGAGCTCGGACCCCATGCTGCTCTTCGTGCTGGCGGGGCTGGGGGCCAGCGCCGTGTCCCTGGCTGGTTGCCTGGGTGCTTTCCGAGCCAGCCCCTGCCTGCTGCGCTTCTTCCTGGGTGCTGTGCTGGCCTTTGGGGGGCTGGAGGTGCTGGGGGGGCTCCTGCTGCTGCTGGCGCGGCGGCGGCTGCGGGAGGCGCTGCGGGACCTGCTGCTGCTCTGCCTCCTGCGCTACCAGGAGGATCCCGACCTGCAGTTCCTGGTGGATGAGGTGCAGCGGAGCCTCCAGTGCTGCGGCCTCGAGTCCTACCGCGACTGGGAGAGCAACCCGTGAGTCGGGGCCAGGGGGGTGTGTTGGGGACCCCTTGCCCACCATGGGGCTGAAAACCTCCTTTGTGGGATCCCCATCCACACCACGGGGCTGAAAACTCTGTTTGGTGTAGGACACCATGCCCATCATGGGGCAGAAAACCTCTTTTGTGGGACCCCACCCCATCCCTGTTCCTCGTAGGGTCTGTGATGAGGATTCGTGTTTGGGGTGGTCCAGAAAAGAGAGGGATGAGCTGACACCCGCAGATGGTGTCCAGCTCTGTGGCCGGGGTCGTGGTAAACCCATCCCCACACCCCAAATGTGACCCCACATCCGTGTCCATCCCGCAGGTACTTCAACTGCAGCGCCCCGGGGGCGCGGGCGTGCGGCGTGCCTGCCTCCTGCTGCCAGGACCCGCTGCAGAGCGGCTCCGTGCCCAACATCCAGTGTGGCTTTGGGGTGCTGGGGCTGGGGGCAGCGGCAGCAGGGGCTGTGGTGCACACGGGGGGCTGTGGGGCTGCTCTGGGTGTGTGGCTGCGGGGCCAGGCTGGGGCCATCGCCACCGGTGCCACCGTCCTGCTGCTGCTGGAGGCCGTGGGAGCGCTCATGGCACTGAGGGTGCTCGGGGACATCACGGCTGTGAGGGTGTGGGAGTGAGGGCAACGTGGGGATTGGGATATGCAGAGGGTTGCTTTGGTCCCAAATAAACTTTGTCAAAGTCCTGAACCCATCCATGGCACCAGCTGCTGGTGCAGTTGTCCTGGGGTGGGAATTTGGAGATGCCTGGGGTGCTGGTCCAGCCCCAAATAAACCTTGTCAGAATCCTGACCCCATCTGTGTCCTGCCCATCCCACCCCAGGATGTGGGCAGCCACTTTCCCTCCTCCCCAGCCCACAACACTGACTCCTGAGCTCATTTGGGTTTAATGAGAATTTTTCCAAGCTGAGCCTCCCCAGCACAGGCAGGGGGGGCCTTGACCTACACAACACTACAGGGTGGGTGAGCCTTCTAAAATCCTAAATGATCCCGTACTGAGCCAGCTCGTGCAGCTCCAGGTGGCTGAAGGCTTCCCAGGGGCAGATGACAGTGATGTCTGAGGAGAGAGGGGACAGAGGTTGTGGTACTGTGACCCCCACAGCCCCTGCCCCCCTGCTGCCAAAGGGGTGGCATTCCCATACCTGTTCCCAGCCCCTCCATGCCTGGGATGTCGTCACCGAACCTGCAAAGAAAGAAGGATTGTCTGGCCTGACCCCAGGCAGGACCCCCCCCGATCCCAGGGCCCTTCCCCACTCACCCCTGCACCCCCTTTTTGGGGGGTTTGCTCTTGAACTGCCTCGTCTGCCTCTGCTTGAACTTGGGGGGTCCCTTGCGGGGGGTGGCGGGACCCCCGGTGACCCTGGTGGCCGATTTCAGCTCCGGTTTGGGGGGCTCCAGGCTCATGGCTGTGGGGGGCTGCAGCCCCGGCTCACCGCCTTCCCTGCTGCTCCTCACACCCTCTGCAGGGAAATAAATGGAGGGCACCAGCTTCTCCTGCCACCCTGTGCCCCCCCCAGGGCTCTGCAGAGCCCCCTCCCCACAAAGCTGACTCAGCTCAGCCATTAATCCCCAAAGGCAGGGAAGGGACTCCCGGGGAAACCAGGGCTGCTGCTGCTCCTTCCTCCCTTGTCCCCCACCCCACACAACCTGGGGGCACTGCCAGGACCCTCCCATGGCTTGCCCCAGGTCTGTGCCGGGGTGTGGGGGTACCCCAGGCTGGGAAGGGGGAGCAGAGGATGGCCCACAGCACCAGGAATGGGAATTTTGTGGCACAAGCCCAGCATGAGGGATTTGGCTCTAGTGCAGAGCTGGGACCCTGGGAACAAGAACCCAACCCAGGGAGCTGCTCCTGGATGTTTCTGGGTGCAGGAAGAGCAGCAAAGCAACCCCACATCCCCTCCCAGCCCCGACCCCCTGACTCACAGAGTCCCACGATTCCAGAGCTGCTCCCTCCGTCCTGCAGCTCAGAGATGCTCTGGGGGGTTTTCGGGGAGGGAGATTTATCCTGCCCGGGGGTAATAGGATTATTGACCTCCCTTCTTTCCCCAGGGGTAATCCAGTGTCCTTCCCCTGCTCTGGGGGGGAGGAGAGGTCAGGATTAGCCCTGACCGGGCTGGGTGGGCAGTGGATCCCACGTGGGGGGGTCCTATTCCCAAAGAGATTCCCCCAGTGTCCCCTGATCCCAAAGAGAGTGATGGGAACCCCATTCCAGTCTGCAGCCCAGCCTGGGTGGGGGTCCTGGTCCAGCAGCCCCTGCCCACACCCGGTGTCACTCCAAAGCTTCCCTAATCCAGCACTAAAGCAATTAAAAACAGACTAATCTCAGCACACTTTAATTGAACTTCAGCCCCTGCCACTAATTGCAATTAGTTTGGCTCTAACAAATAGGATTAAAGGGATCCAGGAGTGTTTTCCATGGAGAACCACCTACTTCCCTGGCAGAGAGCAGAGCCTGGCTGTTAATTAGGGTTCATTAGAGAGTGACACTTGAGGGTTTGGTGGCTTCTTGAGGACCTTGTCCTGGGATCATGTGGGGGGGTCTGTGTGGGTCTCAGTGGCTGTGAATTCCCCCAGGATGGAGGGGGGGAGTTTGGGACAAATTTATGGGGATTTAAGATAGAGGCAGAAAAGGCACCTTGGAGAGGAGCCTGGCAGGATGTGACACCAGGGACAGGGACACTGTCCTTGACGTGAGGCTGCTGCTTCCCACGTGCTCGCTGCCACACGCTGCCTCCCCGAGCCCTCCCCCCTAAGAGGCTTTGTGGTGCCAGTGGGGAGGGGTCTGGCTCTGCCCCCAGCCCTCCCCATCACCAGGGCATGGCCAAGGTGCTGAAAATCCCCCCAAGGTGCTTAAATTCCAGCTGGGAGCACAAGAGGAGGAGGAGGGCTGCCCTTGGCAGGGATTTGTCACGCTGGGGAGGACACAGCACCCAGCTCTGGGAAATCCGGGGCTCAGCACAGGCCTGAGCCACCTCCTGTCCCCAGGGGAGGTGACCCGACCTCGCGTGACACCCTCGGGATCCCGTGCTCAGCACACAACAAACACTTCAAATAACCCCAGTCCGGATCCTGTCACCCCAGGGGGGTCTGCCGTCGTTTTGGGAGGCTCACTCCTTCCCGGCACGCAGCCTGATCTCCATCCTGAGGATCATTTTGATGTTTTCATCCTCCACGTGCTGCTCCACGGCTGCCAGGGCCTGGGCTCCGCCGTCCCGGTACTGCTCCAGCAGCTCCTCCACGTAGGCCACCCACACACAGTTGGGGCAGCCGGTCCCGCAGCAGTGGGTGGGCGGGGGGGGCACTGGGGGGGCTGCAGGAGGGTCCCCCCTGTCACCACTGGGGGTGGCTGTCCCGCTGTCCCTGCCTGCAGTGTCCGAAATCCCCCGGGGGCTGCAGGTGGTGGCGGGGTGGGGGCACGGGGCCCCTTCTCTGGGGCTGTTTGGGGGCTGCAGGGAAAGAGGAGATCCCCAGTGCTGGTGGCAGCCTTGGGGGGCACTGCTGCACCCCCAATCAGCCACAGGAACCCCAGTGTGCCCCAATCCCCAGCACCCACAGGAACCCCAGTGTGCCCCAATCCCCAGCACCCCCAATCAGCCACAGGAACCCCAGTGTGCCCCAATACCCAGCACCCCCAATTCAGCCACAGGAACCCGAGTGCACCCCAATCCCCAGCACCCACAGGAACCCGAGTGTGCCCCAATCCCCAGCACCCACAGGAACCCCAGTGTACCCCAATCCCCAGCACCCACAGGAACCCCGAGTGTACCCCAATCCCCAGCACCCACAGGAACCCGAGTGTACCCCAATCCCCAGCACCCACAGGAACCCCAGTGTGCCCCCAATCCCCAGCACCCACAGGAACCCGAGTGTACCCCAATCCCCAGCACCCACAGGAACCCCAGTGTGCCCCAATCCCCAGCACCCACAGGAACCCCAGTGTGCCCCAATCCCCAGCACCCACAGGAACCCCGAGTGTGCCCCCAATCCCCAGCACCCACAGGAACCCCGAGTGTGTCCCAATCCCCAGCACCCCAATTCAGCCACAGGAACCCCAGTGTGCCCCAATACCCAGCACCCACAGGAACCCGAGTGTGCCCCAATCCCCAGCACCCACAGGAACCCCAGTGTACCCCAATCCCCAGCACCCACAGGAACCCGAGTGTGCCCCAATCCCCCAGCACCCACAGGAACCCGAGTGTACCCCAATCCCCAGCACCCACAGGAACCCCCAGTGTGCCCCCAATCCCCAGCACCCACAGGAACCCGAGTGTACCCCAATCCCCAGCACCCCCAAATCAGCCACAGGAACCCCAGTGTGCCCCCAATCCCCAGCACCCACAGGAACCCGAGTGTGCCCCAATCCCCAGCACCCACAGGAACCCCGAGTGTGTCCCAATCCCCAGCACCCCAATTCAGCCACAGGAACCCCCAGTGTGCCCCCAATACCCAGCACCCACAGGAACCCGAGTGTGCCCCAATCCCCAGCACCCACAGGAACCCCAGTGTGCCCCAATCCCCAGCACCCACAGGAACCCCAGTGTGCCCCAATCCCCAGCACCCCAACTCAGCCACAGGAACCCCAGTGTGCCCCCAATCCCCAGCACCCCCAACTCAGCTACAGGAACCCCAGTGTGCCCCCAATCCCCAGCACCCCAACTCAGCTACAGGAACCCCAGTGTGCCCCAATCCCCAGCACCCCAATTCAGCCACAGCAACCCCAGTGTGCCCCAATCCCCAGCACCGCCATCTCCCCCTCCCAACACCCCCAATTCCTGCCCCGCACCCCTTGTACCCCCCTCACCCCATCCCCAACACATCCCTGTCCCCCGCTTCTCCCCTCAGTCCCCATCCCGCCCTTGTCCCCTCATCTCCCCCCACATCCCCCTTGTCCCAAACCCCCAAGACGCCACAGCACCCCCCTTGTCCCCCCGTCCTCGCTCACATCTCACGCCCAGCACCTCCTTGCCCCTCCCGAGGACTCTCCCGTGTCCCCCCCGTCGCCAGCCCCCCGTTGTCCCCCTCAGTGTCCCCTCAGTGTCCCCTCAGTGTCCCCCCCGCTGTCCCCGCTCACCCCCCGGCGCGCCCCCGCCAGCCCCCGCGCCCCCCGCAGCAGCATCCGGCCGCAGGCCCTGGCCCCGCCCCCCGTTCTGAGTGACAGCTCTCCCAGCCAATGGCAGCCGGGAGTCCCCAGCAAGGCGGGAGTCGTGGGGAAGGTGGGACCAATAAGCAAAAGGGGCGGGGCCAAAATCCGGAAGTGGCGGCGGAACGGCCACACGCGGAGCGGCGGAATCATGGCCCAGGGAGCGGGACGGGGACAGGGACAGAAACCGGCCCGGGGACCGCGACAAAAACCGGGATCGGGGCCGAAACAGGGACAGAGACCGGGATCGGGACCGAAGCAGGGACAGAGACCGGGATCGGGACCGAAACAGGGACAGAAAACTGGATTGGGACAGAAACCGGGATCGGGGCCGAAACAGGGTCGGGGACCGGGACCGGGACAGAAAGCGGGACCGGGGTCGGGACATGGACCGGCTGTCCCGCTGCGCAGCAGGTCAGTGCCCGCGGGATCCAGTCGGGATCGCTCCCGGTTTGGGGAGCTGGACCCCCGCGGGGTGTCGGGGTCCCGTTCTCGGTATCTGCGTCCTGATCGGGATCGTGCCCGGTCCCGATGTCTGCCCGTGCTGACCGTGATGTCTCCCCATGCCTCGGTCCCGGTGTCCAGCCATGCCTGAGTCTCAGTTTCCCACTGTGCTCAAATCCCAGCATCTTTCCATACCTGGGTCCCGGTGTCCCCATGCCTGGATCCCGGTGTCCCCGTGCCTGGGTCCCGGTGTCCCCGTACCTGGATCCCGGTGTTCCCCATACCTGGATCCCGGTGTTCCCCATACCTGGATCCCGGTGTTGCAGTGCCTGGATCCCGGTGTTCCCCATACCTGGATCCCGGTGTTCCCCATACCTGGATCCCGGTGTCCCCGTACCTGAATCCCGGTGTTGCAGTGCCTGGATCCCAGTGTCCCCGTACCTGAATCCCGGTGTCCCCATGCCTGGGTCCCGGTGTCCCCGTACCTGAATCCCAGTGTCCCCGTACCTGAATCCCAGTGTCCCCATACCTGGATCCCGGTGTTGCAGTGCCTGGATCCCGGTGTCCCCGTGCCTGGATCCCGGTGTTCCCCATGCCTGGATCCCGGTGCTTCCCCAGTGTCCTCTCACTGTCCTCGTTTTCCCCAGGAAGGAGAAGAAGGACAACATGAAGCCCAAGTGCCCTGACGAGCAGGAGATCCCGTTCCGCCTGCGGGAGCTCATGCGGAGCCGCGAGGCCCTGAAGCGCCCAGCTCCTGCCAGGAGGCGGGTGGCAGGTGGGACACGCAGGTGGCCCGAGCAGGTGGCCCAGGCCTGGCCCAGGAGCCCGTGGCATGGCTGGATCCTGCCATGGCACATCCTCCTCCCTCTGGCGATGTCCCACCCGTGCTCTACCAGCCGGAGGGGCCCCCATGGCGTCACCTCTGCAGAAATGTCACCTGTCTCTCCTAGAGAAGAAGCAGCAGCAGGAGTCCAAGGGCCCCAAGGCCTCGGGGGACGTCCCTGTGCCCAAGTTCCAGAGGGGCAGGGGGGAGTCGGAGCGTTCCTACATCTGCCGCATGGAGCAGGAGGTGCAGCGCCTCCTCTTCCTCACCGAGAACCAGCTCCAGCGCGAGCCTGAGAGGGAGGCGGCGGCTCCAGAGAAGTCCAAAAGGAAAAAAGAGTGAGAGCAAGGCCATGGGAGCCAGATGGGGCCGGCCCATGCCTGTGCCCAGTTCTGCAGGGCGGGTCTGGTGCTGGCAGGAGCTTGGCCCCATGGGGGTGGATCTCTTGGAACAGAGCCACAAGCCTGCTTCACCCTCCTGGGGGAAAAGCTGTGGGATCTGGGGGGCTCCCATGGTGCAGGGACTCATTCCTTGCTCCTGGACCTCACCTGTAATACGGCTCTTCAGGTTTCAGAAAAGAAAGCTGGAAAAAGCACGGAAGAAGAAGGAGGAGAAGAAGGAGGATATGCTGGAGAAGAGCCTGTTCCAAGGTGGGAATGGAGTAGGGGCTGAAGTGACCCCCAGCCCGGGGGGAGGAGCTGGGCTGGGCACCCCGAGGGTCTCCCACTGACCCTGGCTCTGGCTTCACTTGCAGACACGGTGCCGTTCGGAGAGGTGGTGACACAGCCACCCACCATCACCTCACGGCCCAGGGGACAGCGTCCTGCCCAGCAGGTGAGCTCTGGGGACAATGCCACCCTCCCCTTGGGTACCTGGGACAGTGGCAGTGGCCTCAGTGAGGCAGTGGCAGCTCCTTGGAGTGCAGTCCCGGTGTCTCACCCTTCATCCCTGAGCTGGTCCGTCTCTGCCTGCAGGCTGGACAGAAGCAGCTCCTCCTGACGCCTCGCCTGGACCGGGGCCAGGCGTCCCCCGTGTCCCCCGTGTCCCCGGGGATGTCCATGGCTCGCCAGCGCATCCTGCAGGAGGAGCGGGCGCGCGTCATCCGGGCCTACAGGGACATCCAGAGGCGCAAGCAGCTGCAGCGGGAGCGCGCCCGGGCCGGCCCTGGCTGAGCACTTGGCACTTGGGAGGACATTGCCCTGATGCTCTTGTGCCCTGGGGCTTCCCACAGCTCCTCACTCCACGGCTCAGCGCTGGAGTGCGGTCCCTGCGCTGCCATGGAGTAAAAAGTGCCAGTGGGAGCTGAGTGTGAGCGTGTCTGTGCTCCCAATTCCTTAGGGATTCCTTGGGGACGCTGCTGTGCTGGCAGGTGGCAGTCCCAGGCACGTCCCAGGCTGGCCCTGGCAGGGCTCTGGTGGGGGCAGGAGCCCCTCAGCCGTGAGGAGACCCCAGTGCCTGGCCAGCCCAGCCCACTGGGAGGACAGTGAGGCAGTGCTGGTGACATGGAGCGTGCCACAGGACTCACCTGCACGGTGTCACTTGCCTTTATTGTCACTGCTTGAGCCCCGGGGCTGCAGCCACACACAGCCCTGCCCTTGGCATCGCTGCCCGTGTCCCCTCCTGCCCCTGGTCACGGTGACCCCGGTGCCAGGTGTGCTGCCACCACCCCGGTGCCACCTGCCACGCCCCTGCCATCCCCCCGGGCAGCCCCCGGCTCCGAGGAGGCTCCGGGGCTGCTCCGGCTCGGCGCAGCCGTGTGTGCCTCACCTGGCCGGACAAAGGCGCCGCTGTTCGCGGCCGCGGCGCACAAAGCGCTCCCTGTTGGAGCGGGGCCGCCCCGCGCTGCGGCCGGCGCTGGCGGGGCCGGTGGGATCCCGCTCTTCCGGAGGGGCCGGGCACGGCCCGGGGCCGCTGCGCTGTCCCCTGCCGCGCCGCGGTCTCTGCGCCTTGTTTTGCTGTCCCCAGAGTGTCCCCAGGGAAGGTGGAGGTGCCTTTGGGGGGTCACGCGCTGTGCCATGCGGGGAGGGCGTGTTGTGGTGACAGTGGCCCGGGTGACACCGAGTGCCTGGTGCTGCTGGGCAATGTCCCCGCTGCCGCTCGGCACCAGGTAAACACAGGTGACAGGTAAACACGGGTGACGCAGCACAGCCCGGGGGGCACGGCCACGTCCTGCTGCAAACAGCCTCAGCCGTGTCCCCGGAGCCCTGGGCTTGAGCCAGCTGAAGGCACAGCGGGGACATGATGAGTGCCACACTACCGCTGCGTGTCCCCTTGTGCGGACACCCACCGGGCAGCCCCAGCGCCGCCACCCCGGCTCCAGCTCAAGGAGACCGGGTCACCCGCTGCCCCCACGGAGCCATTCCAGCCCTGAATAATTCATGGCGCTGCTGGCCGCAGGCTTCCTGCCCGGAGGAGGAGGAATGGCTGTGCAGGGGAAGGCAATCCGAGCGGGAAAACCACCACGACCTTGGCACGTCCTCCGTGCTGTGCCACCTCCTGCCCGGCACCATCTGCCCACGGGATCCCTGCCCAGGGACGGGGGGATGGGGGTGCTGAGGACCCTGTCCAGGGCTCCCCCCAATGCTCCCTGTCACTCCCCTAAATGGGGGCATGGAGCAGAGCCCGTGGGAGCAGCTGGTGGGATTGGGGACACCTGGGACCTGTGACAGCATCATAGGAAAAACCACCTTTATTGGGGTGACCTGATAAAAAGGAAATTTGACAGAGAAAGCCACAAGGAGGGCGAGGGGCCCAGCTCCCTCCCCACTCCCTGCAGGGGTCCCCGAGCCCCGAGGGGGGAAGGCACCGAGAAGGTTGCCAGGGCTGTGGGGGGCTGCTCCCCAACCCCAGCAAGGCACTGATCCCCTGGACCCCCAGCAGACCCCCAGAAATGGGGAAACAGGAACAGAAGGAGGCAGAGATGGGGACAGCTTCGTGTCCCCTTGTGCCCTGCAGTGGCCTGGGCCCAGCTCAGCTCGGGGTCCCCAGGGCTGCAGGGGGTCAGTGTGGGGCCGGGGGCTCGGTGCTGAGGGTCCCAGGGGCTCCCCAGCTTTGCAGGGTCCACGGTCTGGGGAAGTTGGGGTGTCTGTGCATCACAAAGGCAGCAAGGCAACAACAGGGGGGGTCCCCACAGGAGCCAGTCCTTGAGGCAGGGATGTGGGGGTCCACGGCCAGGTGGGATGGGCGGGTGGGAGCGCTGGCTCTGGGGCTGAGTCCAGGAATGCCACGGGCAGGAACCAGCTCTGGCTGCCAGCCAGGGTGGGATTCGCTCGTCAGGGTGGGATGAGGCTGGGCGAGCCCTGGGGGGCGGGACGGAGGGGCCATGGCTGTGCTGGCACTGCAGGAGCTGTGTCACGGGGGCTTCACCACCGGGTCCTGCTGTACGGGGACTGCACCTGCGGGCAGAGCGCGGCGGCGCTGCGGTGACACTGCGGTGACACTGCGGTGGCACCAGCACCACGGGCATGTGACCCACCGGGGGGAGCTCTGGGTGCCGTCACCATGGCAGGGCAGGACTTTGCCCCTGCTGCAGCCGCCGCTCACCCACCTGGCAGCTGCGGGCGTCCCTCGGGATGCTGCAGTGCCGGGACTGCGCCGCGAAGGCGTCCTCGGCTCGGAGCGTGGAGCTGGCACTGCCGGGCATGGGGCTGGTGGAGGCACGGGGCAGGATCACGTCGTAGGGACCTTCGTTCTGAGGGACAGGCACGGGGGTGGGAAGGTCACAGCACTGGGAGCACCCCCAGACCCACGGGGTGGATGGTTTGGGAGGTCCCCACCCCATTACAGCAGCCATGGGGGGTCACAGGAGGCCCCCCACCCACTTCCCTGGCAGGATGTGGCCACCCCTGGTGTCACACTCACCGTCCCTTTGTGCATCAGAGCCATCTCGGTGGGCTGGTAGACGCTGGTCAGCAGCTGCCCGTTGTAGCCACTGTATGGAGACACCGGCTTCTTGGCTGCTGAGACACAGGGACAGTCACCACGGAGCCACTGCCACCCCACTGGGGCTCCCTTACCTCGTTAGCAGCTTTAACGAGCTGACTCAGCAGCTCTGTGCCTTTCCCTCGGGACACTCCTGTCCCCAGGGATGGCATCACTGCTGCCTGGCCACGGCTTGTTATTGTAGGGTCTCTGGGGTGCAGGTGCTGCTCGGGGGGACCCTCCCTCCCCCATGGGGTGCAGACACCTGGCGTGCCCGCCCACGATACCCACTGGGACTGTCACCACCCCGTGTTATTGCAGGGTCTCGTGGGCCTGGGGCGGAGGGGCAGGAGCCGCGGGCACCCCACGCCAGGCAGGGAGTTCCCTGCGGCTGCTGGGCTCAGCCCAAACTGGTACACCCAGCCCGCCCAGTTCTGGGGAGCCACAACAGCAGCAGGCGCCAGTGCCGGGCAGGTCACTGCCAGACGCCTCACCACCCCCCCCATTGCTGCCATGCCCCATGGGGACATCCCCCAGGGGGACGGTGCCCGCTGGCAGCCCTGCCACGGCGGTGCCCACCCTGGCGAGCGCTGGTGCCTACCAAAGGACGGCTCATCCATGGAGAACGCCTTGTTCTCCACGAACATGCTCTGCGACTTCTGCTCCTTGAGGATGGTCTCGTAGCCCACCCCACGAGTGGGGTAGCCATCGTCCTCGAAGGCCTGCTCGGGGCTGCGCCGCGTCACGTGTGTCACCTCGGGGATGACGTAGAGCAGCAGGAAGGCGGCGGCGTTGCAGAGCAGCGCGATGGCCAGCGCGGGGTCGTCCCAGCCGGGCTTGTGGCCGGCGCGCTGGTTCCCGTACAAGTACATGATGGTCCACGCCAGCCAGATGGCCGCGGACAGGCCGGTGGTGGCCAGGATGAAGGCGCCGTGCTTGCGCCAGCGGCCGTAGCGGCCGCAGAGGGTCGGCCAGGCCGTGCCAAAAGCGGCCACCAGCAGGGCCATGACGTAGATGAGCGCCATGACGAAGTCAGCGTCCGCCAGCTGGCAGGGGTCTGCAGGGCCACCCTCTCCCCGAGCCACCGTGATGATGAGCCACTCGGTGTTGATGATGACCTCGACCGAGGCGAGGGACAGGGCCACCGCCAGCGTCACCCAGCCCCGCGGCGCCCGGTTGCGCCGCGCCAGGAAGTTGAGGGCCACGGCGTGCGCCAGCAGGCAGGAGAAGCAGATGCCGAAGAGGACGCCGAAGAGGAAGCGGCGCGAGGCGCAGGTGGAGAAATCCGGCCCCACGATGAAGTCGAAGGTCAGGCAGAAGAGCCCGAAGGTGCCCACAAGGAAGAAGACCTGCGTGGCCACCAGACTCTTCTTCTGGTGGTCCTGCACGAAGGGCAGGCTGGCCACCAGGACGATGGTGAGCACGAAGGTGGTCACCACGCCCAGGCTGGCCACTGCTTCCACCCCGATGCCCCAGCCCGCCGAGAGGTCGCAGAGGTTGTAGTAGAGGGAGGAGAGGTGGTGGCCGCAGCCCGGGGGCGGCGTGGGCTGTGCGGCGGCCGTGGGGAGCAGGGCCAGCAGCGCGGCCGTGGTGCCCATCCTGCACCGTGGCATCCAGGGACCCTGCGGGACACAGCAGGGGTCAGGGCGCAGGCACTGGGGACGGGGATCAGCTCCCAGCTCGGAGCATCCCCTGCCTGCGGTCCCCAGTGCACATCCCGTGGTGAGCAGGGGCGTCCTGGGGAGCTCTGCCCTGCGGGCACAGCTGAGCTCACCCAACACGGTCAGGGACGTGCAGATGGGAGCAGGCAGCCACACGTCCCCATCTCGCCTGGAGGTTGGTGGCAGCTGAGGAGGGAGCTCAGCCCCTCAGTGCCCCACATGATCCCTCCCAACACGGGAATTCTCTGGGGCTGTTCTGATTCCTTCCTCCAATCCCTGGACGCTTCCCAGGAACACCAAATGCGGGCCCAGACCAGATGGCAGAGGTGATACTGGGGCACAGGGCTGTCCCCTTGCCTTGTCCCTCCGTGTCACCACGTTCCTCTTTCCACTCCTCCCGTCCCACTTCCCTCTGGCTTTGGGCACCAGCCCAGTGCAGGTTGCATGTCCAGCCTGCTGGCACGTAGGCAGCCGCAGCCTGGCACGGCACGGCACAGCACGGCACGGGCTCCCAGTCCCTGTCCCCACCGTGTCCACCCCATTCCTGCTACCCCACGGTGGGCACGGGGAAGAAGGAGGCAGCAAAGAAGCTGCAGCCTCATTGCTGGGGGAGGAAACCGAGAGGAGACCCCAGCAAGGACATGTGGGGGCAGGGAGCCCCGGTCCCCCGAGGGGCGCCCCAAACTGGGCACCCCCCAGGCCCTGGATGGGACAGGAACCCGCAGCACCGCACCGGGACTGAGTCCCTGTGCCCGCGGCTTCCAGGAGTTCTGCCACCCCGGTTCCCACCGTGTCCCCCAGCTCGGCTTGCCCCCCACCTCCAGCCCTGTACCCCGGCATTTTCCCCCCGGTTTTCCCCGCGCCCCCGGCTGCTGCTCCCGCGCTCCCCAGTTCTGCTCCTCCTGCAACCCCGCCCGCTCCCTCGCATCGCCCGCTGGCTTCCCCCGCTCCCCGCCGGCCCGGTCCCGCCGACCTCCCGTCCCCGCTTCCCCTGCCCCTCCCGCCGGTTTCCCCCGCCCGCTCCTCCCGCACGGTCCCGGTGTTTCCCGGCGCTCCTGCCCGGTCCTGGCCCCGAAACTCCGCCGGAGCCGCCCCCAGCCCTCCGGCCGGAGGAGCTGCGGGGGCGGACTGCTCTCGGTCCCGGTCCCGGTCTCTTCCCGTCGGCGCTGCCGGTGCCCCCCGGTCCCGCAGGGCTCGCTCCCACCTCCCCCGTCCCGCTCACCGGCCGCAGCCCCCGGTGCCCGGCGCTCCGCTCCCCCCGTGCCGAGCCGAGCCGAGCCGAGCCAGCCCCGGTGCCGCCGCACCGTGCGCCTGCCTGGCCCGGCCCCTCCCCGAGGTGCGGCTCAGCCCCGGGAGCGCGATTGGGGCCGGCCGGGACCTGCCCCGCCGCACCGGGGCACGGAGGGGGCTGCTGGGGGAAAGAGCCCGCAATGGGAGGGCAGGAACAAGGAGGACCCCACCTGGCCATCGGTGTGATGAGTTTGGGGGTCTCAGCCCGCCCTGCTGAGCGCTGCCCATGGGAAAGACCCTCAGGGGACAAGGGACGGAGCAGCGGGGTCTGTGTCACCCACAGGGGATCTTCCACCTCCGGAGGGCTCTGGGGTGGGAGCGGGACTGGCGCTCCACAGGCGGCCCCACCGTGTGAGGATAACCGGCCTGGAGGGGCCTCCCGCAGGAATGTCAGCTGATGGATAAAGCCGGAGCCCTTGGCAGGGCAGCAGGGCCCAGAAAACCTCAGAGAAACCCCAAAAAACCCTTTCTGCAGAGGGCCGGGGAGCAGGGCAGCCCCAGCTTGGGGCACCGGCAGGGTTTGGTGGTCCCTGCCCCGACGGGGGTGGCCGCCACCCTGGAGTTGGGATGGGCACCCCACAATCACCCAATTCATCCCTGGGGATGGGGAAAAGCCCCGGGAGATCTGGGGCACCCCGGGGGCCCCGCCAGCCCTCGGAGAGGTTTCCAGGCAGGCGCTGCTATTTCGGGAGGGTGAAGCAAGAGGGTGAAGGATGCAGAGGAAAGTTCAATGTGCCTCCGGCGGGGCCTGCCCCAATCCAGGCCGGGATGAAAACAATCCGGGGAGAAAGGGCAGCAGAGCCGCCAGTGGCAGGACCGGATCCCACCGGCGGCCGCGGCACAAGGAGCGGCGCCCGCCGGAGCCCCCGGCGACAGGACGGTGTGTCCAGGCTCAGCGCCACCGCCACCCTCCCGCCCTCTTCCTAAAGATTATTTGGCTTCAGGATGGTTTTTGGGATTGGATCATCCCAGTGCATGCGGGGAGCTCTGCAGCCCTCGTGCCTCAGTTTCCCCGGGGATTTGCAGCGCAGGCTCCAGGGCCGGGCAGCCGGGAAAGGCTCAGCCTTGGATAAGCGGTGCCGGGAGCGGAGGCCGCTTGTCCTGCCGCCCCCACACCGCAGCCCGGCCTCTCCACCGGCTGCTTCCTTCCGCCGGAGGCTTTCCCGGCTGCTGAGTCAGCACGAGACCCCCGTGACCCCCCGTGGGGCCGCCGGCAGCCGTCCGTCCCGCCGAGGCTGCCCCGCCGCCGCGCAGCGTTTGCCTTTGTGTCCCGCTCCCTGGCGGGTGATTTCCTCCTCCCCTTCCCACGGGATCCCCCCCATCCCCCCACGGCGGGTGATCTCAGCCCCCTTTCTCACGGAGACCCTCATGTTCCACCCCCTGTGCGCGTTTTCCCCTCCCTTTCCCCCTAGGTACCCTGCCCACGTTTCCAGCCCCCAATTGCTTGCTCCCGGCGTTTTTAGAGGTCCTGCAGAAAGACCCCAGCAGGCTCTGGGGTCACTGGGGGCGATGCCCACCATGTGTTGCCCTCGGTTTCCTCTCGGGGCGGTGACTCCCTGGCCCTGATCTCTCGTCACGGGCAGAGCCCGATCCCAGCTCCCGGTGCTCTGGGTGGGCTTGGAACCGCGACCCCAGCGCTGGAACTGGGCAGAACGGGTCCTTCCAGCACAGAGGCCACAGTGAGGGGCTGCGATGCCGCTCAGCACCGGGACCTGGACCCTGGCCAGGCTCTATCCGAAAACATCAGCACGCTGGGCGCATTTTTTCCGGGCTTACCTTTCCTCGGGAGCCGCAGGGACGCGCGGCTGGCACGGCTGGCACGGCTGGCAGGGTGGCACGGTGGCACGGCTGGCTGAACCCCGGCTCCCCTCGGCAAGGCGAGAGCCCGACCTGCAGCCGGGGGTCCCTGCTGCCCTCCCAGAGCCTCCCTCCGCTCCGGCCGGGGCTCGGAGCCGTTTCCCTCGCTCCGGCGGACGCCGTCAGCACATTTCCACCTCCTTTGCCAAGTAAATACGCACCGGTTGGCACAGGGGGGCCGCTGGCAATCGGGGGGGCCGGTGGCAATCCCGGAGCTCCCGCCGAGGGTTCCCGAGGCAGCCGAGCCCCCCGCCCCGCGGCCCCTCAGCCCCTCAGCCCCTGCCCGCGGTCGGGTTAATAACTAATCCCTTCCCGGTCCTGCTCTCCTCACGTGCCAGAATTAATGGAGCGAGAACCTCCCAGGTACCTCTCGCGCCACCGGGTCGGGATTTAACCCTGTTCCCCCGCCAGGGATGCGGCCTGGGATGAGGTGACATCCCCGGAGGGGTCTGTCCCCGCCGGAGAATGACTCGGTGCGGGGGCAGGCTGGCTCCGTGAGTGGGTCAGCCCCACACCCTGGGGGCAAAGGCTGCGCCCCATCCGCACCCCAGTGCGGGCACAGCCAGGGCTCGGGGAGTGGGCGGGGGGTCTGGTGGGGTTTGGGGGTGTCTCTGTGCCCTGCCAGGAGCCAGCTGAGGTCCTGTTCCCCCCCACGGGCACCCCCTGGGTCTGTCCTGCCCAGTCTCGCGATCCGGGCGGTTTCGGGGGATTACGCTAAGGACCTTACGGGGAATTAGGGGTGGCGGCAAGGCTGGTTTGGGGTCTGGGGGTGCCAGCTCCCTGCCCCGGCAGTGCCAGCTCCGCAGTGTCCCATCCCTGCCCTCTGCTGGCAGCTGCGGACAGGCTGGCACGGCACGCGCTCCTCCAGTGTCGCACCAGTTCGGCACTGGTGTAACTGGGAGGGTAGCACTGGGTGCACCCGATGCAGGGGGGCGTTGCCCGGGGGGCTGCTGCCAGGGGGATTAATGGGTGGGGGGCCAGGAGCTGCGATCCTACCACACATCCAGACCCCACTGCTGGGGACAGCAGATCCTGTGGGCGCTCCCTCCAGCGCTCCCCGGCAGCAGGGCAGGGGCACGGGGCTGGGAGGGCAGAGGGACCCTGTGCCTGAGGTGCTGGTGCCTCCGTTCCAGCTGCCCGCAGGGAGCCGGAGCCAGACAGAGTTTTGGTCTCAGCACGGCAGTTTATGAACTGCCCAGCGGGCACCACGTCCCTGTCAGGGCTCGCAGCAGCCCACTCGTGCCCTCCACCCCTCACCACGGGCTCTGCAGGACCCTCGGTGCCACTGGGCTGGGGCATGTCCTGGATGAGTTCCCTGGATGAGTTCCAACGTTGCATGAGGGGCTGAGCATGGGCAGGGCTGAGCTGCCCATCCCGGCGTGCTGCTGCCAGCCAGGCACCACAAATATCCCCAAATGAGTGTCTGGGCACAACCAGCTCCTCCTGCCAGCACCACCAGCACGAACCCTGGCTCTGTGGAGGGTGGGGTGTCCCCGGGTCCCGGTGCAGTGCGTGGGGCTGGGTGGGCACCAGGACTGGCACTGCCCTGCCTCAGAGCGTGGTGCTGCCCAGCAGCTTCAGCGGTTTCAGGGCTGGGGGTGGGAGAGAGCGCTGCCTCGGCGGGAGCCCTGCCGGGGCTGTCCCCGCAGCACCTCGCCCACCGCGCGCCGGAAGGTCTGGCTGACGAAGCAGTAGAGGAAGAAGTTGAGGGAGGTGTTGAGCATGGCCACCATGTTGGCGATGTCCAAAGCCAGGTGCACTCGCCAGTCCCTCCTCACCGAGGCCACATAGAGGTGGCACATCATGACCACGGTCCGGGGAGCCCAGAGCACGACGAAGACGGTGGTGACGGCCAGCAGGAGCGCCGTGGTCTTGCCGCCCCCCGCGCGCCTCCGCCGCTTCAGCTTGCGGATGATGATGGAGTTGGTGGCCAGGAAGATGCCGCAGGGCAGGAAGTAGCTGGTGACGCAGTGCAGCCACTTGAGCGCCGTGTCCAGCGCCGTGGGCGGCTCGGCGTCACGCCACATGTCCAGCCACCAGTAGAAGGGGATGCCGGTGGCCAGCGCCACGGCGAAGACGGCGGCGATGATCCTGCGGGTGCGCCGCGGGTAGGACACGGCGCGGTAGCGCAGGGGGTGGCACAGAGCCACGTAGCGGTCCACGGTCAGCAGCACCGTGACCCAGGTGGACGCGTGGTTGGCTGCGAACTCCAGCACGTTGACGGTGTGGATGAAGGCGCTGGGCACCGCCCGTGCCAGGATGGCTGTCTGCAGGATGAAGCCCACGAAGATGATGAAGACCTGGGTGAGGATGTCGGAGGTGGTCACGGCCAGCAGGTACCAGTACGACGATTTCTTGGTCCTGGTGGCCAGGCGGGACAGGGCCACGGCAGTCAGGATGTTCACTGGAGGGAGGGCAGCGATGGGTGGAGGTGTGAGCTGGAGGATCACAGTCCCAACCCCGCGGCTCCTGGACCCTGGGGCTGCCCAGGCTCCAGCTGAGGGGAGCTATAAATATCCCAGTGCCGTGGGGATTTGCTGGGCTGATTAATCTCTTCCGTGTGCCAGCCCAAGCAATGCAAATACCATCTGTCCCCATGGCAGTGGCACCTGCACAGCCGGGCACCAGGGGCAGGTCTAAGGCTGAGGGGGAGCAGCTAAAGTCCCTCCATCCTGAGGACTTTTCTTTCCAGCCCCCAGCACCCTCAGCCCCTCACCTGGCAGCCCCAGCCCCAGCAGGACGCTGTAATACACGATGGGGACGATGCCAACCAGGCAGGGTGACCGCTCCAGCTCTGGCTCCGGCTCTGACCATGCCCACGACACCGCCGTGCTGTTGGGCACTGGGACCGTCATCTTCCACCACGGATCGGCTGTGAGGAGAGACAGAGAGCAGCAAGGGCTCCTGATGGCACCTGGGCATCATGTCCCAGCAGGCAGAGCTGCTCCTTCTTTATCCCTCAGCCCCGATTTTTAGAAAACCGGATTAAAACACCATGTTCTTGGGCAGCTGCCAGCAGAGGGAGGCTCTGGCCCCCAGCCCGGGCTGGGTGCCACCAGACGGCTCCCAGTGGTTGCAGAGAAGACCCAGAGGTGCCGATAGGGGGTTCTCCAGTGGTGCCGAATCTCCAGGCTGCCAGCTGGGTCCTGGAGGAGCTGCCAGCGGCCCTGCCCTCGGCCCTGCCTGAAATCCCCGCCCGAATCCGGATCCTCATCCGTATCCGCATCGCTATCTGTGCGCCGATACCTGCCCTAATCCCTGCCCTAATCCCTGCCCTATCCCTGCCCTATCCCTGCCCCATCTCTGCCCGATCCCTGCCCTATGCTTGCCCTATATCTGGCCCATCCCTGCCCAATCCCTGCTCCATCCCTGTCCTATCCCTGCCCCATCCCTCTGCCCGCTCCCCACGCCCGGATCGTGCCCACGCTGCCCTCGCCCATTCATAAATTAGGGGGGCTCCACCCCCTCCCGAGCTCTGCGCCCCTATTGGCTCAGAGGAGCCGCCCCCCCCAATCGGAGAGGGGTTCCCCGGGAGTGGTGAGGGCAGAGCTGAGCGCTGCCTTCTGATTGGTCAGAATCCCCCAAATTTGCCTCCCCCGGGGGTCCGCCAACCGCGGTCCCAGTGCCGGGGAACGGTGCAGGATAATGGGAGATCCTGGGATCGGAGGTTACGGGGGGCAGGGGGCCCTGGGATCGGGGGTTATGGGGTGCAGGAGATCCTGCGATTTGGGGTCATGGGGTACGGGGGTCCTGGGATCGGGGGTTGTGGGATGCAAAGGGGGTCCTGAGCTCAGGACGGGACACCAGGCTGCTCCCAGCCTGACCCCGGCCCCAAGGACACCCCGAATTTCCCTTGTCCCAGACACCACAGACACTGGACAGCTTCGGGGCCGGGGTTGGAGGGGCGGTCATGTCTCTCTCCCGTTCCGGGACCCCCAGGGATGGATATGCTCCCCCAGCAGTGCCTGAGAGGTGTGTGGGGTCCTGGGGTGGTCCCACCTCCCCGACCTCCGGACGGGACTAAAGCAAGATCGCAGCCCGAGGGAAAAGAAGGGGCGAGCAGAGGGGTGCCAATTAACGGCAAATTAGCTCCGGCTCGTCAGCAGGAGGTCCCATCCATCCACGTCCCCCGCGGAACTGGGGCATCGATCGGCTGCAGCCGCGGCGCGAACGCCTTAACCCTTTCCCAGCCCGATCCCCTTTGTGCTGCTGCGGGGGGGCGGGTTCGCTCTGGGCCCCCCTCTGCTCCCCCTGCCCGGGCTCCCCCTCCCCAAAGCCTGCGGGACAGGGACTCTCACCTGGGTGGCCCCAGTGCCACCCGCGGGGCGAGCAGTGCCACCTTCCCCGCGCTTGGTGCTTCCCACGGACGTACTGCTGTCCGTGTTCCCCGGCGGAGTTCCCCGTCCTCTCCGGGCTCCGTGTCCCTGCCGGTGTCCCTGTCCCCGCCGGCACCCGCAGCATGGCACAGCCTCCCGGGGAGCGGGACGCGGGGCGGAGGGAGAGCGCCGTGGGCAGAGCCACGGGCAGAGCCGCGGGCTGGGCTGCCTGGGCACCGGGACGTCACCGGCCCTTGGCTCCGGCGGGGGCCAGGGAAGGGGTCCCGGGGAGCTCCGAGGGACCGCGACAGAGCAGGAGGGATGGTGGTCCGGGGCAAGGGGGCAGCTGGGTCCGCGGGCACCTCTGAGGAGCGGGCACACGAGTGTGAATCCTGCGTGTCCCTGCTGGGCTCTGTCCTGGCACTGCCAGGACACCGTGCCCGTGCCTCAGTGTCCCCAGCAGCACAAGGAGGGGGCTGCTGTCCCCTGCCGGTCCCCGGGTCCAGCTCCGTCTCTCCAGTGCCCCCCAGCCCGCGGGGCGATGCCCTGGCACTGCTGCCTGGCACAGGTCGCTATGGTGAGCCAGCCCTGCCCCGCTCAGCCGCAATCTCCGCGCCGGCACAGCTGCTCCCGCACCTCGCCGCGGGCTGGGGGATGTCACTGTCCCCTCCAGAATCAGCCCCATGATCCTCCGTGTCACGGTCACCTCACTGCCGTGAGCAGCCGATGTCCCCGCGGGGACACGGGGGTCCCGGGGCTGTGGCCGCCGCCCGGGCTGGCACGGTGCCGGGCACACGCTCCCGCAAGCTGTTGTTTATCGGTGAAATGAGGCGTCGGAGGACGCGCTGAGCCGTGAACCGGCTGTGCCGTGGGGGGGCCGTGTCCCCCGGGCCCGCACAGTGCAAGGACACCCGCCTGGGCTGGGCGCTCTGCTGGCACCGCGATTTTGGGGATCCCCTGCCCAGTAGGGGCGCAGGGCTCGAGCATCGCCCACCTGCCCGTCCCTGCGCGGGGCCAGGGAGCCCCAGCTGCGCGGCACGGGGTGATCGGCGTCTTGTCCTCAGTCTCCGCGCCCATGGGTCAGGGACAGATGGTGATCCCACACCCTCGGCAGCTGCAGCAACATCTGCCCACGCCCAACATCTGGGAAGAGTGTCTAAGCCTGTAATCAAGCTGCTGTGAGGGGGACGGGGCTCCTCGGCAGTGGGTGAGGAGCTGCTGTCCCCTGCGAGCTGTGCTGCCTCCTCTGTGGGATGTGTTCCCCTCACCTGGGGTCCTGGGTCCTCACCCCATGGTGCCACCGCGGCCACAGCCAAAGTGGGGCTGGCACCACTCGGAGCTCACCCAGCAGCACCCCAGCCCGTGCCGCTGCTGCTCTGGGGGACCCCAGCCCCACGATGAAGCCCCCCAAGAGGTGTCGGGGCGGGAGGGGAGGCCGCCCAGGGCGCACGGGCGGCCTCTTGGCTGCAAAGGCTGGGAAAAGGGCAGGCAGTTCCTGCCGGCAGCGCGGATGCCATGGTGATGGGCTGCTGCCGGCATGAATACCCATGAGCCGGGGGGAGCGGGAGGCCACCGAGCTGTGCCCTGAATGCAAAGACCCCGGCACAAAGGGCCGCGGCCGCGCAGACCCCGGCGCGGCCGTGCCAGCAGAAGGTGCCGCACGGCGACTGTGGCGACCCGCCGCAGCACCCCGGGGTGCGGGGCTGGGGCTGGGGGTCAGGGTGGGATGCAGGGAGGCTGGAAGCCGTTCCCGTGGCAACAACCGGTCCCAGTTTCCACCAATCGATGCGGCGGCGCGGGCCCGCGGGCCGGGAGGGCGCGTGGCCTACATAAGCCCCGGGCTCGCAGCGTGCGCCGCACCCGGCAGATGCGCCTGCGACGCCATGGCCAGGCTGACGGGCACCCGGCCCGCGGCCACCCGCCGCTGGGGCTGTGCCGCTGCCTTCCTCCTCCTCCTCCTCACCGTGCAAGCCGGTAAGGGTGGCCGTGGCGGGGGGAGGCGCCAAGGGTCGCTGCCCTCGCCGGGTGCCGGGGTGCGGCTAGGCGGCTGATGGAGAGCTGGGCGCGGCTCTCCGGCTGCCGTCGGGGAGCCGGGAGGGGATGGAAGTGGCTCCTGGGTGTGCTGCACTCTCTGTGCTCGCTGGTGCCCCGAGAAGGGCTCGGTGCCGCGGGCAGAGTCCAGCACTGAGGGGTACGGGGCGCCTGCTCCCCTTCCCCATCCCCGCTGAGCCGCCCTTAAGCCGGAGCTGGGAAGGGTAATCCGTCAGCAAGACGGGATTTGAGAGGCAAGATGGATTTGAGACAGACGGGGCCAAATTCCTTCTGGGGAAGGATGCTCTGAGGAGCGGGCGGGAGTGGTGTCAGGAGGGAGAAAGAAGAGGAAGAAAGCATCTCATGCCCACAGGAGCATGGAGCCCCCTGTTCCACACTCCCAGATTCCTCTCCAGTTCCTGGTGGGATCCCAGCACGGACCTGTGGTGATGCCAGGGCAGTCGGTGTCCCCAGGCTGCTCGGGACCCGTTCCTGGGTGCGGGGCAGAGCCTGCCTGCCTCCCCACACCCACGGGCTCTCTGTGCCCCCATGTGTCCATGAGGGACCAGGGCAATGCCCGAGGCTCGCTCTGCCCGCAGCGGGGACGGGATGAGGACAGGCAGACCGGGCTGAGAGCCAGCGCCGCCGGCACCCGGCCATTTCCCAGCACATCCCCGGCCGGGGACATGGTGGTCCCAGCCCTTCTGCTGCAGAAAGGCAGTTTTTTGGCTCTCGGGGACACAAGTGTCCTCATGTTCTTTGTTCCCTCACACCTCCCTTGGCACCAGCAGCCCTTTGGCACTGGGGCAGCGGAGGCAGGAGGTGCACAACCCCCCAGTAACCCCATCCCACCTCAGTGCCTGGGGCTGGGGTGAGCTCTGGGCCGCTCCCATCTCCCTGCAGCCCAAAAAGCCGATTTTAGCGGAGATTCCACGGCGGCCACCATCAACCACTCGCTGACGCTGCTGCAGCGGCTGCAGGAGCTGCTGCAGAACGGCAACGGCAGCGACTCGGTGCTGCGGGTGCGCTCGGCCGCCTCCGATGAGCCCAAGGTGTTCCACACGCACCAGCTGCTGCTGAGCCTCCAGAGCGAGGTCTTCGAGAGCCTCCTGCACAACCAGAGCGTCGTGACCCTGTACGAGCCGCCCGAGACCGCAGCGCTCTTCGAGAAGTTCATCAGGTGAGCGGGGAGCCCCTGGGATGGGAGGTCAGGCGGGTGTGGCTCTCCTGGGAACCGCGGGGAACTCCACTGGGTGGGGATGCCCAGAGGGATGCAGAGGGGGTTGTTCCTTTGGGGGAGGTACATTCTGGGAGGAAAGCAACTCAGGAAGGAAGATTCTTCCCTGGTGACCATGGAGAGCCTGTGGGATTGGTGTACCTGGAGGGATGCAGCCAAGGAAAGTGGATGCTCCACTTCATGGGATGCAGGCAGGGAAGGAGGATCCTCCCCTGGAGACCGTGATCACATGGGATGGGGACACCCAGAGGGAAACAAAAAATCAAAGAGTGGGGTTGCTTCCCCGGGAACCCCATGGGGTGGGAATACTCAGAGGAAAGCAGAAGTTGCTCCCTGGGGAACTGAGTTGCCAGGGATGGCCGTCCCCAGCGTCACCACCCCACGCTCTGCCCCAGGTACCTGTACTGCGGGGGGGTCTCCATCCTGCTGCACCAGGCCATCCCCATGCACCAGCTGGCCAGCAAGTACCGGGTCTGGGGGCTGCAGCGCGGCGTGGCCGAGTACATGAGGACCCACCTGGCCAGCGAGTCGAGCCAGGGCCACGTGGTGGGCTGGTACCACTACGCCGTGCGCGTCGGGGACGCGGCGCTGCAGGAGAGCTGCCTGCAGTTCCTGGCCTGGAACCTGTCTGCGGTGCTGGGCAGCGCCGAGTGGGGCTCGGTGAGCGTGGAGCTGCTGCTGCTGCTGCTGGAGCGCTCCGACCTGGTGCTGCACAGCGAGCTGGAGCTCTACACCGCCGTGGAGAGCTGGCTGAGCCGCCGGCAGCCCGAGGCGCCCGTGGCCGAGCGGGTGCTGCGCGCCATCCGCTACCCCATGATCGCGCCCAGCCAGCTGTTCCGGCTGCAGGCGCAGTCGGCGGTGCTGGCGCGGCACCGGGCGGCCGTGCAGGACCTGCTCTTCCAGGCTTTCCAGTTCCACGCCGCCTCCCCGCTGCACTTCGCCAAGTACTTCGACGTCAACTGCAGCATGTTCCTGCCCCGCAACTACCTCGCGCCCAGCTGGGGCTCCCAGTGGGTCATCACCAACCCGGCGCGGGACGACCGCAGCACCAGCTTCCAGACCCAGCTGGGGCCCAGCAGCCACGACGCCGGCAAGAGGGTGACGTGGAACGTGCTGTTCTCGCCGCGCTGGCTGCCCGTCAGCCTGCGCCCCGTCTACTCGGACTCGGTGGCGGGCGCCATCCAGCCCGTGCGCATCGAGGACGGGCGCCCGCGCCTCGTCATCACCCCGGCCATGAGCAGCCCCGACTTTGCTGGAGTCACCTTCCAGAAAACGGTGCTGGTGGGTGTGAGGCAGCAGGGCCGTGTGCTGGTCAAGCACGCCTACAGCTTCCACCAGAGCTCGGACGAGGCGGCCGATTTCCTGGTGCACGCCGACCTGCAGAAACGCACCTCCGAGTACCTCATCGACAACTCCCTGCACCTCCACATCATCATCAAGCCTGTCTACCACTCCCTCATCAAGGTGAAGAAGTAACGAGGCACAGCTGGGTCCTGCCATGCTGGCCCCAGCGCCATGGGGGGAAGGCTTGGTCCTGTAGGTAGATGGGGGTCCCCTCGCTGGGGGCTCCAGGACTGTGCTCTGCACTGCCCACCCCTCCCTGAGTGTTCCCCTGCCACGTCCTGTCCCCAGCACTGTCCCTGGGGATGGAGGATTGTGAGAGAGCCCCAGACAGTGAAATGTGCATCCCACGGGCACATCACAGACCCCAACAGGTGTGGGGATGGGGACAGGGACAGCCCATCCTTCCTGAGGCAGCCCTGGGGTCCCTCTGTGTGGGCAGCTGGGTCTGGCTCAGGAGCAAACGGAGCTGCTCACTCTGGGGGTGAGGGGCCCATCAGCCACCCCCAGTGGAGGAGGGGTGGGGGACACCGTCCCCACTGCCCCATCCCTGTCCAGGTACCCCCACCCTTTCCTAATAAAGAAGAAAATGAGTGTGGAACGTGTGGGGAATCTTTGGGGTGATGCCTCTCCCCAGCTCAGCTCCTCCTGATGGAACTCTCGGGAAAGAAAACACCCATCCAGGCATGGATGCATTTCCCTGTGGGGATGTGGGTCCCTGCTGGGGATGGGAAGAGCTGGCACAGGCGCTCAGGAGAACCACAGATGGGATCCCAGTGCCTGGGGAAGGGACACAGCAGCACCCCGGGGCATTGGGGGTTGGGGCTGTGGGGGTGATGGTCCCTGAACCCTGCCCTGGCGTCACTCACTCACTGGGGTTCAGCCCCGAGCAGAGCCTGGGGAAGGGTCCTGCTGGGAGGCTCCCCCTCAGCCCACAGAGCCACCTGTGTGATGTCCCCATGGCTGTGACAGTGCTGCTGGCAGCTCGTTAATGATTAATTAAGGGGGGGGTGAGGAGTCGGGGTGGCTGCAGGTTCTACCAGCAGGGCTGTGTTTACCCAGCATTGATAACCCAGCCCGGGGGCTGCTCCTGTGGGGACACAGAGATCTCCAGCTGTGAACGGCCCACAGGGGACTGGGGCCCCCCCTGCTGCCAGCAGCCACCCTGCTGTGCCCTGCTGCATGGGCTGGGGACACCGAGGGACACCCTGTGCTGCTGTGGGTGCTTGGCTGTGCTCAGCCACTGGCTTTGAGTGTCCTGCCTCAAGGAAAGGACAGGAGGAGCAGGAGGACTTGACTTTCCCACCCTCTGCTCGACCCTGTTGTGAAAAGAGAGGAAATGTGATGTGGAAAGCAGTGGTTTATTCACACCAAAGAAAATTAGGATGCAAAGGCCAGGGAGCAGCTGTGGGGTCGGAGCTGTGCAGGTTGCCACCCCAGGAGGGCAGAGAGCCCAGGAGAGCTGCCTGGCTTGGGGACAGCTCTGGCTCTTTCTGGGGAAAGGAAGGTGCAGCTGGAGCACACTGACCTTGGCATCCTCCTATTCTTCCTCCTGCTTTTCCTGCTCTGCAGCTGCCTCGCCCTCTTCACCCTGAAAGACAGAGGTTCACCCTGTCCCTGCCCTTGGTGGGGTCCCTGCCGTGGTGGCCAGACTGTCCCACCCCCGTTACCTCTCCGGGGACTTCCATGCCCCTCTTGCGCTTCTCTGCCTTGATGTGGGCGAGGAAATCAGCCTTGGACTGCTTGAACACCTCATGGGGATCCTCCTGCTGCTCTGGCTGGGCCCGTGCCCGCTCCTGCTCCCGCACCAGCCGCTCCCGATACTTGTCCTGCAGGACCTTCTCCCGCCTCGCCTCGCGCTCGAACATCTGGGGGCAGATGTGGGGCTGAGGGGGCTGGGGGGCACAGGGGACTGTGTGGGGCTGGGGTGGGACCTGGCACCTACTGAGGAGGACAGGGTCTTCTCGTTCTTGCGGAGGGTGCAGAACCCTGAGGAGATCTCCAGCAGGAACACAGTGCCCATCCTGGTGCTGCAGCCGAGGACGCGCCCGTTGTCCTGCGAGCACAGGCTGAGCAGGGGCTCGATGGACACCTGGGGACAGGGCACAGCTGGGTGGTGGCACTCGGCCCTGGGGTGATGCTGGGGTCCCACAGGTGCTGGGGACCCACCTTGATGCTGAGGGCAGGTTCCTTCTGGTGGTAGAGGAAGTCCCAGATGTCCACGGTGCCATCAGACTTGGAAGTGAAGAACACGGCCGGCTTTATGGGGCTCCAGCATGTGTCCAGCAGGTAGGGAGTGTGGTACCTTCCAGCAGAGCCATCCCCTGAGCCATGGCACTGCCCTGCCTCGGTCACCAGCCCATCCCAGCACTCAGACCCCACTGCCACCTGCCCTGAGCACGCTCTGCCACCCTGGGGAGGATTTCTGGCTGAGTAAACAACCTCTGACACCTACTTGGTCTGCATAATTGATGATGAATCCATGAGTTCCTCTGTCCAGATCCGAGCAGTCCAGTCACCGACTGACAGGAAGACTTTGGGGAAGAAGGGGTTCCTGGTCACTCTGTAGACAGCCCCAATGTGGCTCCTGAAGACGTAAGCGATTTTCTCGGGCGGCGTCTTGGCATCACGATTGCAGGAGATGATGATGCCCTGCTCTGTGCCCACCAGGAACTTGGTGGGCTGGGGGTGGGAGCAGGAAGGAGCAGCTGTCAGCAGGATGGACACCCCATGGTGTGGGGGGCAGCAGGGGATCCTGCTGCAGCCAGAATCCTGGGAGCCACCACCACTGGGGATTTAGGGACTGAAATGCCAGCAGGACCCTGGGAGCCACCACCACTGGGGATTTAGGGACTGAAATGCCAGCAGGACCCTGGGAGCCACCACCACTGGGGGGTTAAGGGACTAGAAATGCCCTGTGTTTTTGGAACACATCAACCTTCAGTTCTTCTGAGGTCATCTGGCCCTGGGCTGTGCCCACAGGGGTGACCTTGTGCCTGGCTGGGCTCCCCCTCCTGCCCAGGTCGGGGTGTGGGTGGTGGGCACAGGGACACTCACCAGGGTGGGTGCAAAGTCCAGGGAGATGGCACCCAGAGCATTCTTCAGCTGATCTTGCCGGGTGATGTCCAGGATCAGCTTCTCGCTGGGCTGTGACATCTTGCGGATGTCCCACCACAGGACCTGAGGGGACGAGGTGTGGCAGGGGCTGTGGGGGCTGCTCCCAGCACAGTCAGAGGTGCTGGCAGCCCTGGGAAAGCTGCTTTTTGTGCTGCTGAGGGGCAGAGCAGGCACAGGAAGCCCCTGGGCCCCTCCCCAGTTCCAGCCCCTCACCTGCCCGTCGGTGGAGCCTGAGAAGCACTCGGTGCCCGTTCGGGAGGGCAGCCAGCTTGCACCATACACGGGGTCCCTGTGGCTGAACTCCACAGGGGCTCATGTCCACGGGCAGCCCCCCTTTCCTGGTGTCCCAATACACTGGGAAGGAAAAGAAAATCCCTTGTCCAGCTCCTCTCCTTGTCATGTTTACCTCACTGTCCAAGCTGGAACAGGGAGAAAACTTCAACGAGTGTGAAGGGCTCCTTGGCACGGTGTCCTGCCCTCTCTGGGTGAGCTCAGCTGAGCACACACCTGTCCACAGGACAATCCCAGGGCTTCTCCTGTGCTCCCAGCACTGATCCTGGCAGTGCAGCAGTGCTGGAGCAGAATGAACCCCCCTCACCTATCTGCCCGTTGTAGCAGCCTCCCAGCACGTGATGCCAGTCCTTGGAATTGTACTCCAGGGTCACCGCAGGGGACGAGGGCTTGAGGGTGATCTCTGGGCTGTAGGGTTTTTCTGTCAAGGATGGATGAGTGAAGGACAAAGGGTGAAGGACAGCCCCCCAAAAGCAGCCCCCAGCCCAGCCTGCTGCCCCCACCCAGTTCCCTGACACAGCTGTGCAGGATGAGGTGCCCATGTCACCGGGAGCTGGCCTGGGGACAGACCCCCAGTACACAAATCTCCTGCATTCACACTCCAGTTCTTTGTCCTTTTCCCTCCAAAATACATCAGGTGTGAGCCAGGCTTGGACAGATCTGGGCAAGTCTCAGCCCAGGCTCCTGCTGCTTCTTTCTTCCTTCATTGCCAACTGAACCACACCAACACAAGAACCTCATCCGAGGCTCCAGGCTCTGCTGCCTGTCACAGCTCTGGAGCCATGGAATGGGATTTTAGTGGTCATTTCCCACCTTCCAGCTCCCATTTCTCCCTGTTTCTGCACTGCTGTGTGGGCAAAGCAGGAGGCTCCCCCAGCCACCCTCCCCAGGGGTGCTGCAAGGTCTCTGAGACACAAAGTGCTTCTCTCACTGCCTGGTGGCATTGCCCTTGGCCTTACCCAGATCCCAGATGTAGGAATCAATGCACATGCCCTTCCTGATGCTGTCCTGGAACTCCATGCTGCAGTAAGCCACGGCCACTGACTTGTTGCCGTCGGGGTGCCAGGAGAGGCGCGTGGCCATCCTCTTGGGCTGGTTGGGGTCCCTTTGGGGTGACAAGACAGTTTGCAAATCCCTGGGATGGACATCTCCCAGAGGGAATTGTGGGGATCACAAGGAAACCAATCTGCAGCCCTCGAGCCTTGAGTGCAGGAAATAATTCTCCTGGGGGTTGGGTGGGGGGAGAAGAGTCGATGACTTCATCGTCTTTCCAGTCATACCTTTCTAAAAATCCATTTATCTTACTGGATCTGACTCCTAAACACCCCTGATGTGGAAATTAACCTTTTAGGCACCAAAAGTAAAAAGGAAAATCCAAAAGCAGCATCAGGAGATGCTCAGAGCCGAGTCTGTCCCTGGTTCCCTTCCCCAAATCACCTGGAGAGGGCAGGGGGCAGGGATGGAGTGGTGGAGCAGGGAGGATTCAGCAGGTCCCTCCACCCACAAACTGCACCAGGACCATCCCAAACCCACTGGAATTTAACTCCCGAAGTTTTCCCACTTTCTGTGAAGGTGGTTTGATCTTGCTGTGGCTCTGGTGAGCCCCCCAAGCTGTGCTACCTGAGGACATTGATGGTTTTGTATGAGGGAGGCTCCTCTTCCTCATCTTCCTCCTCTTCCTCCTCAAAATATTCCTCGTAGATGTCGATGGTGTTGTTCTGCCTGATGTAGTGCTCCATCAGCTGCAGGGACAGCATGGTTGTGTGTCTGGGGGGCTCTGGTGGTCTGGGGGGGATCAGGGCAGGGTCTTACAGAGCCAAGGCGCTGGATAGTCCTGGTGTACACCTCTTCCCTCTCCACCTCCTCCCGGTAGCGAGTGGTCAGCTCTGAATTCTTGGGGTCAACGTGCTTGGGCCACCCGCCCTCCAGGTGGTTCAGACCCTGGATGGACACCTGCACCCGATCCGTGTTCACCTGGCCAGGGGCACAGCCAGGGGGTGAGGCCCCGATCCAAAAGCTGCTGACACACCTCATCCCCTCGGGCCAGCTGCCACCCCTGTACCTCGTGCAGGGCCATGACAGGACCCTCCTGCCCTGCAAAGTCCACGGGGTCCTGGGGGATGAAGTCGTCGGCCAGGCTGGGGTCGGGCGGGATGTCGGCCGTCACCTCGCCCAGGAAGTCGGAGAAGTTGCAGGGCCGCCCGAACTCGCAGCGCTTCCGAGCGTACTCGTACCTGATCTCCATGGTGGCAGGGGAGGGAACGGCCTGGGGGTGCAGGGGCCTCAAAAAGGAGTGGGGGCCTCAGGGAGGGAGAGCTACACAGCAGATGGAGGGTCTTGGGGAAGGCTAAAGGGAGCAGCGGTCTCAGGGAGGAAGAGTGTTCCAAAAAGGAGTGGGAGCTCTGAGAGGATCCCAAAAGAGAGTGGGGTTTTCAGGATGGAGATGGTGCTGGAAGGGAGTGAGGATCTCAGGGAGCTTTAAGGAGGAGGGAGGGTTTCAGGATGAAGGGCCTCAAAAAGGAATGGGAGCCTCAGGGAGACGCAAATGTGAACAGAGACCCTGGAGAGGGGGACGCTGAAAGAGACCGAGAACCTCGGGGAGCCCCAAAAGGGAATGGGGACCCTTTAGAACCCCAGAAGGGGGAACCTTTAGACCCTTAGAAGACAGTATGGGCCTTGGGAATGTCCCAAAAGGGAACAAAAACCTCAGGGAGTCCCCGAAAGTCCCAAAAAGAACGGGAACCTCGGCAAACCCCAAATGTGAGCAGAGATCCTGTGGAGGGAGGACTCTGAGAAAGCCTCAAAAGGCAGCGGAAGCCTCAGGGAGCCCCAAAACGGAGCTGAGCCGCAGGGACCGTGTGGTGAAGCCCTCAGGGTGAGGAGGGACCCCGCGGAGGCCCCGGGAGCCCGGTGAGGCCCGGTGGGGCCCGGTCCCGTCCCGCTCCCGGTGAAGCCTGACCGGGGACGCGTCGCCGTTGCCAGGCAACAGTTCGGTTTCCTCCCGTCACGTGACACCGGCGCCGCCGTCACGTGGCACCGCCCTCCCCGTAATGGCGGCGATGGTGACGTCACGTGACGGCCGCCATGTTGGGAAGGTCAACACAAAGGTTCCCCACACGCCGATTATCACCCCCGAAAAATTATTATCCCACCGCCCTCAAAAAAAAACCCCAAAAACCAAAAACAAAACAAAACCAAAAAAAAAACCTCACGGGAGAGATTAATTTAGTCCAAGTGTTTATTATCTTTCCCCCCAAAAGGGCACATACAAATCCAGCCGGGCTCCAGCTCCCAGCCGGAGCCCTTCGGTTAGTTCACATGCGGTTACAACAGCTCTTCTACCAGTACCGTTACATGGAAACGTTAAAAGCCAAAAAAATAAAATAATAAAAAAAAATCCCTCGGGATTTTCCCCAAGGGGAGGGATGCTAGTCATGGGGAATTTGAAGAGGGGGAGTCGGGGGAGTCGGGGGGTCCTGGCCCAGTGCTCTGTGGGGTGGGATGGGCTGGGCTCCATCCCTGCTCTGGGGGAAGGAGCCTTTTCGGGGATCCCTGTGCCAAAGCACAGCCCCAAAGGGCCAAGCTCAGCTCGTACTGCTCACCCTGGAATTGCTGGGGTGCCTCCCGGGGATGCCAGGTCCATGTTGTCCCTTCCCAGGGATGTCCCAGGAGTTCCCGTCCCTCTCCCAGGGGATTTGTGACCACTTCAGGGCTGCAGCAGGAGGGGAGCCTGCTCCCAGCCCACACCCACCCCGGGGAGCCAAAAAGAGCCTAAACTCACCCCAAAATCCCTGGGGCAGCAAAGGAAAACCAGCAAGGCCAAAAAACATCCGTAATTCCTCAGCCTGGGAACGCTCTGCCTGGGGGGCAGCGAGGGGGACGGGGAGCTGGGACAGCAGGGAAGGGGGGGCAGGAAGGGCTGGGATCACTAGTGGTTGGTGCTGCATTGCTACAGGAGCCCCTGCCCGAACCTGGAGGCAGCGTGGCCGGGGATTTGTGCTCCAGAACATTCCCAGCAGAAGACACCGAGACCCCTCTGTGCTCCCGGGAGCCCGTAAGGCAGCAGGATTTGGGTCTGGGGGGGCTGCCGAGGGGAGTGGGGTGCTGGGGGGATCCAGGCTCGTCCTCCAGCCCCTGCTGTGGCTCCTACTGCGTGGTCTCTCTCCAGGCTCTTTGGTTTTCCGAGCAGAATCTCCTCCTAAGCCGGGAAGTCGCCGCGGCTCCGGACGTGCTCATCGGTGACCGCCAGGTACGTGGCTCTCATACTCGGGGAGTACTGGGGGGGCACACGGGGGTCAGCACCCCAAAACACCCCAGCCAGCCCCTGTGCCACCCCATGGATCCTTCCTGGTGGGTTAATCCCAAATTAACCTGCCAGGTGGGCGTGGAAAGGGTCAGACCCTGCTCAGCCTCTCTGAGGGATGGGGGACACAAGAACCCCCAAGCCCATCCAGCTCTGCTTCATCCCTTCCCAGGTTCATCCTCCTCCTCCCCAGCTTCAGCCCAGCAGTAAATTGATCCCAAATCTGCCTGTGGGGTGTGTCTGTGGGATACCAAGCCTCCAGCCCCCCCAGGATCACATTCCTCCAGGATTTCACAGCAGGGAGGATCATCCTGGCCAGGCATTAAGGAAGATTATTCCGAGTTTGTTATTCTGGACTCGGAAAGTCTTTCCTCAGGGATTTGAATCCTGGGTAAATGAGACTATTCAGGGCTGGGAGAAGTGCTCCAATTAATCCCCCCACTCGTGTCCCCACCCTGGGAGGAGCTGCCAGGTCTGTGAGATGGGATCCAAGCTTCCACCTGATGGAAAAAAATCATCCCTGGGGGAGAGGGACACAGTATTCCTGCCACAGCAGCATTCCTGGAGCTGGGAGGGGTTTCACTGCTCCAGGGATGGAGACAGGGACCAGCATCCCCACATGCAGGAGATGAAAATCCTCCTGGAACTAGCTGGGCACAAAATGTGGCCCTTTGTCCCCCCTCCCTGAGCTCTCTGCATCCCAAAAGCCAAGCAGGAAAAGGGGATGGAGGGAGGTGTGAAGGGTGATGAGGAGGGGAGAGAACCTGGCTGCTGCCCCGGGATAAGGAGGGAGAAGGAAGTGGCTGAACTTACTCTTGATGGGCAACTTAGCTCCAAAATAATGGATGCAAAAAATTAAAAGAAATCACAAAAAAAAAAAGAAAAAAGAAAAAAAGAAAAAAAAAGAAAAAAAAAGAAACAAAAGACAAGGAATAAAAAATAAAGCAGCAATACCAGACAGGGCAGGATTAAAGGAGCAGGGAAATGGGAACGTGAAGGGAGAGACTGCGAGGAGTGTCCTCTGAGAGCCAGGATGGAAACACAGGGAAGGGAGGGAGGGGAGGGTTATTTTGGTGTACGTGGCTGGGCTAGAACCAGGCAGGGGGACCAGGATCTCCTGTCCCACCCTGGCCATGGCTCTCAGTGACCCAGAGTGACCCCAGGCGACCCCCCCGGGGTGTCACAAGGAGTCACCCTCCGCCAGCACCGTACCGTGGGGGGCGGAGAGCCTCTGCCGATGAGGGGCACGTTCTCATAGCGGGGGTTCCCTCCGAAGAGCACAGCCTGGTTCCTGGGGGCACAGCGAGACCCCGTCACCCCCTGGCCAGCGCGGCGCCTGCCCGCCGCGGGGCTGGGGGCTCACATGTACTCGGAGACGGGGGCGTTGGACACGGTCTGGGCCGGGGGGTGCAGGCTGCTCTGGCTGCCCAGGCTGCTGCTGTAGCTGCAGAAGCTGCGCAGCTGCCCCCGCGCCGGGCGGTGGGCGGCCATGCGCCGCGCCTGCGGGTTGAAGGGATCCTCCTCGTCCATGTCGTCGTAGTCCCGCTCCCTGCGGGGGCACAGCGGGCTGGCACTCGCGCCCTGGCTGCCAGAAATGGGGGCGGGGGGTTTGGGGGGCACACCCACCGCCCTGCCAGCTGCCTCCAGGCGCGTGGGGCAGCGCAGATCACGGTGGAGAAGGCGGCGGCCGCCAGCAGGGAGAAGAGCCCCAGGTAGAGCAGCCCCTCCACACCGTCGTAGCAGATGCCAATGAGGCCATCCAGGTAATCCTGGTGGGACACAGGCAGGACAGCGCTGGTGGCACTGCAGGGGGACCCCAGAGCTGGTCCCCAGCCGGCCCCCAGCTCACCTTGTGCAGTCCCCGGCAGTCCAGCAGGGCTGTGAGCTGGTGCAGGCTGGTCTCTGAGGAGTTGAGGAGCTGCTGGACGCTCAGCAGGTCTTTCTGTAGGAAAAAAGGGGGTCAGGCAGCTCTGGGGAGCAGAAGGAGGGATGGGGATGCCCTGCTCCCCCCTCCTGTACCTCAGCTGTTGGGAAGAGGGGCAGTGCATACTGGATGAGCCCCTGGATCTGGATCTGCATGGTGGTCAGCGAGCGCTGGAACACGGTGAGAGCCTGCAGGGGGGAGTGGGAGCAGTCACAGACCCCCCCCATCCCCAGGCAGCACCAAGGGGGGTGCCCACCCCACCCGTACCTGCTGGAAGGGGCTGCTCAGGCTCTGGTCACAGTACAGGTAATAATGAACCACCTCTGCAGAGAGAATGGGAACATCAGCACCCCAGGGCACAGGGAGCCATGGGGAGACCAGAACTCCAGGTGGGTTTTGGGGTCCTGCCCACGGTCCCCTCCAGCTCCCAGCCAGCTCTCACCTGCGCTGATCTCACCATCTGTCTGGTTCATGATGAACTTGTCTGGGGCCACGCAGAAGTCGCTGGTGCCCTGTGGGGACAGAAGGGACGTCAGTGATGCCCCAAGCAGCCCTTCCCTCCCCTCCTGCCCCACTCACCACCGCGGCCGCCGTGTCCACGGCCATGGAGGCCCAGCTGAGGACCAGCATGAGCAGCCCACAGCACAGCATCCTGCAGGGAGAGCACGAGTGGGGAGCATGGCTGGGGGTCCCCAGGAGCCCCCCAGGCCATCCCCAGGGTACTCACATGACCAGGAGGCAGCGGGAGTGCTTGGCCAGCCCCAGGCAGGCCAGCAGGCAGACGGTGAGGACGAGGATGAAGAAGAGCAGGTAAGCCAACCACCTGCGTGCAGAGGAAGGCTCTGTCACACACGGCCACCTCCCCAGCCCGCAGGGACACGCCCTGGAATGCCGGAGCTCACCGGTAATACTCGACATAGGCGACCTGTCCCGACAGCTCGGTGAGCTCAGCACTGACACCCCGCCAGGCTGGCAGCCCCTGGAGCTGCAGGGCAATGCTGCCGGCCAGCTGCTGGGTGAACTTGAGGGTCTGCACGTAATCCCCCCGCGAGGCCAGGAGCTCGTTCAGCCGGGCCAGGTGCTGCTCCAGCTCTCCCTGCATCTGCAGCGTGGTGCTGGCAACCTGCGGCCACAGGGATGGTCAGTCCTGGGATGGTCAGTCCTGGGATGGTCAGTCCCTGGAATGGTCAGTCTCTGGGATGGTCAGTTCTGGGATGGTCAGTTCCCTGGGATGGTCAGTTGTGGGATGGTCAGTTCCCTGGAATGGTCAGTCCCTGGGATGGTCAGTTCTGGGATGGTCAGTTCCCTGGGATGGTCAGTCCCCCTGGGATGGTCAGTTCTGGGATGGTCAGTCCCCTGGAATGGTCAGTTCTGCAATGATCAGTCCCCCGGGATGGTCAGTCCCCCTGAGATGGTCAGTCCCCCTGAGATGGTCAGTCCCTGGAATGGTCAGTTCTGCGATGATCAATCCCCCAGGATGGTCAGTCCCCCTGGGATGATCAGTCCCCTGGGACTGGTCAGTCCCCCTGGGATGGTCAATCCCCTGGGAATGGTCAGCACCCACAGAGCCATGTGCCCCATCCCTGGAATGCTCCTTCTCCAGGAGAGCAGCTCCACCCCAACCCAAGCTGTGCCCAAGCTGGGTCCATCCCTCAGAGCAGCCCTGCCATGGCCCTGCTGGGCCACAAAGGTCCCATTCTGTGGGGTGACGTCACCTCCCGCGCTGGGCACGGCACAGCCACCCCAGGGGGCTCGTGTCCCTCCCTGGTGCTCGAACCAAACCCAGAGCAGGGCACTGATGCACCCCGGGGGCCCTACCAGGGAGTCAATGCCAGTCAGGGTCTGGTTGGCGTGGTCCAGGGCATAGAGCAGCTGGAAAACCCCGTCGTTGGTCTCGCTGTTCCCATAGAAGCCGACACCGACGGCCGCGCTGTGGGCAGAGAGGGGACACTGTGACACTGTGGCAGTGGCTGGACAGGGGACACTCCCTGGAGCCCACCAACAGCTGGGCAGGGACAGCACCACGATGGGAACCTGCTCCTGCTGGCGCCGGCGGCTTGGGGACAGCCAGAGCTGCTCGCGGGCATGGTGGGACGGAAGCTCCTCCTGCCAAACCCTGAGAGATTGAGGGCGGAGGGGCTGGGCCAGGCAGATTAGGGGAATCCGCTGGAAACGCCGCGGCTGCCGATTAAACCCTGGGCTCCAGGCCCTGTGGAGAACTCCCTGCAGCTGCTGCAGAGCTCCCCACGGAGCTGGCAGGGAGCTCAGGGCTGGTGCTCAGGACAGAGGTGCCCACGGCCGTGTCCTGGCCGGGCACGTGCCCACATGTGGTCGGTGCACGCAGTGCTCGCCAAACCCCGGTACAACCAAAGCCACCAATAGCCCTAGGACGGCCACCAACAGGCTGCTGGGGGAGTTCAAAGCCCCCAGGCGCTGCGGAGTGGCCCCCTGCCGTGGTGGGGGGAGCTCTCTGAGCTCATTAAGCCGTCTCCCTGTTTCCCTGCTCCCAGGCAGCCATCTCGCTCCGCCCCGGCAGAGCAGCCCCTTTGTCTGGAGCCAGGGTCGTGGCCAGGCAGCCAAAGAGGCCCGTGGCCCATCCTGCTCCCCCCAGGCCAGCACTGCTGGGGGACACTCAGGATGGCTGCCCTGGGGATCCTCCCAGCCGGGGCTACCCCAAAGTGAGGTGGGTTTGGAAACCCCCCCAGAGCGGTGCAGGGTGAGGAAGCGTCCCCTTGTCCAATTGTTGTGGTTGCAATTAAGGTCGGGCACAAGGGAGCTGCCAGCTGGGTCAGGCTGCTGCCTGCCATCTGCTCTGGGCTGGGATTAGCGAGCGGCCACGCTCCCGCCCAGGATTAGCCGGGAAGGGGAGGCGGCACGGCCGTGAGGGTGGGGACAGGGACAGGGACGGGGCCGGCCCGCAGCTGGTCCCTGGGGCTGCCCCAGCAGCTGCACGGGAGGAGGCAGGGATGGAGCACATTTAATTGCACAGATCTAATTAAAGCGACTCGTGGCTGGAGCGCAGAGTCCCCTCGGGTGATAGGGGGACAGCACCAGCTCCCTGTCCCCGTCCTCACCAGCAGATGAGCCCGGCGGTGACGGCCATCCAGGTGACACAACACGAGTGCGGCCGCTTGGTCTCGGGGTCCTGGTCCCTCTTGCAGCAGCAAAAGCAGATCAAGTACACGATGAGGAAGAGGAGGTTGAGGCCGAGGCACACGGCGGCCACCAAGCCCAGGAAAAGCAGCGACTGGCAGGAGAGAGGGGACAGTCAGCAGCCGTGCCCGTGACCCGCTGGCGCGCCCGGGATGCGGCCGCGTTCAGCGCCCCACGGGACTATCATGTGCGGAAGAGGAAGTGTCCCTGTGTCCCCATCCCTGTCCCCATCCCTGTCCCCATTCCCACGCAGGGCCCCCAAACCGCGCTGGCCGAGCCGGGGGTGCCGCAGCCGCCCCTCGCCGGGATGTTGGAGCACCGGAACCGCGGCGCTGTCCCCCCTCCCCACTTAGGGACCACGGCGGGTCGCGCCCCGGGATGCGGGGGGACACGCGGCGGGTCCGGCAGCGCGGGGCAGGGGCTCGGGAGTGCCAAAGGCAGCGGCGGGGCCGGGAGGCGAGCGGCGGGGCCGGGGGTGCCGGTGCCGGCTGGCCCGGGGAGGGGGGGCCGGGCGATGAAAGGCGCTTTGTGCGCCGTGAGATCAGAGCTGGCTGCGGGCGCTGCCGGGGAGCGGCGCGGGGGGCGCGGGGCGAGGGGACCCGGCGCGGGGAGGGCGCGGGGGGCGCGGGGGGCCCGGGCCGGTACCTGCTGGTAGTCGGGGTCCTGCGGGCGGAAGGCGCTGGGCACGGGCTGCAGGTGCGGGCCGCGGTGCGGGAGCCCGTGCAGCCACGCCGCCCACCAGGGCGCCAGGTAATCGGCGCGGGCGGGCCCCATGGCGGGCAGGGGTCGCCGCGCTGCCGGGCGGGGGGCGGCGGTGCCGCCACGCCGCGGGCTCTGCCCGCCCGCCCCGGACACGCCCCGGGACCAACCCACCGGTACCGGCCCCCGGCCCGCCCCGCGCTCCGCCCCCGGCAGCGCCCGCCGGGACGGGGACGGGGAACCGCGAATAGCGCGGCGCTGCCCGGGGGATGGAGCGCGGGGCCACCGCCGCCACCGGGACCGCGCTCCCCGAACCTCCTGACACAGGGGCACTGCACCCCAAACCTCCTGACACAGGGGCACTGTGCCCCAAAATTCCTGATACAGGAATACTGCACCCCAAACCTCCCGATGCAGGGGCACTGCACCCCAAACCTCCTGATACCGGGACACTGCACCCCAAACCTCCTGACACAGAGGCACTGCACCCCAAACCTCCTGACACAGGGGCACTGTGCCCCAAACCTCCTGATACCGGGACACTGCACCCCAAACCTCCTGACACAGGAATACTGCACCCCAAACCTCCTGATACCGGGACACTGCACCCCAAACCTCCTGACACAGAGGCACTGTGCCCCAAACCTCCTGATACAGGGACACTGTGCCCCAAACCTCCTGCTATAGGGGTACTGCACCCCAAATCTCCTGACACAGGAATACTGCACCCCAAACCTCCTGACACAGGGGCACTGTGCCCCAAAACTCCTGACACAGGGGCACCGTGCCCCAAAACTCCTGCTATAGAGGTACTGCGCTCCCCGAACCTCCTGACACAGGGGCACTGCACCCCAAACCTCCTGATACAGGGACACTGCACCCCAAACCTCCCAATACAGAAATACTGCACCCCAAATCTACTATAGGGACACTGCACCCCAAATCTCCTGACACAGGGGCACCGCACCCCAGATCTCCTGACACAGGGGCACCACCACCCCAAATTCCCTGCTATAGGAGCACTACTCTGCACCCCAAACCTCCTTTTAGAGAGGAAACGCTCCCTATCATCCCCTACTATCAAGGACACTGTGATAAAAACACACTCGTAGCCCTGAGTGCCAGCCCCAGGTCCTGTCCCCAGCTGTCACCCCAGGGACAGCCATGAACAAGGGGGGAGCTCCAGGTCTGGTGCCCAGATACCAGAACCAGCCCCTGGGCCCCTCTGCTGGGAGCAACACAAGCCCAGGACCCCCAAAGTGGCTCTGAGACCCCCCAAAGCAGCTCCAGGGCCAGAAACAGCAAACTGTGAAACACCAAACGTAACACCAGGAACGGTTTTTTATTTATTTTAACAAACACAGAGAATCCAACAGGTACCCAGCTGATCCTGGCTCATTTCAGCTCCTTCACGGCCAGACCTGGGGAGGAGAGAGAGAGGACATGGACTGGGGGACTCAGGGATGGAAGGGCTGCCTGGAACACCAAGCACTGACCCAGGGAACTCTGCAGGGACCCTTCCACAGGGAGGGGGCTCTCACAGCCCCCCTCAATCCCAAGGAGACTCCCTGGATACCTGGGGGCAGGGACTGCTTCAGCTTCTCAGCCTTCTCCTTGTCAGTGATGACCAAGGTGTAGAGGTACCGGCTGCAGCGCACCTTGAACTTCACATTGTCCTTGTTCTTCTTGATCTTGACGGCTGTGGGGTGGAGGGGACAGCAGGGACACCTCAATGTCACCCCTGGGGTGAACAACCCACTCCCTTCCCCGTGCAGAGTGAAAAAATCTCCTTGAGGGCTCTCTTGGTGCTCAACTCTCCCTTCTCGCCCACACCAAAACATTCCCGAGGGATCCTGTGACAGCCTGATCCAAACAAGAGGGAGAAGAGGGAAAACTCTTCCCGTGTTGTTGAACAGTGAGACAAGGCAGTGCTTTGTCTCAATTACCCTCACTTTGTGGTGACAACAAAAATCTCCCGTTGAGAATGATGAATCACCCGTCAGGACAGAACTGCCAGCGCTCAACAGAGCAGGGGGAGATTTGGGAATTGCTTCCAGTGAGCTGCACCATTCCCTGGGAGATCCTGGAGCCCCAAGAGCGACCTGGTCACCGAGCCACAGCCACCCTCGGTGTCCCCAGGGCCCCCCACTCACACTTGGCGTCCTTCCGCCGCGCCGTCAGCAGGAAATCCTTGATCTCCTCAATCTTGCGAGGCTGCCAAGCCAAACACAAACTCGTGGGGCCTTGGGAGAGACCCCAAAGTGCACCCAGCCCCGCGGGCAGGGACACTCCCCCGAGCTGCAGCGTTTCCAGGGCTCCCAAAGTCATTCCCCAGCTGGTGCTCGGCCCACAGAACCCCCCTGCACCACCCACAACCCGGCAAACCAGGGACCCCCAAAACGCCCCCCTGCCTCACCCCCAGGAACCCCCAAAACCGCCCTCCCTCACCTCCATGGACCCTCAAAACCGCCCCTCCCTCACCCCCCAGGCACCCCCAAAACCGCCCCTCCCTCATCCCCCAGGGACCCCCAAAACCGCCCCTCCCTCACCCCCAGGGACCCCCTAAAAACTGTCCCTCCCTCACCCCCAGGGACCCCCAAAACCGCCCCTCCCTCACCCCCATGGACCCTCAAAACCGCCTCTCCCTCACCCCTCCAGGAACCCCCAAAACTGCCCCTCCCTCACCTCCATGGAACCCCCAAAACCGCCCCCTCCCTCACCTCCATGGATCCCCAAAACCGCCCTCCCTCACCCCCCAGGGACCCCCTAAAAATTATCCCTCCCTCACCCCCCAGGAACCCCCAAAACCGCCCCTCCCCTCACCTCCATGGACCCTCAAAACCGCCTCTCCCTCACCTCCAGGGAACCCCCCAAAACTGCCCCTCCCTCACCTCCATGGGACCCCCCAAAACTGCCCCCTCCCTCACCTCCGCATGGACCCCCAAAACCGCCCCTCCCTCACCCCCAGGAACCCCCAAACCGCCCCCTCCCTCACCCCCCAAAACCGCCCCTCCCTCCCCCCAGGGACCCCCCCGCTCCCCTCCCGCCCAGGGACCCCTCGCAGCCCCCGGCCTCTCACCATGGCTCCAGCCCGGCTTCGACAGCTCCCACCTGCGCCACAAACGGGCACAAAATGGTGTCAGCGCATCGCGCCCCCCGCCCGCCATCCGGTCCTCCCGCGGCCCCTCCTCCCCCCGTTCCGTCCCGGTGCCTCCCGGTGCCGCCAGGCCGCGGATGGCGGCGGATCCCCCCAGCCCCCCCCCGGCTCCTCCCCGCCATCACCGCTCACCCGCAGCCGCTGCGCACCGACCGGAAATGAGCGCGGCACTTCCGCGTCCGGCCGCGTCCTTCCTACGGCGCGGGCGGTGGACAAAAAGCTGCCGATGGCGGCGGCGGCGGCGGCGGGAGCTGCGATGAGTTGACGGGGGCTCAGCCCCGGGCGAGCGGGGGACGCTGCGGGAGCGAATTTTGGGCACCTCCAGCCTCCCAGAGCCAGCCGGGCACGGGGGGCACGGGGAGCAGGGCGGGCTGCTTGCAGTTTGCCGAGCCTCGGTATCTCTCGGCGGGATGATCCGTCTGAAATCCCGTTTTCAGGGAGATGCTGGGGCTCGATATCCCGGGTAGGGCTGTCATGGAGCGGTTCTACCACAAGAGAGAGCTTCAACCCCGCTGAAAACCCCAAAGCCGCGCAAACCACCCCAAAACGCCGGGCGGAATCCTTGGGGATGGGTGGCGAGGATGCGACATCCTGTCACTGTCCCCATTCCCGTCCCGAGTGGGGCTGGACCGGTTTTTTGGGATGCTGGGATGCTCCTAAGGGGCGCTGGATGGGGTCACAACCCCCCCAGTAGCTCCCAGTATCACCCCAAGCTCAATTACTGGGGTGAACCCGCAGCTGCCAGCCCGGGGCTCCCACCCAGGAGATGATTTTGGGGTGCGACCCTTCTCCCTCGCCACCAAACGAGCTTTTTAATTGTTTGATTTACTTATCTCCTCTCTGATGGGCTGATCTACTCCGCTGCCTTTTAATTGCTCCCAAACTCGAGCGGTTTTTCATGTTTTAAGAAATGCTGAATGGTGTAATTAAACCCCTGGCAGCGTAAATCAGCGGCGCGGGAGGACGACAGCCCCGAATTAAAGCTTTTGGCATAACAATAAAACTAAATCGGCATGAAAAGTGCCCGTTTTGGCAACAGCTCTGAATGCTGATGCCGAGGGGGGCTGGGGCGCCGTCCGGGAACCCCAAAATCTCCAGGTTTTTGTGGGATCATGGAATGATTTGGGGTGGGATGGACATTAAGGCTCACCCTGCTCCACATCCCTGGAAGTGCCCAAGGCCGGGTTGGACGTTTTGGAGCAGCCTGGGGCAGTGGAAGGTGGCAGGGGGTGGGATGGGGTGAGTTTAGGGTCTGTTCCCACCCAAACCCTTAATTAGTGTCATTAATGAAGATATCAAATAACCCTGGTCCCTGTAAGGACCCGGAGCCACTCACCACCACCCTCTGGAATTCCAACCAATTCCTTCTCCATCCACAATCCACCCATTTGTCTCCCAAAAAGCAGTTTGGGAGCAGGGAAAGGGGCTGGGTGTGGGGCAGGGGGTGCCTGTCCCCCCTCTGGCATTCCCACCCTTCCCAGGGAAAGGAATCACTTTTCCTTTATTAACAATATTTAAAGCCGAGTGGGTGCCTAAATCAACAAAAATAATTCATGAGAGTCATTAGCTCCTCAAAGCCAGGCTCTTTTTACGACCGACTTTAAAATTAAAAAAAAAAAAAAAAAAAAGAAATTAAAATAAAAATATTAAAAAATCCCAACCCCAAACCCCACCAGGTTCGGAATCCGCAGCTTTTCCAAGACATCAAATGCGTTTCCTGCCGCCTCCCCCCGGCCCGGCTCCGCCGCCGGAGGAAATTCAATTAACGGCCTTAATTCACCCTCCGACTGCCAGCCTTAGATTAAAAAATCCTTCGGATTCTGCTCGGGGAGCGCCGAGAAAGGATCGGGGGAGGTTGAACCTCGTGGTTTGGGGGTGCTGTGAAGCCCCGTGGTGTGGGGTTTGGGGGACAGGGCAGTGAGAACCCTCCCCGTCCTTCTTCCTCCTCCTCCTCCTCCTCCTCCTCCTCAGCATCTCCAAAGGTTCCGGGAGCTGCGAGTCCATGGAGGAAAAACGAGATCCCAAACTCATCCCAACCCATCCCATCTTCCAATCTGCGGGGCGAGGGGGGCGGCAGGGAACGATGAAAAATTAAAAAACAGAACAAAAAAAAAACCCCAAAAAACCAAGCTGCAGGGATGGACACTCCAAACCTCCCTGGGCAATAGCAGACAACCCTTCCAGGAAGGAATCCCCAAAAATTCTTCCCAACGTGTCCCCACACGGCTCCGGGGGGGTGTCACTGGTTTGTGTCCCCGGGCTGTGCCGGGAGCTGCCAGAGGGAGCAGGAGACACGATCCGACTCGTTCACCCGAGATTCGGGGCACAAACTGCGGCAGGAATTGATTTCTGCCCCCACTTTAGCAGAATTTCTCCCCCCAGCGCAGAGGAGAAAGGTGGATTGCCCTCTCTGCCGCGCGCTGGCGGCATTTATCACTGCCAGGGACAGGAATCTGTCCCCAGTCTCTCTGTATTTCCTCCTTCTTTCCCCTTTCACTCTCGTTTTCTCCTCGCTCAGATCTCCGCGCGGGGCCGCCGATCAATCCGCCTCATCCATCAGCGCCGAGCATCCGCAGCCTCACGGCAATTCGGGGCCCAAACCAAACGTTTGGAGGCTCTGGCGTGATTCCTCCCTCTCTTCCCCTTTTGTTCCGTGTTTGTGGAGGACAAAGGCGGGCGCTGGGTGAGGGGGGAGCAGGCAGAGGAGGCAGAGCTGAATCCCAAGAAACAAAGCGCCTGTTTTCATGGAAATGCCCCGGAAAGGAGGCAGCGAATTTGGGGAAGGGGGAGCACAGGGCTGGGGAAATCTCCGGGAGGGAATTGAGTTCTGTGGTGTGGCCAGAGCAGGGAAAAGAAGGAAAAGTGAGCTGGAAGTTTTCCTGCAGGCATCGGGCACTGTTTATCTGGAATACAGATGTATTTTTTAATTAGGGATGGGTTGGGCCGGGTCCTGCCCGGGCAGAGCAGGAGCAGCATCCGGGTGGGGAGAGGCTCCTGCTTCGCCTCCAGCTTCTCACAGCCCCCCAAAACATTTGGAGGGGGATCTGTCCTGGCTGGGGACACAGGCTGGCATGTGAGGCGCTGTGTCCTGTCCCTCACTTGTCCCCGCGATGTCCCAATATCACCGATAGGTGATGACCCCTGACACATCCAGGACCTGACGGGATGCAGGCAGACCCCCACCCATGGGTGCTGGAGGACGGGGTGCAGCCGCAGAGGGGCACAGAGCAGAGCCCTGGTGGGTGCCGGCGCCACGGGACACAGAGCGGGCAGAGTGTGACACGGACGGGTGACATCCCTGGTGGCACTGCCAGGTGAGGACACAGCGGCTCCCTGTCACCCCTCTCGGCTCCCGCCGAATTTGGTGTCATCCTGCAGAGGAAGATTATGGTAATTTTCCTCCCCCCTCACGCATAATTTCCCGACCGGGCTGCAGCAGCGGCTGTGGGAGAGGCTGGGTGATGGGAATGTCATCTGCGATTCCATTATCTCCTCCTGCCTCCCTGCTTTCTTTTCCTTGTGAAACCTTCATCAAAATCTGTCGATCTAATTAGGACAATTACAGCGCGAGGGCAGCTGAAACCCGCCCAGAGCCGCGGCGGCGAGAGGGGGCGCGGGCTTTGGGGGGAGGGGGCTTCGAGGGGGTTTTTGGGGTTACTTTGGCTCTGCAGGGGGATGGATGGGATCGGGGGTGCCCAGCCCCATGTGCTGCTTCCCAGCGTTGGATTTTGGGGTGCACGGCCCCAAAAGGATGCAGGTGACCTCAGAGGTGTCCCCATGGCCTGTCCTGCCGGGGGGCACGGGGGCTGCACGTGCAGGTGACACCTCTGTGTCCCACCTCTCGCCAGCTTTAGGGGCTCTCAGCACCGCTCCGGGGCAGCTGCCACCCCTGCCCGTGGCACACGTTGTCCCCCATCCCCGGGGGTCTCGGCGGGGTGTCCCCGTGCTCTGCAGCTCCCGGATCCTCATTGTCATTCCACGGGCGCGCGGTGGCAGCTGGCGGGATGGGAGCGGAGTGACAGCGGTGACAGGTAACGCCAGCCGGCGGGCTGGCAGCCAGGCCACAGCTCCGCAGGCTCGGGATCCGCGCATCCGCACCGCCGAGGAGCGGGAGAGCCCCGGGGGAGTTGTGGGTGCTCCAGGGTGGGTGGGAGCTTCTCACTCCGCGGGGCTGGGGATGCTCCACCAGCCAGCGGCACAGCGAGGACACAGCTCCAGATCCGTTCCCAGGGTGGAATTAGCCACGGGAGCATGGGGAGAGCCCCAGGGGGGTTGTGGATGCTCCAGGGTGGGTGGGAGCTGCTCACCCCGCGGGGCTGGGGATGCTCCACCAGGCAGCGGCACAGCGAGGACAGAGCTCCAGATCCGTTCCCAGGGTGGAATTAGCCATGGGAACATGGGGAGAGCCCCGGGGGGGTTGTGGATGCTCCAGGATGGGTGGGAGCTGCTCCAGGGGCTGGGAATGCTCCACCAGCCAGAGGCACAGCGAGGACAGAGCTCCAGATCCGTCCCCACGGTGGAATTAGCCATGGGAACACGGGGACAGCCCCGGGATGGATGTGGATGCTCCGGGGTAGCTGGGAGCTGCTCACCCCGCGGGGCTGGGGATGCTCCACCAGCCAGCGGCACAGCGAGGACAGAGCTCCAGATCCGTCCCCACGGTGGAATTAGTCATGGGAACATGGGGACAGTCCCGGGATGGATGTGGGTGCTCCAGGATGGGTGGGAGCTGCTCACCCCGCGGGGCTGGGGATGCTCCACCAGGCAGCGGCACAGCGAGGACGCAGCTCCAGATCCGTCCCCAGGGTGGAATTAGCCGTGGGACGATGGGGACAGCCCCAGGGGGATGTCCCAGGATCCAGGCCCTGAGCTCCGCCGTGGGTGCAGCGATGTCACCCTGGGGATGCTCCCCCAGCCACGGGGACGGCGGCAGCGAGGGCACAGCTCCGTGTCCCCGCGCTGGGAGGTGCCACCGGAGGACAGGGACAGCCCCCGGGGATGCTCCAGGCCCCTGAGCTCTGCTGTGGGTGCTCACCCCGAGGCGCTGGGGATGCTCCGAGCGCCAAATTGGGGAGCAGCCCCTTGTACCGCACCAAGACGGGGACAAAAAGCCAGGCGGGGACATTCTGTGACCCTGCACCCATCCCGGGGGGGCCGAGCGGGAGGGACACGGCGGGCAGAGCCGGCTGCACGGGCAATTAAGGGAAGTGCCAATTGTCAGCGCCGGTGATTAACGCTGCTCCAAATCCGCATGAATATTAACGGCCGACACGGCCCAGGCTCCCGCGCCATGAATTCTGGATGAATCTTAAGATAAATCGTTTGGATAACTTAGCGGCAGCTGTGCTCCCTCGCCACCCACTGCCTCCCAAAATCAGCTCACGGCAGGAGAGAGGAGCCAGCGCGGAGCAGGGACCGCCGCCGGGAATCGCTGGGACAGGAGCGGGGGAGAGCGGGGTGCCCGGGGCTCCCCAGAGGCGAAGGCAAAGGCTCCGCGGCTCTGGCGCCTTCCCAGGAACTGGTGACAAATCCTGTCACTCGCCGCGCTGGTGTTGTCTTTGCAGGGAGATATTTGCTTTGCCTCGGGGGCTCCTTCCCGGAGGGGTGGCATTTGTCACCGGCGTTATGGATGCAGCGCGTCCCCTCTCCTGACACCGCATTCCCATCACAGGCGCGCATCCCGCTCCTCCAGCCCTGCCTTGAGCATTTTCGGGCGCAGAGATCCGTCTTCCCCGCGGGGCCCTGCCCGGCCCCGGCCCCGCTTCCCATTGGCATTCCGGGCCAAACGCCGCGGAGCCGCCGCCGCCGCCGCGTCCTCGGGGGCCGGGGCCTTGATTGCATCCTTGTGCTTCCATAAATCAGCCCGGGGAGCCTGGCAGCGCGAGGGGGGAATGGCAATGTCACAGGCAGGGGACGAGCACTGCCGTGTCACTGGGGTGGGACACAGGGACCGGGATCACTGTCACTGGGGTGGGACACAGGGATCACTCTGTCACTGGGATGGGACACAGGACCGGGATCACTGTCACTGGGATGGGACACAGGGATCACTCTGTCACTGGGATGGGACACAGGACCGGGATCATTGTCACTGGGGTGGGACACAGGGATCACTCTGTCACTGGGATGGGATGCAGGGATCAGGATCACTCTGTCACTGGGATGGGATGCAGGAACCACTCTGTCCCTGGGGTGGGATGCAGGGACCAGGATCATTGTCACTGGGGTGGGACACAGGGATCACTCTGTCCCTGGGATGGGATGCAGGGATCAGGATCACTGTCACTGGGGTGAGATACAGGACCAGGACCACTCTGTCACTGGGGTGGGATGCAGGGACCAGGATCATTGTCCATGGGATGGGATGCAGGGATCACTCTGTCACTGGGATGGGATGCTGGGATCGCTCTGTCACTGGGATGGGATGCTGGGATCGCTCTGTCACTGGGATGGGATGCTGGGATCGCTCTGTCACTGCAATGGGATGCTGGGATCACTCTGTCACTGGGATGGGATGCAGCCCAGCATGCCAGGAGCTTTCCCAGGCACAGAACAGCTTCTCCCATCCAGCACCTACAGCCGGGGGCACTGCTGTGTCCTGTGGTGTCCGGGCATGGTGCTGGAGCTGGGACATGCCCCGATGCCTCTGGATCTCCAGGTCTGGGCAGCTTCAGGAGGTTTCTCTTAGGAGGGATCTGCTGCCTCCTCCTCTTCCTCCCCTTCCCTCTCCCATCCGTGGCTCTGCAGAATCCCGTCCCAGCCCCTGGGTGACCTGCCGTGGCACGGTGCCCGTGGAAAGCTGCAAACCCGACCCTCAGCTGCCAAAACCCCGTCAGAAAAATCAGGAAATCAGGTGCAAATGGCAAGAGGAGATTAACGGGAGAGGAGCGATTGAATCAGGGGCCATTAACAGATTAAATCATTACACGGAATCAGATCAGCGCACAAATAATATGAATAATAAACGTGGCTCAGGGGCAGCAGCTCCTGCTTCCAATTTATCTCAACCAGAAGGCGAGGGCTGGTGACTGCCACCACCCACGTGATCCAGGGACAGGGGACATGGAAGAGCTCTGAGGTTGGGGACAATTCACCAGATGTGCCAGTGTGGCCCTGCCCCTTTCTGCGGCTCCCTTTGGGGGTTCGGGCTCACCCCAGCGAGGTCTTGCAGCCTCCACAGCCCTGCAGGGACCTCCCTGAGCTCTCTCCTCATCCAGCCTTTCCTTCTCCTCCAGTTCTCCTTCCCGACTGTATTTCCTTCCCTGCCCAGGCTCCCCTCTGGAGAGGAGGAGAGCCACGTCCCTGCTCTGCTCCAAAAGGTTCAAAGGCAGTGCAGACACGTCAATGAGAGGCTCCAAACAATGGGAAAATGTCTTTTCTCCCCAACTTAATTTCATTCCTGTCACCCAAAACCCCAAGGAGCTGGAAACGAGCCTGAGCAGCCGCTGCACGGGCACGGGGAGGGGCTCGAGTCCTCCCTCGGCCGCCACAGGGTTAATTCACATCCCAGCACCGTCACTTCTATTCTGCTGGCAAATCCTTTCTTCCCTAAATTCCTGCTTGCCCAGGAAGGCTGGCGAAAGTCTGAGCTGCTGTGACAACACCTGGGAACAAGTATTATTATGTGGTGTGACAAGGTTTGATGAATTCCTGTGTGCCTGGGGGAAGGGACTAAGTAGGTGAATGAAGTGCGAATATTCTCCGTGACAATCAATAGCCTCGATTGAGCCGTCTCCGCGGATGTGACATTCGGGTTTCACTTCCTCAGACGGGCTAACTGGATTTGTGTCCTCGGAAAGCAGAAACAGCAGGGGGTGAAGGGCTGGAAGCGGCTGGCACGGGGTGGGCACAGGGTTGGGCTGGGGGCGTGGGTTAGGTCGTTGGTTGGGGTGATGGAGATGGGTTGGTGAGTTTGGGGTGATGGAGATGGGTTGGTGAGTTTGGGGGATGGGTTTGGGGTGATGAGTTTGGGGTGATGGGTTTGGGCTGGTGGGTTTGGGGTGATGGGTTTGGGGTGATGGGTTTGGGCTGGTGGGTTTGGGGTGATGGGTTTGGGATGATGGGTTTGGGATGATGGATTTGGGGTGATGGGTTTGGGATGATGGATTTGGGGTGATGGGTTTGGGGTGATGGGTCTGGGCTGGTGGGTTTGGGGTGATGGATTTGGGCTGGTGGATTTGGGGTGATGGGTTTGGGGGTGATGGGTTTGGGGTGGTGGGTTTGGGGTGATGGGTTTGGGCTGGTGGATTTGGGATGATGGGTTTGGGGTGATGGGTTTGGGGTGATGGGTTTGGGGTGATGGGTTTGGGCTGGTGGATTTGGGATGATGGGTTTGGAGTGTTGGAGATGGGCTGGTGGATTTGGGGTGATGGGTTTGGGGTGATGGGTTTGGGGTGATGGATTTGGGGTGATGGGTTTAGGGTTATGGAGATGGGCTGGGTGGATTTGGGGTGATGGGTTTGGGGTGATGGGTTTGGGGTGATGGAGATGGGCTGGTGGATTTGGGGGATGGGTTTGGGCTGATGGGTTTTGGGATGATGGGTTTGGGGTGATGGGTTGGGGTCATTGGTTGGGGTTATGGAGATGGGCTGGTGGATTTGGGATGATGGCTTTGAGGTGATTGACTGGGGATATGAAACTGGGGTGATGGTTTGGGATGAAGAATTGGAGTCAGGGCTGTGGAATGGGGGTGATGGTTTGGGACGAATGATTGGGGTCCTGTGTTGGGGTTATGGAGCTGGGGTGACAGATCTGTGTTGGGGTGATGGGGATTTGGGAGCCAGGGGTTGGGATGATGGTTTGGGATGAATGATTGGGGTCCTGGGTTGGGGTCATGAGTTGGGGTCAGGGGTTGGGGATACAGATCTGGGGTGATGTGTTGGGGTGATGGGGATTTGGGATGATGGGTTGGGATGATGGTTTGGGATGAATGATTGGGGTCACGGGCTGGGGTCATGTTGGTGTTGCAGATCTGGGGTGATGTGTTGGGGTGATGGGGATTTGGGATGGTGGGTTTGGGATGATGGTGTGGGATGAATGATTGGAGTCATGGGTTGGTGTTGCAGATCTGGAGTGATGTGTTGGCCTGAAGGGGATTTGGGAGCCAGGGGTTGGGATGATGGGTTGGGATGAATGATTGGGGTCATGGGTTGGGGTCAGGGGTTGGGGTCATGGGTTGGGGTCAGGGGTTGGTGTTGCAGATCTGGGGTGATGTGTTGGGGTGAAGGGGATTTGGGAGCAGGGATTGGGATGATGGTTTGGGATGAATGATTGGGGTCAGGGGTTGGGGTTGCAGATCTGGGGGTGATGTGTTGGGGTGAAGGGGATTTGGGAGCCAGGGGTTGGGATGATGGTTTGGGATGAATGATTGGGGTCAGGGGTTGGGGTTGCAGATCTGGGGTGATGTGTTGGCGTGAAGGGGATTTGGGATGGTGGTTGGGGTGACGACCTGGGCTGGTGCAGCTGATCCCACAGCGCTTGCAGGGACTGAGTGAGGTCACTTCTCAGGGTGAGGGCAGTGCCTGGGCTGCCGAAGGGGAGAGAGGAAGCCGGAGCAGGAACACCCCCAAACCCCAACCTGCCGTGTGGGAACCGCCAGATCCGCCCAGCCCCCCAGGACCCCCGGCTGTCCCTCCGCGCCCCCCTGCGGGACCCCCACCCCTCATCCCGCCCCAGCCCCGGCTCCGCGATTCCCGGCACATCCCGGGGCTGCAGCTCATGCCCGGCACGGCCATTTGTTTGTGCTGCTTTCGGGCAGACTGATGGTTCTAATGGCACATAATCATTTTTCAGGAGTCATTTGATGCCACTAATCACGGCTGTGATCCGGCACGCCGGGACGTGTAATGACAGCGCTGAACAGGAGAAATGGCACTCGGATCCCCCGCTCTTCCCGCTCCAATCTAGATTTTACCACATCTTTCTACCTAATGATACTTAGAACTGTTAATAAATGACTACTCAGGCACTTTTTTTTTCCTTTTTTTTTGGTGTCAGTGAGCGATAAAATAATTCTGGATTAAAAGATCAGAATGGGTAAAGGAAATAGGGGAGAAGTGTTTGCCTGGTCATTGGAGGGAGCTCATGTGGTGGGAAGTTTGGAGAGGCTTTCACTGCTCAGAACTTTATGGCCTCTGGGTTAAAATAACAACTGTTGAAAAAGAAAAGAAAAAAAAGGTAAAATAAACCATTTTTAAATGAAATTTCCTCACTGCAGGATGAGGATCCTCCTGGCGAGGTGCCCAACATCTTCAGGATGAATTATCGTGCCATTCCTCACACTCCAACTCGTTTCATCACAAAATTAAAGAGAATCTGGCTTTTTTTTTAATATAATTTTCTTAACATGCTGTCTTCCCTGAGTTACTAAAAGCCAGGAATCATAGACAGGGAATGAATTCGAATGGAGCATTGAGAGCTTCCCTTCCCTTCCCTTCCCTTCCCTTCCCTTCCCTTCCCCTTCCTTCCCTTCCCTTCCCTTCCCTTCCCTTCCCTTCCCTTCCCTTCCCTTCCCTTCCCTTCCCTTCCCTTCCCTTCCCTTCCCTTCCCTTCCCTTCCCTTCCCTTCCCTTCCCTTTCCCTTCCCTTCCCTTCCCTTCCCTTCCCTTCCCTTCCCCTTCCCTTCCCTTCCCTTCCCCTTCCCTTCCCTTCCCCTTCCCCTTCCCTTCCCCTTCCCTTCCCTTCCCTTCCCCTTCCCTTCCCCTTCCCTTCCCTTCCCTTCCCTTCCCTTCCCTTCCCTTCCCTTCCCTTCCCCTTCCCTTCCCTTCCCTTCCCTTCCCTTCCCTTCCCTTCCCTTCCCTTCCCTTCCCTTCCCTTCCCTTCCCTTCCCTTCATCTTGGAGTTTTCTCTATTTTATTCCTCTGGTTCTTTTTCCTCCTTTCCCTCTTTCTTCTCCCTCCTCTTCCTCTTTTTTCCCTCCCTCCCTCCTCGGGAGCAGCAAATCACTTTGATGGTGGCAGGAGCGAGGTCCTTCCCCACCGCACGGAGTAACCCGGTCCCTCTATCCATCATCCTGAAGTGATTAGAATGTAATTACTCGCGGATTCCTCCCTCGTTAGCCGCAGCCCCCAATACTCAGGATTCCCTGGGGTGAGGATTCCCCACCTGGATGCCAAGGGAGATCCCAGGCAAAGCCCAGCCTTGGGGCTCATCCGTCCTGGTGATCCCAGATCCCTCCTGGCACCGGCTGGACGGGGCTTGGAGCACCCTGGGGTGGTGGGAGATGTCCCTGCCCACGACAGGAGGTGGAATGGGATGAGCTTTAAAGCCTCTCCCAACCCAAACCACCCCATGATTGCAGGATTCCAGGATCACTCGTCCTGCTTGTGCTGGTTTTGCGTGGAAGTCACCGAGGGGAAGGAGCACAGACACACACAGGGGGCTGGGATTGCTCCCAGGATTGTGCCAGGATTGTCCCAGGGTTGTGCCAGGATTGTACCAGGATTGTTCCCAGAATTATCCCAGGGTTGTTCCCAGGATTGTGCCAGGATTGTCCCAGGATTGTTCCAGGATTGCTCCCAGTATTGTCCCATGATTGTGCCAGGATTGTCTCCTGATTATCCCAGGATTGTCACAGGATTGTGCCAGGTTTGTTCCCAGGATTGTCTCCTGATTGTCCCAGGATTGTACCCAGGCTTGGTCCCAGGATTGTCCCCAGGATTGTCCCTTGATTGTCCCAGGCTTGTTCCCAGGATTGTCCCCAGAGCCGGGTGCCCGCAGCTGGCCCAGCCCCGCCGCCTCCCGGCTGTCGGCTCAGGAATATCCCGATGGATCCGGGGGGACGGGGCTGTTCGGCCACCTCAGCGCCCGCCTGGGCTCTCGGCCACGGAGCCGCCTCCGCCAGCTTCACCATCTGCTCTGAAACGTGTGGGGACAAAGCCAGTGTCACTCGCGCTCATCCTCCAGCAGGGTGGCACCGTCTTTAATGTCCCTTGAAGAGCTGGCACGTGGCTCTGTGTCCCCTGCACCCCATCCTCCCCCTGCGCCCTTTGGGGACGTGTCACTGCCCCCACTGCTGGCAGCATCCGGCTCTGCTGGGAAACACATTTGTAATTATTTAAAAAGAAAGCATAGAATATTTTCAGCTCGTTTGTGTATTTTTTTAATGTTATTTTTTTTAAACGATGTTTGTAGCGGGTTTCCCTCCCCTGGGAAGGTGGCAAAAGTTGTCCCCATCGGGAGATGGGGACAGGGACATGTAGGACCCCATCAGGGACTGGAGACAAGGAGGTCGGAGGGCGACAGTGACTCCAGCCCTAATCAGTCACGGTGACACCATGACATGGGGCCACGTCACATCTCAGCAGCCACCTAATTAAAAACTGGAATAAAACAGGGCAAGAAAATAACTTCATTTGGGTGTCGCTGCATTGTTCATCCAGGGACAGTTCTCTGTGGGGGGAGGGTTTGTTTGATCCTAATCAGGCTCCAGATTGGAACAGGGGTGGGGACAGGTCCTGTCCTGGTGACCCGGGACGCTGTGACCCCTCAGAGGGGGCTGCTGCTCCCAGAGTTTTTTTTTTTTCTATTAATTATTTTATTCTTAATCCAACTTTCACTCTGGACCCAAAGTGGCTGTTTATAGCCCTGCCAGGACCTTGGGGTGTCACCAGCAGGTTTTTGGGTAGTGGGATGCTCACAGCTCTGGATGAACTGGGTGGAGCTGGCACAGGACTTGGGGACATCATGGGACAGGGCTCAGAGACATCAGGACACAGGATTTGGGTTAAAACACAAATTCCTGCCCGGCTTTGCTGGTTCTCATCCCGACTTGTTCTACAATTTCCCCGTGAGAGGAAAAATTTCCCTAATGGGTCCCTGGGGAATGGCTGGAACAGGAACCCAAACATCCCTGATCAGCCCCTTCTGCCACAATTATCTCCTGCTTTACTTCTCTCAAGGAAAATTAAACCATCAATGGCATCGGGGAGCTCCGGTGCCCTCCCCCCTCCCTGGATCACCCCAGGAATTTTCATAATTGTCCGGGAAGGGGAGTGAGCCCTGCTGAAGGGGAAATGTGGGATCTGTGTCTGGGCAGTGCCAGCCTCTCTCCAGCGAGGAGAACACAAACCCTTTCATGTGGCGCTGTGGAAAGGGAATGAAATCCCCTGGATTATTCCAGGAGACGATCCAGCCCTGCCCTCCCAATCCTCGTTTTGTGATAAAAGCTTTGGGGTGGCTTTGGAGAGGAGAATTCCGGGGGTGTGGGCACAGCTGCTGGCTGCTGCCTCTGCCGATGGATGGGGAATTCCTGGCGTGTCCCCAGTTGTCACAGCATCTCCTGGCATGACACAGCATTTCCCAGCACCTCTGGGCATCCCCTGGCACATCCCAGCACATCCCAGCAGCTCATATCCCACATGTCCCAGATTCCCCCAGGGGTCCCAGGGTGATTCCCACATCCCAGCAGGTCCCAGGGCTCCCCCAAACGTCCCTTTCCCGTGGTGTGGCTCCTTTTGGGATGGCGCTGGCAGCACTCCGAGCGCTCGGTGCCATCCTCAGCCCCTGTGGCCGCGGCTGCTGATCCCAACCAGAAAACCTCCAGGAATTGCCCTCAGAGCTGGGTGATTTTCTGCTGGTTTGGAGCAGAGCCACGAGCCTGGGATCGGAGGCCTCGAGTGAGCGATTTTCCGTGCGGATCGTCCCCTAATTGAAGCACATCCTGATCGGCTGCGTGCGAGCTGGGAGCGCCGGGAATGCGGCAGCTTCCCGGGATTTGGGATGCGCCCCCGCCGGCCCAGAGCGGCCCCTGACAAGCCTGGAGCTGCTCCAGGCTCACCCATGGAAAACCAGAATCCAGCTGCCATGGCCGTGTGAGGAAGAAGCAGGGATGAAGCAGAGCCAGCCCCGACCCTTCCACAGCTGGAAAATCCCCTCGAGTTTCCATCTTTCTCGTTAAAAGCTGCCTCGTCCTGCAGGAGCATCATTGGCGATGTGGATCCACCCTGGGAACGGGTTCAGGGAGAGGGAAGAGTCCATCCCGGAGCTCTTTGTGAGCCCTGCTCCCTCCTGGGAGCTGAGGGCTGCCAGCCCCAGGTGTCCCCATCCCTGTCCCACCCCAAAATCCTTGGAATTTCAGACTCCCACAGGAGTCTCAGCCGTGCCATGCTGGAGGTGCCACCGAGCCGCCCCATCTGCGCGTGGTGATGTCCCCAAGGGGTGGGGACGGGGGTCAGGGCGGGGACACGGCGTCCCTGGGCTCAGGGAGCCGCCGGCGCGGAGCACGGAGGAAGGGGCTGCACGGGAGGAGTATTTTTAGCTTTCTCATTAACCAAGTCCTTTCAAATTAGCCTTCCATTAACCTCAAAGCGCAATGAAAGCGCTGCAAAGCGAGTGTGGGATTTTTTCCTCTTCCCTTTCAGGGCTTAAGGCTCCTGCAGAATATCAAGGTTTTCCTGATTAGCGTCGCATCTGCCTTGAAGCTCTAATGAAGGGAAGTTGTGTCAGGGGCAACTTTTGGGAAGAGCTGAGCTGGTGGCGGTGGGATTGAGCTCCTGCAGTGTGGGGATCCCTGCCTGGCCCTTCCAGCAGGATCCATCGGGATCCTCAGGCACTGGCACCTCCGTGCCCATCCTGGAGGTCAGGGAGATCCATTAAATGAGGCAGAATCATCAAAACAAGAGCTCAAATCTGCCCAGTTGGCACCAGCTCTTCCCACTGGGATTTTCCCTGGGTTTTTGGGGTGTGCGTGGCTGGTTTGGGGCTGAGCGTTCATCCAGGGGATGGAGGCTGGGAGAGCTGGTTTGAAACCCCCCTGGCTCCATTTCTGCGTCCTCCAGCGTGTTGTGGGGTGGGATGGGATAGAGATGAGGGGAGGCAGGTGGATGGAGATGGGATGAAGATGAGGAGACATGGATGGAGGAAGGAAGGAGAGGGAGGAGGGATGGAGCAGAGCCCAGGACAGGATTGGCTCCAGCTGCAGCAGCTCCTGCTCTGTTCCCTGCCAAATCTGAGGCTGCTCCGAGCTCAGGGGACCCTGCCCAGCCCCGAGCCCACCTGGAGCAGAGCAGGACCCCAGAGCACTGGGACCTCCTGCCCAGCCCTTTGGGATCCCCCAAATCCTCCCTGTCCCAGCGCTCCGGGACCCAGCACATCCCGAGCGGCCGCGTGTGCAGCACTCACACACCCAGGGCGGATTTCCATTAAGTGGAAAGCAGAAATGAGGGGAACATCAAAGGGAAATTGGAAAGACAGAAGGAAAAAAAAATAAAAAAACCCAGAAAAAAACCGGGGCGGAGGAACGGGAGACGGAGGAGAAGAAAGGGAAGGAGCTGCTCCGCGCCGGCGCCCGTCCTGCAAATTGGAAGAGCTGCTCGGAGGTGTCCACAGGCGACCCTGCCAAATCAATTGATTTCATCTCTGGGCGCTGAGGCCTTTTTTTATTTCACACCAATTTTCACGGGCAGCGTCGGATAAAAATGGCAGAGACGCGGGGAAGGGGGAGTGGCGGGGAGGGGGGGACAGGAGGGACCGGCTGGTGACAAAAAGAGCTGAGGGGAGGGAAATTCTGAAATTCTGCTGCCAGGACCTGCCTGGGGATGGTCCCCTGCTGTCCCCGCTGCCCAGCACATCTCCAGCCCTTCCCCACCTCCCCGCGGGGTCGTTCGCATCCCCCTCCCCACCTGGGACACGGGAATGAGGGCGAGCCCCGAATCCCGGCGGTTTTCCCGAGGTGTGGAGCGAGCATCCCTGCTCCTCTCTCTCCCGCACGCAGCCAGAGACTCAGGCAGAGAAAAATACCCGCTGACATCAAGGTTATGTAGTCCTGGGCTGACAAGATGGATTATCTCCCGCAATCCATCATTTCCCTGGCTCCTATTGCAGTTTTCCTTTTGCTCTTTCTCTTCCCCCTTTTTTTCTTTCCTCTCCCTTTATATTTTTTTACGAGCAGAGAACGTTTTTAGCAACCATAATAGCCACGGCTGGAGGCAGGAATGGGAATCCATCATTTATTTGGCGGGGTTGGATAATAAGTAAGCTCAGGCCTAAATCCCATGACCTTGAGAATTAAATAATAACAATAATAACACTAATGAAATCCCACGGAACTTCCCACTCACAGCAACCCCTCTCCTGCCTTGGCAGGTGGAAAAGGGCTTGGGATTGTTTTTCTGGTAATGAGGGCTGTGAGAGCTCCCATGGAAACGCTGAGATGAAGGGATGGGGGTTTTGTCCTCCCTCCCTCCCTGCCCTGCCCCTCCCCTGCCCCCTCGGGTGGCACTGCCAGCCTGTGGGCATGGGGGCAGGGAGACATTTCCCTCTGGAAGTGCTTGGCTTTGACATTTCCCAAAGAAATTTCCTCGTCTCCTTGTGGCACGCTGGCATTTTGCTTCGAAATCCAGGATCTCCAACCTGTGACAAAAAACCGGAGACTGGGAATCAAAACATTTTCCCTGCCTTCCACTTCCAATTCCGCTTTTCCTCCCCTGTCCCCAAGGATCGGGCACCACCGGGCAGGGCAGACCCCAGGAATTGGACTCGCTGATCCTCATGGAGCTGCTGTTTGCAGCTTTTTGGCACCTTCAGGGAGCAGCGAGGCCAGTGCCAGAGCGGGCAGCGTGGAAAATGGAGAGGGAAAGTCAACAAGGCTTAAAGATGGGAATAATTCCCTCAGCGCCACTCTGTGCAGCTCTGGTGGAGCGCAGGGGTCGGTGGCAGGGGTGGCACATCCCCCCGGGCCGTGCTGGTGCCTCGCGGGGCAGGAACATGGGAAGGGGAGGGTAATTTCTTTTTATTTTCATTTAAATTTTTCCTGCGCTGCCCAGACCCCGGCCCGGAGCAGGAGCACTGAGGAGGGGTTGGGAGTGGGAGCACGAGTGGCACAAGGGATGACATGGTGGCAGGGTGTGAGCTCTGCGATCGAGCGCCCTGGCCAGACCCGGATGAGCTCCAGGGAATTTTCGAGGAAGAAAATGTGAATTTGGGGAATGCGGGGTTTCCCTTCCTGCCGCGGGGGCAGTGATGGAGCACGCTGCCGGGGGGTTCATTCCATTGTCCCCCAGGGTGTTCAGGGTGTCACATCAGCCCTGTGTCCCCCCAGGCCTGTCGGGGACCCTCGGCGTTCAGGGATCCGCAGCTGCTGCCGGCAGTGGCTGGACCCGCCCGGTCCCCGCGGCTCCTCCGCTAAAAAACCAAATGTGCGAAATCAAGCAGGGCCTCTGCACGCACTGAGCGAGGCTCTGCGGAGCTTTGCAGTGGATGGGAACCCCCAGACTTTGAGGGCTGTGGGGAGGACGTGCACCCCCACTTTGGGGCTGAACATCCCCAGTTTGGGGGCTCAGCATCCCGTCCTGGTTTGGAGAGCGCCTCAGAGCCCTGGAGCAGCCCCAGCAGAGCCCCCAGGGGATTCCTCCAGATCCAGAGGCAGATTCCTGGAGCAGGGGAGCTGAGATTTGTGTGCCCGTGGGGAGCAGAGTGATTCGCTGCGGGTTTTGGGGTGCTGGGGTGGCGCTGGCCCGCTGGGACGGTGCCTCTGTGCCCGGCAGAGCCTCGAGCGCTCCCCATCAATAATCCCCAGCTCCGGAGCGCTGTGGCTCGCTCGGGGGCTGCCATCACAGCGAGCCCCAGGCTGGAGGCATCGCCTCGCTCGGCGGCGCCCGCCGGGCCCCGCTGCCACCCGGTGTCACCCGGGGCGGGGACAGGAGCGCACGCACCCGGCTCTGCGGGGACCGCGGCTTAATTAATCTTCTGTCGAGCAGAGAAGTGGGAATGGTCCCGGAGGAAGCCGGGGAGATGATTGTGCTGGAGTGAGACAAAAGAGAACAGTTAGACTGTGACAGCTGATATTAAAATGACTACAACTCACTTCACCCCCCCAGTCAATGCATTATATTCCTTATAAATAATGGGATACTCCAGGTTAACTGTCTGTTGCCGCATTCCAATTGTTGATATTTAATTAGCTCTAAAATTAAAGTGTTCTTTTATTGCCCTGTCGTTAAGGCTGCCTTATTTCTAATTGATTGAGATTAAAGTGCCTCCTCTCTTTCCCTCCGGGGCGCGGCGCTGGGGGCAGGGGCGGTGGCAGCGTGTGACACCGGGAGGTGACAGCAGCAGAGCTCTGGGACATGTCCCCAGGGAGGGAGGGGATACTCTTGTCCCCAGCCCCCTCCCCACAGCATCCGTGGGGGACCTGGGGGCATTCCAGGGCTGGATCCTGCCCCTGCAGATCCAAATTCTCACCGGCATCATCCCGAATTAACCAGCATCCCTTTAGCCCTGGCTCTTGGTGTAAATCCATCCTGAGAGCGGGCTCGGGATCTTCCACACCTCACCCTCATTTCTGTCATTGCAAATCACCCCAAAAACTAATCCTGGAGCAATCCGAGGAGGAATGAGGCACCAGAGCCGCAGCCTGCTCTGCCGGGCGCTGCAGCGCCCAGGTGCCAGAGCAGAGCTGCTTCCTGCAGGAGGAATTCCCATCTGACCACCCTGGGATGACATTTCAGAGCCGGAACTGGGCACCAGGAACTGCTACAAAACCCCACCAGCTCCCTCCGAGCCCAAATTTCCCTTTAAAACCCTGATGCATAATTTAACTCGGAGCTATTTCAAGCAGGAATGGAGGAAACCCTCACCCCCACGGGCGGGAGGATGTTCTCTGCTCCCTCAGAACCCCAAATTCCCCTCCGGAGCAGGGACCTCGTGTTGTATCACGGCTGAGGGAGGTGAGGGGTTTTTTTTGGCAGGGCCGTGCTCCAAACCCAAGGAAAAAGCCGAGCAACGCTGCCTGCGGGTGCTCCTGGTCCCTCTCCCGCCTCATCCCGGTGCGGGCACCGCGGGATGAGGAATTTCTCGGTGCCTCTTTCATGTCAGAGCAGCGCCGGAGCGCTTGGGAGAGTTAATAATAGAATAGCAGCGGATTAAACAATGAATAATGGAGGAGGGTAATAGAGAGAATAAATAATATATTTACAGACTTGCAGTCCTGCTCCCCGGCGCGGGGCTGGCAGCCATGGCCCCGTGGCACAGCAGGTGCCACGTCGGGCTGGGGGCAGCTTGGCAAAGCCAAACTTTGCCGGAGGGTGCCAGTCCTTTGCCCGAGGGTGCCAGGCCCCGCGCTGGGTGACACGGGCACGTGAGAGGGCAGCGGCTCCCAAAGTGATGCTCCCGAGCGGCGCTCGCAGGCAGAAATCCTCTGGCTGAGCCGTCTTTTCATGCTCCCTGGCTCCTGACGAGCTCGGTCTTGCTCGGCTGTAATCCCCAAACGCTTTCGCGGGGGTTTGCTTCGCAAGCAAAGCACGCAGCGACAAGGACGGCTGCTCCTCGCTCTGAGCGGCTGGCAGGGGCACAGCGGGGTGGCACGGGGGGCCCTGGGCTGGCAGAGGGCTGGGGCAGGTGCGGGGTGCCAGGGGATGGCGATGGCCGCGATCTGCTCCTGCCTCCGCTCCCCAGCTGCTCCCGAGTGCGGCCACCAGCTGCCGCTGCTTGCGGCCCTCGCCGCGGCCCGGGGCGGCTGTGGGGGGCTCTGAGAGCAGCCAGGGCTGTGCCGGGGGCTGGGGTCCCCCGGAGCAGCCCCGGGGAGGGTCAGGGTCCCCGCGCGGGGCGCAGGTGGCAGGCGGCGGCGCTAAGGGGATGATGGATGGCGCTCGGCCGGTGGCAGCGCCGGTGACACCGAGGGCTCCGGCTGATTTATGGCTCGCCGCGGTGGGCCTGGAGCTTGGGAGGCTGAAAGGGAGCGAGAGATTTCCTTGGGAGAGGGGGCGACCGCAGCGAGCCACATGCTCTGCGCTGGGCATCCCAAAATATCGGCGGGGCTCCTTGTGCCCGGGGCTGAAATCACCGAGTCCGGGGTTTGTCTGGCTTCGCCCCCTCAAATCCCCCCGGGCTGGGCTCTGCCTGCCCTGAGCCCATCCTCTGTCCCCCGTGTCCCTCCCTGGCTCCGTGTCATTAATTCACCTGTCACAGGCTAACGTGGAGTCGAGATAATATTGATGCGGCCATTAGAGCGCGGGGACAACAAGGCACCGAGCGGGATCCTCCCCACCCCTCCCCCGGGTGCCACAGGCGTGTCCTCCCCTCCGTCACCTCCCGGGACAGGTGTCCCCACCCCCCACCCCCCTCTGCCGCCGGTCTCGGTACCTGCGAGAGGAGGAAAAAACACTGGGAGCCCTTAAAATAACACCCAACTGTTTAAGGATGTGAGATCCGTACTAAATCTCAGGGAAAAGGAGCAATTATCCTGTCAGAGAAGGTGATATAATTTTGGAGAGCTGGTTCCGCAGCTGTAATTTTTTTTTTTCCCAACCGTTTCTCCCCCAGAGGGATTTAGTGGCCAATTATCCATCAGGGAGCGGGAGGTGCTGGCTCCGGGTGCCATGTCCTGTGTGCCGTGTGCCATGTGACATTTCCTGTGTGCCATGTGCCATGTCCTGTGTGCCATGTTCCATGTGTGCCATGTGCCATGTGCCATGTGCCATGTCCTGTGTGCCATATGCCATGTGTGCCATGTGCCATGTGTGCCATGTGCCATTTCCTGTGTGCCATGTCCTGCGTGCCGTGTGCCATGTGCCATGTGCCATGTGCTGTGTACCATGTGCCACGTCCTCTGTGCCATGTGCTGCTCTGCAGACGCTGCCCAGTGCCAGGGAGCAGAGTGCTGGCACTGCTGTGCCTGCTGGCACTGCTTTGGCTGCTGGCTCTGTTTTGGGCACTGGTCCTGGTGTGGGAGCTGGCACTGGTTTGGGCACTGTCACTGCTGTGGGTACTGGTTCGGCACTGTCCCTGTTCTGGCACTGCTGTGGGCACTGGTTTGGCACTGGTGGGCACTGGTTCGGCACTGGTTCGGCACTGTCCCGCTCCTGGCACTGCTGGGGGCACTGGTTTGGCACTGTCCCGGTCCTGGCACTGCTGTGGGCACTGGTTTGGCACTGGTGGGCACTGGTTCGGCACTTGTGGGCACTAGTTTGGCAGTGGTGGGCACTGGTTCGGCACTGTCCCGGTCCTGGCACTGGTGGGCACTGGTTTGGCACTGGTGGGCACTGGTTTGGCACTGGTTCTGGCAGTGCTGTGGGCACTGGTTCGGCACTGGTGGGCACTGGTTCGGCACTGTCCCGGTCCTGGCACTGGTGGAGACTGGTTTGGCACTGGTTCTGGCAGTGCTGTGGGCACTGGTTCGGCACTGGTGGGCACTGGTTTGGCACTGGTTCGGCACTGTCCCGGTCCTGGCCCTGCTCTGAGCTGCCGCCTCTGGCACGGGCAGGGTCAGGAGGGCGAGCGCTCCCGCCCCTTGGGCTGCTGGGGAACGTAATTAAGTGCGAAGTTGTCATTTTTTTAATGAAGTGCCAGCGCTGGAGTTTATAATTGCTAATGAGCCCGAATAATAATTAGCAGGGTTTTAATGAGGGCGCTGATCACCGGGAGGGAGAGAGCGGCCGCGCTCTGGCCGCGTTCCCCGCCGCGCCCCTGAGCCTGTCCCGCCGGGTCACCCCTCCCAGCCTGGCCGGGCTCTGTCACCTCGGGGCCACCCCCGGGGCTGGGGGCGCAGCCCCGGGAGGTGCTGAGGGAATCCGCGGATGTCTCTGCACAGGCGGGTGTCACCTGGGGGACACCTCCAGGAGGAGTCTCTGTGTCCCCACAGCGCGGGCACGTGTCCCCACGCCAGGAGGAGATGCCACCACTGTGGCACGTGCGGCTCTCCAGGACACTCCTGTCCTCCTGAAGGGACACTGGGGTGAGGTTTGCGAGCACCTGGGTGCAAAGGGGGTGCGGAGGGTTGGCCACCCAACCTGTCCCCTGTCTGGGGACACCTGGGTGCTGTGTGACCCCAAAGTGCGGCTGCAGGTGCTCCAAACTCATCCAGTCCTCAGTACGGGATCAGCGGGCAAAAATCAGCCAGCTAATTAGGTAATTGCAGGTGATTATCATTAATTAGAGAGAGTTGTGGGAGGATAGGGATGAGGAGGTTGCCGGGGAGATGCTGAGCTGGTTATCCCAAATGTGGAGTCTGGGATTGCCGAGCCTCCGACCACCTCGGCTCCCGCTCTGGAAAATCTCTAATTGCAGCAGAAACCTCGAGAGCCGCCGATGATTGCACCCAAAGGTTCATAAAGCAGCAAGCAAATTTGGGAGACGGCTGTGATGTTGCTTCAAAGAAAATTTAAAAAAAAAAAAAAAAGAGGGAAAAAGAGCAGGGATGGAAACAAGCAAAGGTGCAGCTCCACGGGCAGCGCCGTGCTCCGTGGTTTTTATGGAGATAAATAATTGAGGTGTGCTGGGGGACCTCCAGCACCCCCAGCACGGAGCTGCACGGTGCCAGGGGCGTTGTTTGCTGCTGGATTCCCAGGAAAAGTGCCCAGGATGGGCCCTGGGGTGCGTTTCCGCTGGCAGTGATGTCCCCATGCTCCTCAGCCCCACAGCTGCCACCCCACCCTGGCAAACGGTGTCCCCACGTCGTGGATGTCACCCCCGCCCCACCTCACGGAGTGGGAGGAACCCGCCCCAGCTCCAGACAGCCCCATTAACCCAGCGCACGCTGCTATTTCTCAAAGGTGTAATTAATTTTAATTGTCAATTACTCGGTGACAATGCGGGATCGGCGCAGCCCCGCCCATCCCGGCAGGAGGGAGCGGATCCAGCGCCGGGACCCCCCCGTGCCCCCAATCCCTGATCCCCCAAGAAGCGGGAGCTGCGGCTCTTCACGCTGCTCTGCTCGCTGCTTCCTCACAAGAGCTGAAATCTGACCTTTTTTAATATACAGGGCTGCGATTCCGGAGCCGGGAGCTGCTCTGGGAGGGAAAGGTGGGCGAGTGAGATGGAAATGGGGGAAGCACTGCAATCTCCAGCAAGATGGGTGGTGTGGAGGTGCCCACCAAGGGCTGGGATGCTCAGGGAGCATCGGGGGATTTCAGGAGCCTGTCCCGGTGCCTGTGGGATGAAGGACGGGGGGCGGAGATGGAAAAGTGCCCGTTTAAAAATCAATGGAAGTGTCACGCGCTGGGAGGGGGCTGTGCCTGGAAATTGCAGCCGTGCGCGGCGCCGTCGCCGAGGCCCCGATAATTGTGCTTTTCTTCTCTTCCTTTCTTTCCCTTTCTCCCGCTGCGCTGCAATAATTGGGAGCTGTCGCCCGGCTCATCCGCTCGGCTCCGGGCGGCAGCGCTGCAATTATCCAGCGGCTCTGGAACGACGCCTTCAACAGCCACACACACGGCACAGGCTGCCCCAGAGCCAGCCCGGTGCCCTCTGTCCCTGTGCCCAGCCCCAGGGCAACCATCCTCATCGTCATCCTCATTGCCATCCTCATCCTCGTCCTCATCCTCATCCTCATTGCCATCCTCATCCTCGTCCTCGTCCTCATTTCCATCCTCATCCTCATCCCCATCCCATCCCCATCCTATCCCCATTCCCATTCCCATTCCCACCCCCATCCCATCCCATTCCCATCCCAAATCCCCATTCCCATTCCATCCCCATCCAATTCCCATCTCCATCCCCATCCCCTCCCCATCCCCATTCCCATTCCATCCCCATCCCCATTCCCATCCCCATCCCCATCCCCATCCCCATCTCCATCCCCCTCCCCATCCCCATTCCCATTCCATCCCCATCCCCATTCCCATTCCATCCCCATTCCCATTCCCATTCCATCCCCATCCCCATCCCCATCCTCATCTCCATCCCCATTCCCATCCCCATCCAATTCCCATCTCCATCTCCATCCCCATCCCCATTCCCATCCCCATCCTCATCCCCATCCCCATCTCCATCCCCATTCCAATCCCATCCCCATCCCAGGACATGGTGCAGCACCTGGGGTGAATCCCAGCTCCAGGCTGCACCCCTGAGGCCACAGGTCCCGTCCTGACCTACTTTTCCCAAACAAATCCCTCTCTGTCAGCGTTCCAGAGCCAGCTCCTGCCTGGGAGCCCCGTGTGGGGCCGTGACTCCCGGGGAGCTTCCTGACAAACGCTCACAATCACGTAATTATGGGAGAAATCAGGGATGTGTCAGTCCCGCCGGCAGGAATTCCCCGGGAGCAGGAGCTGCGCTGCCGTGGCCGCGGGCACTCCCCGTGCATGGAATTAACCGGGAAAAGCCCTCCCCACAACGAGTTTGTGCATTATTGATGAACCTCTCAGGGCAGCCGTGACTTCTGGGCTCTCCTGCCTCGCTTTTCCCCTGGATTTCTCCCTTGGCCTGGTGGGATCCGTGGCAGGATGGAGGAGAGACGCCTTTTCCGAGATGGAACGCAAGGAGCAGCCGGGTCTCCGGCCTGCAGGGCGGGTTTGGGGCTGCAGCGCTGCCGGGTTTGGGACAGCTGTGGCACGGGGACAGGGCTGGCTTCCCAATGAACCCCCGCCCCCAAAGGCCTCGGCTCGGCTGCGCTCCCACACAGCCCCAGAGCCGAGGGATCTGCGTTCCCCGATGGATTTCCTTAATTAGGAGACTTGACAGCCCCGCACCCACTCAGCCCCGCGCTTCAAAGCTCTGCCCACCCCCTGTCACAGCGCTGTGGGGACACGGCGGTGGCACCAGCACCGCGCTCAGGGGGCGCAGGGACCCTGTGCCCACCCCCAGGGTGGGGCTGAGCTGCGAGGAGAGGCTGGAGCTGCTCCTGCCCCGGGGGCTCGTTTCCCTCTTGAGGTGTTAAGGGGATTGAGAACTTTGGTGTGGGTTTGGGATCCTCCTCATGCCTCATGCCAGCGTCCTCCCAGGCACCTCCGGAAGGGTTTAATTTGATCCTGGGGCTGCCCGTGGGGTCGGGGCTGGATGTAATGGCCATATCTGTGCCAAATCTGTGCCACACCCACCCCACCTGTGCCCCAGGTGCCGTCCCCACCCCCCCGAGGCAGCAGCACGTAGGCACAGGCGCATTCCCACGGCGAGGAATTGATCCCCGCTGTTCCGTTGATGAGGTGTCGTAATCCCACGGAATCGTCTCGGTAATATCCCAAACGAAATCATTCATTCTTGCCAAAAATCCAATAAAGAGCTCAGGCCTTCCATAGGCAGATAAAGCCCAGATTAATGGGGCTGCAGAGATCAAAAAAAAAAAAAAGAAAAAAAAAAAAAAAAGGAAACAAGGAGGAAACTCTGGGAAAACGAGCGCGGGATGGAGAGGAGACTCCTGCCACCTTCTCCTTTCCCAAGGCTGCTGCAGCTCAGGGTTTTATTACAAAAAGCCACCTAAGTATTACAGACTAATCCCTAAATCCCAGCCTAGTAAAATATGGAATGGATTTTGTAAATTGTGCCCTTTACAAAGCTGATTGAACTTTTTTTTTCCCTTTTCTTCTCATTCCCCCTCCTCTCCCAGGGGATCTTTTTTCTTCTTGGGGACCATGATGGCTTTTGGTGTCCATATCCTGCCTCGGCTCCTTCTGCAGCCTGAGCCACCTGGTCCCAGTTTGGAGCTGCTGGGTGGTGGCAGCAATGTGGAAGTGAGCCTGGATTGGGATGGGATGGGGAAAGACGTGTGGAAAGACATGGGAGAGGGAAAAGGGAAATGGAAGGGGATGAGGGAACAGCATGAGAGAATGGGGATGGGAGTGGAGATAAGGATGGGAAAAGGAAAAGGGATGGGGATTTGGAATCCTCTGGCTGGATCTGTTCATCACCTGTGTTGGGAGTTGTTCTGTTCCCATCTCATCCCCTCTGCCAGGAACGCGGCAGGGAGCACCAAGCCCTGAGGAAAGCCCCTCCTCCCGCCCTTGGTTTGATTTTAGGGCTTTCTGCCTTCCCTCGAGTTCCCCGAGGTGACGTGGAGCTGGTGGGGGACGCAGAGGTCCCCGAGGGGGTTTGGTGTCCCCTGGGTGCTGCTGGACAGGACAAGGACACCGGGCTGGAGCCGGGGCCGGGGGAGGCGCGGGGGTCACGCAGGGCCCGCGCTGTCCTTGGCTGCTCCTCCGCGGAGCCTCGGCGCCTGTCCCGGCCGGGATCCGGCTGCGGGGCGCGGTGGGTCAGTCTGTCACAGCGCCTGTCCCGGCCGGGATCCGGCTGCGGGGCGCGGTGGGTCAGTCTGTCACAGCCCCTGTCCCGGCCGTGATCCGGCTGCGGGGCGCGGTGGGTCAGTCTGTCACAGCGCCTGTCCCGGCCGGGATCCGGCTGCGGGGCGCGGTGGGTCAGTCTGTCACAGCGCCTGTCCCGGCCGGGATCCGGCTGCGGGGCGCCGTGGGTCAGTCTGTCACAGCGCCTGTCCCGGCCGGGATCCGGCTGTGGGGGCGCCGTGGGTCAGTCTGTCACAGCGCCTGTCCCGGCCGGGATCCCGGCTGCGGGGGCGCGGTGGGTCAGTCTGTCACAGCGCCTGTCCCGGCCGTGATCCGGCTGCGAGGCGCGGTGGGTCAGTCTGTCCTGGCGCCTGTCCCGGCCGGGATCCGGCTGCGAGGCGCCGTGGGTCAGTCTGTCACAGCGCCTGTCCCGGCCGGGATCCCGGCTGTGGGGCGCGGTGGGTCAAGTCTGTCACAGCGCCTGTCCCGGCCGGGATCCGGCTGCGGGGCGCGGTGGGTCAGTCTGTCACAGCCCTGTCCCGGCCGTGATCCGGCTGCGGGGCGCGGTGGGTCAGTCTGTCACAGCGCCTGTCCCGGCCGGGATCCGGCTGCGGGGCGCGGTGGGTCAGTCTGTCACAGCGCCTGTCCCGGCCGGGATCCGGCTGTGGGGCGCGGTGGGTCAGTCTGTCACAGCGCCTGTCCCGGCCGGGATCCGGCTGTGGGGCGCCGTGGGTCAGTCTGTCACAGCGCCTGTCCCGGCCGGGATCCGGCTGCGGGGGCGCGGTGGGTCAAGTCTGTCACAGCGCCTGTCCCGGCCGTGATCCGGCTGCGAAGCGCCGGTGGGTCAAGTCTGTCACAGCGCCTGTCCCGGCCGGGATCCGGCTGCGGGGCGCCGTGGGTCAGTCTGTCACAGCGCCTGTCCCGGCCGGGATCCCGGCTGTGGAGCGCGGTGGGTCAGTCTGTCACAGCGCCTGTCCCGGCCGGGATCCGGCTGCGGGAAGCGGTGGGTCGTCTGTCACAGCGCCTGTCCCGGCCGTGATCCGGCTGCGGGCGCCGTGGGTCAGTCTGTCACAGCGCCTGTCCCGGCCGTGATCCGGCTGTGGGGCGCCCGGTGGGTCAGTCTGTCACAGCCTCTGTCCCGGCCGGGATCCGGCTGCGGGGCGCTGGTGGGTCAGTCTGTCACAGCGCCTGTCCCGGCCGTGATCCGGCTGCGGGCGCTGGTGGGTCAGTCTGTCACAGCCTCTGTCCCGGCCGGGATCCGGCTGTGGGGCGCGGTGGGTCAGTCTGTCACAGCGCCTGTCCCGGCCGGGATCCGGCTGTGGGGGCGCTAGGTGGGTCAGTCTGTCACAGCGCCTGTCCCGGCCGGGATCCCGGCTGTGGGGCGCTGGTGGGTCAGTCTGTCACAGCGCCTGTCCCGGCCGGGATCCGGCTGCGGGCGCGGTGGGTCAGTCTGTCACAGCGCCTGTCCCGGCCGGGATCCGGCTGCGGGGCGCGGTGGGTCAGTCTGTCACAGCGCCTGTCCCGGCCGGGATCCGGCTGTGGGGGCGCTGGTGGGTCAGTCTGTCACAGCGCCTGTCCCGGCCGGGATCCGGCTGTGGAAGCATGGTGGGTCAGTCTGTCACAGCGCCTGTCCCGGCCGTGATCCCGGCTGTGGGGCGCGGTGGGTCAAGTCTGTCTGGCGCCTGTCCCGGCCGTGATCCGGCTGTGAGGGCGCGGTGGGTCAGTCTGTCACAGCGCCTGTCCCGGCCGTGATCCGGCTGTGGGGAGCGCGGTGGGTCAGTCTGTCACAGCGCCTGTCCCGGCCGTGATCCGGCTGTGGGGGCGCTGGTGGGTCAGTCTGTCACAGCGCCTGTCCCGGCCGGGGATCCGGCTGTGGGGCGCGGTGGGTCAGTCTGTCACAGCGCCTGTCCCGGCCGGGATCCGGCTGCGGGGCGCGGTGGGTCAGTCTGTCACAGCGCCTGTCCCGGCCGGGATCCGGCTGTGGGGCGCGGTGGGTCCAGTCTGTCACAGCGCCTGTCCCGGCCGGGATCCGGCTGCGGGCGTGATGGGTCAAGTCTGTCACAGCGCCTGTCCCGGCCGGGATCCGGCTGCAGGCGCTGATGGGTCCAGTCTGTCACAGCGCCTGTCCCGGCCATGATCCGGCTGCGAGGCGCGGTGGGTCAGTCTGTCACAGCGCCTGTCCCGGCCGGGATCCGGCTGTGGGGCGCGGTGGGTCAGTCTGTCACAGCCTCTGTCCCGGCCGGGATCCGGCTGCGAGGCGCCGTGGGTCAGTCTGTCACAGCCTCTGTCCCGGCCGGGATCCGGCTGTGGGGCGCGGTGGGTCAGTCTGTCACAGCGCCTGTCCCGGCCGTGATCCGGCTGTGGGGCGCGGTGGGTCAGTCTGTCACAGCGCCTGTCCCGGCCGTGATCCGGCTGTGGGGCGCGGTGGGTCAGTCTGTCACAGCGCCTGTCCCGGCCGTGATCCGGCTGCGAGGCGCGGTGGGTCAGTCTGTCACAGCGCCTGTCCCGGCCGGGATCCGGCTGTGGGGCGCGGTGGGTCAGTCTGTCACAGCCCCTGTCCCGGCCGTGATCCGGCTGCGGGGCGCGGTGGGTCAGTCTGTCACAGCCCCTGTCCCGGCCGGGATCCGGCTGCGGGGCGCGGTGGGTCAGTCTGTCACAGCGCCTGTCCCGGCCGGGATCCGGCTGTCGGGGCGCGGTGGGTCAGTCTGTCACCCCCGCACGGCTGTGACCGCGGTGCCGCCAGCCGCACAGCGCCTGGCCCGGCGCCCTCAGGCTCCTCGGGGTGCTGGGATGCCCTTGGGGCTGTGGAACTGGGATTCCCTCTGGGGTGAGCCCAGCATCACAGACCCTGCTTGTGCACGGGATGGGGATAAATTTGGGCACTGCTTTGCTTCCTCCAACATGATTTCCTGCTTTTTTTTTTCTTTAATATTAAAGCAAGATGTTGCTGGAAAAATCCCCTTCTCCCTTCCCTGTTTTTCCATCGAATTATTTTGCAGAGGAACATCTGGCAGCAGCTCACACACGGGCTCCTCCCGCCCGTGGTGGCGGTCCTGGGGCAGCTGGCAAATGCCACCTGTGCCACGGTGCCCGTGGGGTGACACGGGGGGCAGCAGGGATGGGGACCCATCAGCACCGTGTCCCACGTAGCAAACGGGGGGCAGGGGAGAGGAGAAACATCTGCCACGTCTTTCATTTGACTCCGCTCCACCCCGAGCTGCTGTTTGCTTTGGTGCGGGGGTAACGCGGATGCTGACGGAGCCCTGGGATCACATCCCAGCTCTGAGCTGCAGCTGGAGCCAGGGCGGGATCCCAGCGCGAGCTCGGAGATTTGGGAGCCTTTGCGGGGGGTGATTGTGCATCGAACTTTCCCCCTCCAGGCTGAGCTGAGCTCTCAGCGCTCCTTGCCGAGGGGCAGCCTCGGTTTTCCCCAAAACCAAACGGCACGACCGGGAGCCATCCATCCCTCCCTTCCCTGCCACAGCCCATCCCGGCTTTGCAGCGCCGGAATTACCGCTCGCAGCCCGTGCTGGAGGATGTTAGGTGGTAACCATGGCAACGGCCAGGTTTCTCTTTCCTTGCCCTTGCCAATCACCTTGAGATGCCACCACGTCCTGGCCACCAGCCGGGCCCCTCGTGCCGCCGCACGCAGCGCTCCCCGAGCTGTCCTGGTGTGTGCGACAGCAGGACGCGGTGCTGGGGGTCCCCCCGTGCTCCAGGGCCTGGATCCAGGCACCCACAGCCCCCCTGGCTGGGGAGGTGGAGGCAGGAGGGACCTCGCCCGTCCCGCCGCCGTGTCCCCGCGCTGGCAGCGTCCCTTCCCCTCGGAAGGAGCCCGGCCAGGCGCTCCGAGCAACATCTGCAAGTGCTTATCCCCACAGCCGGCCTGGCCCTTCCCGAAATAGCTCTCCGGGATGCCTGCCCATGCCAGCACTGATGTAATTTGCTTTTATTTCCCTCCCGTCTGCTCCTTCCCCGCCGAGCCGCGGTTCCTGTCAGGCGCGCTGCCGCACGCCCGGCACAGCCGGGACGCGCCTGGAAGATGCTCCCGGTGCCACGGAGGGGCTGGGGGGCGTCCCGGTGCTCCAGCGGATGTGATGCCATCGGAGGCTCCTCATTTTCCTCACCAGAGCTGGGAAGAGCCTTATTTCTCCAGCGTGTGGGTGAAATTAGGGAAATCCGGGCTGTCAGCGTGGGTTGGTGTAAATGGGGAGGGGTTTGGGGACAGCAGGCCCCGACGAGAATCCTGATGTTCCCACAGCTCCAGCTGTGCCTCCGCTGCTCCAGGAGCCTTGCAGAGGGGTCATTCCTGCTTCACACCTCTGGGACAGCAGGGTGACACTGGGATGGGCACCCCGGCCGTGGGCAGCGTCCCAGGGCTGGAGATGCCTTTGCTCCGCGGCTGCCGGCCCCTCTCCATGCGCGGGGGTTTAACTTGGCCACTTCCCTGCAAGCAGAGACAGCCGGGCGCTGATCCAGAGTGCAGCCGGCCAGCTGGCCGCCTCCCCTCGCCTGGCTGGGCTCTGCTGGCTGCGGCTCCGGCACAGACCTCGGGAGCCACGTGTCCGTGCAGCTCATCCCTGTATCCCATCCCATCCCTGTATCCCATCCCTGTATCCCATCCCTGTATCCCATCCCTGTATCCCATCCTGTATCCCATCCCTGTATCCCATCCCATCCCATCCCATCCCATCCCATCCCATCCCATCCCATCCCATCCCATCCCATCCCATCCCATCCCATCCCATCCCATCCCATCCCATCCCATCCCATCCCATCCCATCCCATCCCATCCCATCCCATCCCATCCCATCCCATCCCATCCCATCCCATCCCATCCCATCCCATCCTCTCCCCCACCCTGGGGTCCAGCCTCTCCCTTTCACCAGGCTCATGGAGGAACAGGAATCCCGAGGCAAAAATCCACGGAGAAAATAAGGAAATTCTGTGTCCCAAGGTCCCCTCGGGGGATGTGTCCTTGTCCCCTCGGCTCACACTCCTGTCCCCGCTGCCCCCGCGCCGCTCTGAGGCTGCGTCCCCCGTCCCCCCCTCTGCAGGAACACATGGAACCGCGTCCTCAAATAATTGCTTCATTACGGGCTAATTACTGCAATTAGCTGAGCTCCTGCGAGGCTCGGCTTGTCCCTGCAGCTCCCGGCCCGCGGAGGTGGCACCAGGCATGGCACGGAGGGACCTGAGGGTGCTCCACCCGCAGCAGGGGTTCCAGCCTGGCACCCTCGGGGGGTGTCAGTGCCCTGGGGGCTCCGGGGCTGGCTGTGCGGGTCTGTGCCCATCCTGAGCTGCCTTGGCCATGCCCATCCTGGCAGCAGCACCAGCAGTTTGCCGTGGGATGGGCACATGGCAGTCCCTGCTGCTGGTCCCTGGCTGCACGTGAGGTCGGTGACATCCAGCACCAAGGGGTTGCTGTTCCCTCATCACCTTTAGTGGCTCTTCCCCTCCGCCTGCTCCTGGCCGTGGTGCAGGAGCCCATGGTGGCTCTGTGGCTCTGCTGGGCAGGAGCAGGGCCAGGCTCACCTTTAATCCCTCCCCTGGACATTCTGGACACAGCAGTGATGGGGGACAGAGGCAGCTCCAGCTCTGGGCACTCCTGGGGTGGTTCACTCAGCGCTGCCACCACCCAAAGCCACTGCAGGAGATGGGGTGCAGCGGGCACAGAGCTGATTGTCCCCCAAAACGGGGAAGGTGTGACAAGCAGGATGCACAGAGCCCTCATCCTGCACTGTGACCCTGCTGTTGTCACCGCTCTGGTGGCACTGGGAGCCCTGGCAGTGCCAGGGCAGCCGTGCCCCGTGCCAGCAGTTGTGCTCAGCTCTGCTGTCATTGTCACGGCTGCGCTTATGAATAAATGAAGTGCGAGCAAAGCGTCTGCCTAATGGCACGCTGACAAATGTGTACCAAAACCAGAGGGAAAAGGGAACGATTTGAGGAATTCAATTATTTAACAGAAGCTTGTTACTGCCGTTGCACCGGGGACCCTCCTCCAGCACGGCCCCAGCTCTGGCAGGGAGTGGCAGGGAGTGTCCTGGGGTGTTCCGGGGGTGTTGGGGGCCACAGCACCCTGGGACTGGGGACACACAGGATGGGGGGGCTGCAGGAGCTGGTGGCAGTGGGAGGGATTCATTGGCACCTCAAACCCTCTTGTGCTCAGCCTGACTCCTGAGGCTGGGCACGGCACAGGGTCTCATCCTGCTCGGTCAGAGCCTCGTGGATACAGCCTAATGTCACATGAGACGGGGACTCACAGAGAGAGACTGGCACTTAAAATGGGTTTAAACCACTCCCACTGTCCCCAGTGCCCGGGGATGTGTGTCCCCACAGCCTGGCCGTGGTCACGTCAGCGTGGCACAGGGGACAAGGGGCACCAGCTGCCTGTCCCTGCTGCCTCGAGCTGGGGATTTGAAAGGTCCAGTCCTCCCTTTTGAGGTCACGGGCACCTCGAGCTGCATCCTGCACGGCAGCCAGCGCTCCCCCCGCGGCTGGGGGCTGTGCCGTGTCCTTGGCCGCGGGTGCCAGGAGCTGAGGCCAGCACGGATCAGCGCCCGTGTCCCTCCCCAGGCAGCCGGCAGTGACGGATCCTGGCAGGGGACGGGAGCATGTGGATGTGGGCAGGCTCAGGGGGCAGCTCCCCGTGCACTCCCCGCCGCTGCCTGGGGACAGCTCGCTCCGAGCTCCATATGCTGGAGGAGAGGAGCTTTATCCACCCCCAGCCTCCTCTGGCTGCAGCCCAGGCTGGGGAGGGATGCCGGGGCCTGGCTCAGCATCCCTCCATCTCTCCTTCCCTCCCTGCAGCTCCATGGGGCGGGAGCAGACCTGGCTGAGCCCCGGGGGACAGCGGGTCCCCTGCTCTGTCACCAAATCCAACAGGAGCGTGGCACGTGCTGAGCATCATCCCCTGCCAAATCTCCACTGGGTCGGGCATCCCTGCCCGGCCACTCCTCGGTGACAGCCACCACCCACCCCAGGGGACACCGATGTGAGCACTTAGCGCCCTTTGGCCAAAGGAGCTCCCGGCGCCACTGCCCCAGCCCTGGCAGCAGCCTGGATCCCCTCTGGAACCCCCAGCTCTGGCAGCAGCCTGGATCCCCTCTGGAACTCTCAGCCCAGCCCTGCCCACAGCCTGGATCCCCTCTGGAGCCCTCAGCCCTGGCAGCAGCCTGGATCCTCATTGGAACCCCCAGCCCTGGCAGCAGCCTGGATCCTCTCTGGAACCCTCAGCCCTGGCAGCAGCCTGGATTCCCTCTGGAGCCCTCAGCCCTGGCAGCAGCCTGGATTCCCTCTGGAACCCTCAGCCCTGGCAGCAGCCTGGATCCCCTCTGGAGCCCTCAGCCCTGGCAGCAGCCTGGATTCCCTCTGGAATCCCTCAGCCCTGGCAGCAGCCTGGATTCCCTCTGGAACCCTCAGCCCTGGCAGCAGCCTGGATTCCCTCTGGAACCCTCAGCCCTGCCCACAGCCTGGATCCCCTCTGGAACTCTCAGCCCTGGCAGCAGCCTGGATCCTCTCTGGAATCCCTCAGCCCTGCCCACAGCCTGGATCCCTCTCTGGAACCCCTCAGCCCTGGCAGCAGCCTGGATCCTCTCTGGAACCCTCAGCCCTGCCCATAGCCTGGATCCCCTCTGGAATCCTCAGCCCTGCCCACAGCCTGGATCCTCTCTGGAACTCTCAGCCCTGCCCACAGCCTGGATCCCCTCTGGAACCCTCAGCCCTGCCCATAGCCTGGATCCCCTCTGGAATCCTCAGCCCTGCCCACAGCCTGGATCCCCTCTGGAGCCCTCAGCCCTGCCCACAGCCTGGATCCCCTCTGGAGCCCTCAGCCCTGCCCGCAGCCAGAAGGAAGCTGCTGTTTGCCAGGGAGGCAGAGCCTGGCAGTGCCAAGCCGGGAGCTGTGCCGGGGGACGAGCCCCGACTCATCCTCAGAGCAGGAACCCGCAGGGTCGGTGTGGGATGTGCCTGGGCACCCCCTTTTCCAGCACCATGGATTAGGGGCCAGCTCGGAGCCCCTCTGTCCCATCCTCGGGGTCCCTGCGGACCCCAGACAGCGGGTTGGGAGAGGAGAAAAATCAGAGCACCAATCCCAGCGGGAGCCGGGGCGGTGATTTAGGGCAGCGGTCAGCGCCGGAGCTGATGATGAGCTGCGAATGGAGGGGACAGAAATCAGGCGGTGACACAAAGTGGCATCTGCTCGCACGGAGCCGCCCGCCCGGGGAGAGGATAAATCCGTGTCCGCACTTTCCTGCTCTCCGCAGGGATGGGTTTGGAGGGGAGGCAGAGGCTTGGGGGTGAGCTATGGGCTGAGGAGCCCTTGTGGCAGCTGGCAGGGGACCCCAGGGATGGTGGCACTCCAGCCTGGGACATCAGGGGTGGCGGGAATCTGGTGTGGGACCCTAAGGATGACAGGATTACATCGCAGGACGCCAGAGGTGATGGGTCTCCAGAATCCAGAGATCCCAGGTGTCCAGTGTGGGATCTTTGCACCTCCTCTTCCTCCCAGCCCTTCCAGCTTCTTTAACTCTCGTTTCCAAACAGGCCGAGATGAGGAAGGAGGAGGAAAGGGAGTCTCTGGAGCCAGGGGTTGTGTTCCTGAACATCTCCTCCCTGGTGCCAGATGGGCAGAAGGAAACGATCCATAATTCTTTATCTGGAGGTGCCACTGCAAGTGGGGCAGAGTCACCTTCTCAAAATGATTCCAGCTCCAGGGTGGGGGGATGGGGATGGGGACCTCCCCCATACCTCAGAAATGGGGTCACAAGCAGGGACCCTCCTCCACCCCCTCTCTCCCAAGCCACCCCCATCCCCGTGCCCTGTCTCTCACCTCCCCGAGCCCGACAAATGATTTACAGGCAGATGATGTACGACTTGCTTGCTCATCTAAGTTTTCCTTTAAATGAGGTTTTTTTTGGAACAGCCTCACAAATCGATCCCCTGTCACCCATCCTCTGCTCCTGCTCGTGGGTAGCGGCAGGGAAACGGATCCCTGGGTCCCTGGGGGGGCTGGGGGCTCTTCCATGCTGTGCCCCGAGCCTCTCCCTGCACGTGTGCCGGGGCTGGTGGCCCACGTGGCTGCACATCAGGATTTCGGAGTGTGCACCCTCTCTCAGGCTGTATATCTGGGTGTGCAGAGCTTTATGACAACCGAAATGGAAAAGACAATTGGATGTCAAAACCTATCCCAGGAACCCATTTATACCCGCTGACTTTTATGGGATTCCCACTGATGGATTCCAGCACCATCAAACTCCCCACAGCGGCTCCAGCCCCCCCAGCCCGGGCTCTGTGGGGGTGGGATGGACTCCTCTGCCTCCATCCAGCATTCCTGGGGGTGCAGCTGCCTCCCAGCTCCCCGTGGGAGGAATTCCAGACCAGGGATGCAGCCACCTTGCCATCCATCCCTCAGCTGGAGCATCAGGCAGGATGGGGCTGGAGGCCATGGCTGAATCCTGCACATTTTCCTCAAGAAAATCCCTCTTCAGCCTCAGTTTTTCATTCCCAGCTGCTTTTTCTCCCCGCAGAGGTGAACTTCACACTCCACTGACGGTCTCCAAGTGACAGCCCTCAGTGCCACCAAGGCAGGAGCTGGGATTGTCCCCAGTGGGACCACCCATCACCCTGCATCGGTGCCACGTGGCACTGGCACTGCCCTCGTGTGCCATGGGCAGCTGGTGGCTCCAGGAAGCCAAAATTCCATGTGTGGACACAATTCATCACCCCCAAAGCCCAGAGAGGCTCTGGAATCCTCCAGAGAAAGGGACAGGGAGCTCTGCTCACCCAAATCCTAATCAGAATCTTTCAGCCACCCATTTTTTTTCTTTTATTCCCGCAAATCCTGAGCAGACTGCAGAAATGAAGCACTTCTGGATAGAAAGGAGTGGAATATTTCCAGTTGGAAGGGACTTACACAGATCACCTCCCCACAGTCCCCCAAACTGGCCTAAGCAGAGGATGTCCAGGGAACCTGTGCCAAGCAAGACCTTCCCTGAGCTCCCAAAAATAAAATATTTCCATGTCAGAAAGCTTTAAAAAAGGAAAAGGGAACCATAATGGAAAAGATGAGGAATAAGGAGAATAAATTTGACTGCTAATAGAGGAAAAGCAGTGAGAGGAAGGTTCTGGTGGGGGAAGGATGGGGAGATGTCCCCAGGGAGGGCACGGCAGGGGGCTGGAGCAGGTCGCCAGTGTCCCCAGGAGCCAGCAGAGGGCACAGAGCTCGGCACAGCCCCGGCGTGCCCCGGAGGGAGGGGAAGGGCAGCCCCTCCCCAGCGCCCCGGAGCTCCTGGCACGGGGCTCAGCCGCCCTGCAGCGCTCTCCTTCCCATGGCTGAGCACGCTGACCTTTCCTGGATGTGCTGGGGGCTGGGGGAGGCGGCAGCCCCGGCCCCTTCCCCCTCCCCGGCCCCCCCTCCCCTGCACCTCCTCCCTCGGACACAATCAGGACACGGAGTCGCCGCGCGGGGACAGGCGGTGGGCGGCTGTGCCTGTGACAGCACCGAGGGATGGTGGCAGCTGCGGGTGACAGGAAGAGTCTGGCCCCCCAAATCCCTGCAGGGGGCGGGGGGCACTGCCAGGACTTCCAGAATTTGGGTTGGGAAGGTTCAGGGCAGGTTCCTGCCACAATTCCAGGGAGGGAGTGAGGGGGTGCTCGGTGTGGGGGGCAGCTCTGGCAGTGACATTGTGACACTGCTGCGTTTTGTGTCACCTTTCATCATTTTGTGTCACCTTTCATTGCCATTTGTCGCAGGTTGCAATACAGGATGTGACCAAAATTACGGATTCTGTCCCCAGCTGTTAAACCAGGCAGGGCAGTGACCCTGATCTCTGTATTCTCTGCTCATGGGCATCTTTAAACCAGCTGGGCAATCATCTTTATCTTTCCCACAGCCCATCCTCCCTCCAGGAGATATCTCCTGTTAATGGCCATTGTTAAAAACCGGGTGTGGCAGTGATCCTTATCTCGGTGGGGATATCTCCTGTTAATGGGCCATTGTTAAAAACCAGCTGGGCAATCATCTTTATCTTCCCACAGCCCATCCTCCCCTCCAGGAGATATCTCCTGTTCACGGCCAGTGAGTCCCAGGGCATGACTGATAAAATTACATCATCCCACTGGGAGATGCTCCAGCCAGGGGAGGAGCCAAGCCTTTCCTACCCAGATAAAAACTGAGATTTTGGACACCAAGGCACCTTCTTTCCACTGGATTCCAGAGGAAAACCAGACCTTTCCACATCATCCATGGAGCTTCAGAGGAAACTGCACTTTCTCCAGGAGCACTGCTCCAGCTGAACCACATCTGCCCCTGCAGGAGGATGCAGCCACCATTGAATGGGACTGCTGCCAACACCCTGCCTGACTGACGGGTGTCAGCTTGGATTCTGACTCTGGCAGGGTTTGGGATTGTTCTTTGTAATACTGTATTTCTATTTTAATTTTCCTAGTAAAGAACTGTTATTCCTATTCCCATATCTTTGCCTGAGAGCCCCCTAATTTCAAAATTATAATAATTTGGAGGGAGGGGGTTTGCATTCTCCATTTCAAAGAGAAGCTCCTGCCTTTATTGGCAGACACCTGTCATTTTAAACCTAGACACCGTTGTGTCACCACTGTGTCACTTGCACTGCCATGACATTGTTGTTGTGCCACCACTGCATTGCCAATGTGTCACCACTGTGTCACCATTGTGTCACCATTGTGCTGCTGTTGTGTTAACATTCTGTCACTGTTATGTCACATTTGCACTGCCATGGTGTCACCACGGCATTACCATGACATTGTCGTTGTGTCACCATTGCATTGCCGTTGTGTCAAAGTTTTGTCACCGTTGTGTCACCATTATGTCACCATTGCATTCCCATTGTGTCACCATTGTGTCACCATTGTGTCACTGTTCTGTCACCATTGCATTGCCATCATGTCACCGTTGTGTCACCATTGTGTCACTGTTGTGTCACCATTGCATTGCTGTTGTGTCAACATTCTGTCACTGTTGTGTCACTGTTGTGGCACCGTTGCATTGCCGTTGTGTCACCATTGTGTCACTGTTGTGTCACTGTTGTGTCACTGTTGTGTCACCATTGCATCGCCGTTGTGTCAACATTCTGTCACCATTGTGTTACTGTCGTGTCACCTGCCATGCACTGCCATGACACTGTGGTTGTGTCACCATTGCATGGCTGTTTTATCACCATTCTGTCACCGTTGTGTCACCATTGCATTGCCATCGTGTCACCATTCTGTCACTATTGTGTCACCATTGCATTGCCATCATGTCAACATTCTGTCCCCATTGTGTCACCATTGTTTCACTGTTGTGTCACCTGTCATGCGCTGCCATGACACTGTGGTTGTGTCGCCATTGCATTGCCATCGTGTCACCATTCTGTCACTGTTGTGTCACTGTTGTGTCACCATTGCGTTGCCATCGTGTCACCATTGTGTCACCATTGCATTGCCATGGTGTCACCATTGTGTCACTGTTGTGTCACCATTGCATTCGCCACCCTGTCACCGTTGTGTCACCGTTGTGTCACCTGCCATGCGCTGCCATGACACTGTGGTTGTGTCACCATTGCATTGCCATCGTGTCACCATTCTGTCACCGTTGTGTCACCGCTGCATTGCTGCACCATCCCTGGAGCACCATCACCACACGATTCTCCCTCTCTGATCCCTCTCCCAATCCCCTCTCTCAATCCCCGTTCCCATTCCCATCCCATTCCCATTCCCATTCCCATCCCATTCCCATTCCCATTCCCATTCCCATTCCCATTCCCATTCCCATTCCCATTCCCATTCCCATTCCCATTCCCATTCCCATTCCCATTCCCATCCCATTCCCATTCCCATTCCCATCCCATTCCCATTCCCATTCCCATCCCATTCCCATTCCCATTCCCCATTCCCATTCCCATTCCCATTCCCATCCCATTCCCATTCCCATTCCCATTCCCATTCCCATTCCCATTCCCATTCCCATTCCCATTCCCATTCCCATTCCCATTCCCATCCCATTCCCATCCCTCTCCCACCCTGCCACCCTTCCCACATCCCGCCCTGCCCAGACCACCCCAGTCTGTCCCAGTGTCCCCCAGCCCGAGGTCACCTCCTGCTGCCCTCTCCCTGATGCAGAAATCGCCGTGGGGCTGCTCCAGCCCTATCCCGAGCCCAGGGCAGCCCTGAGCAGGGCGGAGCTCCGGGCACAGCGTGTCCTGGGAAGGACAGGACGCTGCTCCCTGCTCCCGCCTCTCCCCACCCCCCGGATAAAAGCTCTGCTCCTGGAATAAAGGATTTCGGAACCCGCTGTGCCTGTGTGGATAGAAACTCATTTGTTTAATAGGCAGCAGTTTGGCTTTGTCATGTTCATTTAGTTTTTAATGACGCACAGTTGTGCCAATATTGATTTTAGCTTATAGGGACTCAAAAAATTTACTATCTTGAATTATCTGAAATGTAGCTGTTTTATCCAGTGGGCAGCAGGATGGATCATTCCCAGCCTCGCTCCCAGCACCAACCAGTTGGGAAGGGCCTTTGTGTCACCCCTGTCCCCATCTCACCCATGGTACAGCCAGGCTGGACCTCATCCAGGGAAACTGAGGCACCAGCGTGCTTCCCCCAGGTCTTTCCTGTGAGGCTGTGATGGGGATCTGCTCCAGCTGTGGGTTTTTCCCCCTGGATCCCACAGGGATGTTTGTTGTGCCAAGGAATGTGCTGGGAGAGCAGTGCCCCTCCACCCCCCACCCAAACTCTCATCCTTTGCTGATGGTTAATGAGCCCGACAGCTCTCGGGGGTGACAAGAGGCAGCAAATCCCGTCCGTGGCCCCTTGGAAGAAGAGTTCCTCAGTGGGAGGCAGCCAAAATCCATTTCCTGAGCGTCTCCACACTCCCTGGGGTAACAGGGGTCGATGTTCGGGGTGTGGTGACCCCAGGAACAGCCAGAGCCCCCGGGGGGAGCTGGAACAGCAAATCCAGCAGGATGGGTGGGCTCTGCACGGGGAGGGGGCTGGGCAGGGACCCTCCCCTCCTGCCCCAGTGCCCCCACAGCCCGATCCCAACCCAATTATGGGATAATTCACTTTGAGGTTTGGCTGCTGCTGACGGGATTGATTGAGGAGCTGGTAATTACAGCTCCCTAAAAGGCCCCTGGGGATCTGTGGGAGCACAAGTGGGGAAGGGAAAGGCTGATTTTTATGGGGGATAGATTTGGGGAGCCTGCCAGAGCCATGTGTCCCCCTCAGCGTGTCCTCACTTGTGCCTGCTCCCCTGCCAGGCAGGGATCTCTCACCGCAGCCTGAGCTCACTGCCATCCATTATGCAGCTCTGTAAATATATTATTTACTATTTCCCCGATTTCCACTCATTATTTATCAGCTGCAGGCAGGGCTGGAGCCCCCAGCCAGGATCCTGTCCCGCTGTCAAGGACAGGGCTCCCCCCTTCCCTCAGCAGCAGAGCAGCGAGCTGGGAATCCATGAGCTGGGGGCTCCAGGTACCCCCTGGGCACACCTGGAGGGGCTGCAGCTGCAGGTGAGTTAAATCTCCTGCCCCAATGCTGAGCAGAGCTGGGGTGTGGGCTCTGAGCAGCTGCTCTGGGATGCCCACCCTGTGCCAGGCAGAGGAATGCTGGAGTTGGCCCTTTCCAGGAGGGATGAGCCACGAGTGGTGCCCACTGAGGACTGGCAAGGTGGGTTTTGGGCTCTGCTTTTGCAGGGTTCTGCTGGCAGGAACCCCAAATTATGGGGTGTGAGGAGTGCCCAGGGCTGCTGTGGGCACCCACAGATCTGTGGGTGGTGATGCCAAGGTCGGGGGTGCTGGGAGAGTGAGAGCACAGGTGACACCTAAAAACTGACCTGGTGTCGTCCCCCCAAGTCTTTTTGGTTCTGGATTGCCCAGCAAAAACCCCGTTCTCTGAGGTTTGGATGTGGGAATCAGGGATGGGGATACTCCAGACTCAGCTCTGGCTGAGGGGAGTGGGTTTGGGGGGGTCTGGCACCCCCAGCCTGGCGCTGGCTGCTGTGGGGGGGTCAGCAGTGAGCGCCTCGAAAAGCTCAGCTCCTGGAAACGTGATGAAGTGAGAGTCTTGGATGAGCCCCCAGCAAACCTGGCTGCTCCCCAGCTGCTCTTCCTGAGGAACACTCTGAAGGTGGCCTTTAAATGTTAAGAAATCATGTTAAAATGAGCCAGAGCCTTAGTTTAAATTTTTAATCTCCTGATTTAAAAACTCAGCCCCGAGGTCTGGGCTGTTGGTGGGGGCTGGTGCTGCTGAGTGATGTCTCTGTGCTGGTGGTCCTGGGCTGTGGGGTCGGCTCTGAAACTGGGGGTTGCACCTTTGCCCTCCTGCTGCTGAGTGGAACCAGCTTTTCCTGTGGCTCATCCTCTCTCCACTCTTTCCAGCCTGTAGGAAAAGGAAAACTCGGCTTTGCAGGGCAGTGGAGGAGCAGTTTGTGTGGCTGGGGCTGGGCAGCTCCTGGTTCCTTGGCTGCAGTATTAGAAATGCTTCTTCCCCCAATACCTGCAGCCCCAAAGGTGCTCTGGAGGAGGATTCACCAATGTGAGCCCCTAGTGAAGGTCTGGAGCAGCACGAATGGTGTTTGCCCCACCCTCAGCCCCCCTCACACGGGGCCCAGGTGGGAACCCCCACATCCTGCTTGGTATGGGGGAGAGGGGGAGGTGAGGAGCTGTTGGAGGGGCTGCAGAGCTGGAGAAAGAACTTCAATGCCTGGGGTGGTTTGGGACCCATGGGGGTGCTGTGTGTGCCAAACCCTGGTGTCTGGAGGAGAACCAGGGGTGCTTTGGCTCACTGGGGGTCCCATGGGGGAGCCCTGGAGGGCTGGGACCCTGTTCCAGTGCTTCGTGGCTGACTTGGGCCCATCTGACGGGTTCAGAGGTGGAGCAGAGGGGTGGCAGCCATGGACAGGTCTCCCTGTGAAGCCTCTGGCCCTCTGTGGCTTGTTCCCAAAGCTCTCCAAGGAGAGATTCAGCCCCTGCTCAGAGTCCTGCCCCCAGTGCTGCTGCTGCTCTGCTCTCTGCCAGCTCAGAGCCCCCTCAGCACCCAGCACGGGCTTGCTGGGGGCTTGAACCGAGATCTTAATTGGGCTGAGATGCCCCAAACAGCTGATGCTGGGAGAGCCCCTGGGCTGGGAAGAGCAGCAGCCCCGGCAGGGAGGAGAGGGCGAGCTCCTGCTGCTGCTCCTACCCTCGGTGTTTTTTTATCTCGTGAAAGATTTAAGATGTTTCTGCTCTGTGCCGGTTTGGAGGCTCCTTGCACAGCGCCCCAGGGCAGCTTGGAGCCCTGTTTGGTGCCCTTCAAGGAGAGGCAGCTTCAGCCCTGCCGAAAATGGGGCGTTTGCCTGCGTGTGGCCCTCGGGGCCCGGGGAATGAGGTGGCTGTGACTCATCCCAAGCTCTGGGGAGAAAGGACCTGTCCTAAGCCCAGGTTTGAAGAGAGCAGTTGAATGATTGCAGAGGCTGCTCTGGCCTGCAGCGCTACCTTGGATTGACTCTTCCAGCAGAGCTGGAGAAAAAAGCCTCTTTCAATCTTAATTACAAAAGGAAAAAAAGGTGTTGGGGAGAATTGCTGCAGCCAGAGTTATCCTCCCTGCTAGAAACGTGCAAGTCTGGATCGTTCTGGCTGCTCCTGCTGCCTGTGGGAGCTTGTTACCCTGCTGGCCGCGAGGCTGCCGAGCCTCCCGGATCCAATTTCTCTTCCCTGCGCCGGTGCTGACAGCCCGAGCTCACATCCATCTCCTCTGCCCTTTGATAGCCGAGAAGGACTGAGCTCCTGGAGCCTCTCACTCACAGGCAGCGCTTCCGACCTCTCCTTGCTCTTCCCAGAGCAGGAACAGGGAGTCAGCGCCTCCTCTGAGAAAGATGAGCGATGCTGAGGACAGCTGAAGCTCTTGCCTGTTGTCCTGCAGCCTCTGGATAATGCTGACGGTCCCCAAAGCTCCCGACAGCCCAGCAAAGACTTTTACATTTCAAACAAAGCCTTGATCTTTTTTTGGAACTTGCCTTGGTTTCAGACAAGAGTTTTTAATTCAAGCCCAGCGCCGTATTTTGGGTTTGACTTTGATGCGCCCTCTTCAAGCAGGAGGCAAAATAACAGCGTTCACATCCGCAAATAGCCCCGGGGCGGGTTCCTGCTGCCCGCGGCCGCGGCTCCGGCCGCAGCTCGGGGACGCGCAGCTCCCGTGCAGGGCTCAGCGATGAGAGAGGAGCTCAAAATCCCTTTTAGACAAGTCTTGGAGAGGCAGGAGCAGTGCGATGTGGCTCGCGGTGGTCTGCAGGGATGCTCTGGTGTAATTAGAAGTGCTGCTGCCCCAAATTGTTGGCTAAGTTGGGATTTTGAGTGATGTTGGCACAGGAGGGGGCCAAAACTCATGGGAGAGGGAGAAGTGCTCTGTGTGGGGCAGGGTGAGGCAGCAGCAGGGGGGGACGCAGCCTCGCAGCCGGGCGCCGCTGCAATGTCCTCAGGGCAGGAGTGAGTGGCGATGCCCCCTCTGCTCCCGGGGATGCGCTCCGGGCTCTGCCTCGCGCTCCTGGAGCCAGGTGTGCTGTTACCTGCCGGGACTCGCTCCTGCTTGCAGGGATTTGGGAGAGGAGAGCTGGCACAGGGACTGCCAGGAGCGCGGGGGATGTGCTCTGGGGGAGCTCTGCTGTGAGATCCAGACTCAATCAGTCTGGGTGACCGTGGGGAACCAGGTACCTGTGCAAGTGGGTAATAAACTACTCACAGCTCGGCGAGATTAATGGCAATAACCGTAAATCAGTGCCGGCACCAGGGTCAGAGCTGGATTTATGGCCCTGGAGACAGGAATTCCTGTTCTTCATGGAACAAAGCCCTGATCCTGCAGGGGCCTGGGAGCGTGCTGAGTGTTTTTGTGGCTGCAGCACGTGTGTAGGTGCCTGGGGAACGGGACTGAACCCCCGACGGGCGCTGAGCTCAGCCCTGGCAGGGCAGCCTCTCCTTGCTTGTTCCAGCCAGCAGCGGGAAACACCTCCCTGAGGGGTGAGCCAGGATTGCTGCCTCCCACAGCACATTGATCCCGTCATCTCGGCTGAGAGTGCCAGCCACGGAGCTGATTAATGCCGGGGTGGGCAAGAGCTGGGTTATTGTTCAGCCTCTCCTCAAGAGGTCGATGGGAAATTTGGCAGTAGCTCTCCCAATACACGACGTGCACACAGGCGCTGTCCCCCCGAGGACTGGGCAGGATTTACCCGTGAGTGTTACACGGCACACCGGCCCTGGCGTTGTCACACGATTGTCACACGCGGTCGTGTCAATGCCTGTGGGAGAGTGTCCCCCCCGCCCTGCCCTGGTGTGACCCGGCAGCGCCGGGGCTGCCTCCAGGCTAATCTGCTCATGCTTTCGTTTCACCCTGATCCTCGCAGGTGCCTGGCTCAGAGGTGCCGTGTGTGTGCTCAGAAGGCTGATCCAGAATTCCGGATGGATATTTCCTCCTGTGCAGATGGTGCAGGTCCTCGGGTGTTAATGCTCGGTAGCAGCCGTGACTGAGCTGCTTTCCCCCACCTAATGCCAGGCGCCGTGCTAGCAGAAAGCACGGACATCTTTGAAGGATGTGTGATCCTGTGGGGAGCTCTGGCCTTGAGGAATGGCACGATCAGGCCTGATGAGGCGGTGTGCTGACAGAGAGGTGCTGCTGGGTCATCTCTGGGGTTAAAGGTTTTCCTGGGTTTTTTGGGTTTGTTTTTGAGAACCCTGAAACCTTTGCTTTGGTAATCCTGTGCCATTCAGCTCTGCCTTGGAGCTACCTGGGGATGTGCTGAGTCCCCTTCTCAGGGGTCGAGTGCTGATGCTCCGAGCGCTATCGGAGGGACTGGGGCACCGAGGGGCGGCAGCTGCAGACAGAACCCGCTGTCCCCACAGCGGGGGCACCAGGAGCCGGTGGGGGGGACCCGCCCGCTCCGCACGAACCGGGGGCGGCCGGCGGGGACGCGCCCGCTCCCTCCGCGGCCGCTGGGTAGCGCTCGGGGCCGCGCCGTCTCCCCGCCTCCCCGGCTCGGGCTGCCCCCGGCTCCGCCGCCGCTCACTCCGCCGCCGCACAGCGCAGGAGGAGCAGCAGCAGCGCCCGGAGCTCCGAGCGGGGTCGGCGCGGCGCCGCCAGCCCGCCCGCCGCCGCCGCCGCACTTTCCCCCGTTCCCCGCCGGGGACGAGCCCTCTCGCTGCCTCCCGGAGCCGCCGAGCAGGGGATGTCCCTCGGCAGGAGCTGAGCGCTGGGGAGGGGCCGCCCCCCGCCCCCAAACTTTTCGCTCGGCCCCCATGGAGCCCGGGCGGGCAGGAGGGGCCGGGGGCGCGGCGCCCTGCGCTTCCCGTCCCCTTCCCTGACGCGGGGCGCAGCGCTCGGGGAGGGGCTCGGCTGTCGGCTCCGCTCCGGATTTGGTGGTCCCGGCTCCGCACGTCCCCGGGGAAGCTGCCGATGGTGGGGAGCTGCCTGCGGACCGCCCCCAGCCCCACGAGGAGCCCTGCACCCCGGCGCCTTCGCCTCCCCCCGAGCAGCGCTGCTGCGGGGGTCCCTGCGCCGGAGCCGCCCGGATTATAAAGTCGGGGAAGTTGTCCCCCCGCAACCCCCCCAGCTTGTCTCGGCAGAGCCATGGCCCGGCTCCGCAGCTGGGGGCTGCTCTGCTTCGCCGTGCTCGCCCTGCCCGGCCCCCCGGGAGCCGGCGCCCAAGGTAAGGGGATGCTGGGGGCGGTGGGAGATGGACCAGGAGAGATGGGGGGGTCCCCGCGCTGCACCCCTCAACCGAGCCTATTGCTACCCCGGGAGATCGGTGTGCCAGCCGGGGGGTGGGAGCGAGGCGGCTCCGGAGCTCCTACCGAGGGAAAAACAGCATCCGTGATATTCGCAAAACCTCCCCGGAGCCAGGACTCAGGGCCCGCCGGTGCTGGGTGCAGCGCGGTGTCCGTGGCGGTTCAGGGGGACGAGCAGCACGGCTCTGCTCTGCCTCCCCCTTCCCCAAAACTGCCCTCAGGCTGGGGATGGGGCGAACGTGTTGCTCTGAGCATGAGGCAGAGTCTGTGCTGAGCCACCTTCGGGAGGGTGAGCAGCCCCCAGGGGTAAGCGTCACCCACTCCCCCCTCCCTCCACGGGTACCCCCGTTGTGCCACAAAACCCGGGGTGCAAGTCTGGGGGAGCAGCTCATACCCTGGTGTTGGTCCCACCGATTTCCAGCCGCTGGTATGGGATTGCTGGGGGGGTGGTCTGCACCCCCGAGCCCCTCTGGTGCCTGGGGCTCCCACTGCACCCCAACAACCCTTGGGGGCTGCTGGGCAGCGTCAGCCCCTCTCTGCTCCTCGTCCTTTGGGCTCTGGCACAGCGCAGGATGCTTTTATCTGCTCCGCTACCCCACAGGGATATAAAATCAGTTCGTGGCCCTTTGGGGTGCAGCTGGGGTTCAGACGGGCCCTGTGGTTTCCCTCCCTTCCGTGAGGGTCCCTGCGGGCCCAGAGAGGAGGCTCCCGGCTGGCAGGGCTGCAGCGTGGCTGCCTCTGTCCCTGCGCTTGGACTGAGCAGATCCAGGCTGGAAACGGGGGGGCACAGCTGAGCGCAGCGCCGGGGGTCCTCACCCACGACATTTCTTGCCCTTGTTTGTGGCAGCAAGCGGAGCCAGAAGTCCCTGTGCGCTCCCGTGCTCCCGCTCCCCCGAGCCTCCCCCAGCACCGCTATAATTTCTCAGTAATTAAGTTCAGAACATAACATCTAAAGCGGCAGTATATTATCCGGGCAGGCCCTGTGTGGGGAGCTCTGAAGGTCTCTTTGATTGATTCACTCCCTTGCCGAGTTTCTCTTCTCCTGGCTGGCGTCTCCGGCTGGCGGGTCCCCTGTGATCCGTTTGTTCCCTGCCTGCGGGACGCGCTCCCGATCTCCTTCCATTGATCCGTGGGGCTCTCGCTGTGGGGTGGGCGATGTGGGGCTGCTCCGGAGGGGCGGGGAAGGGGCTTCTCTCCGCTCTCCCGGCGCAGGAGCCGAGCTTTGCAGCTCTCTGCGGCGAGTGTCACGTCCTGGCGGGCGCTGTGACATTGCTCGGTGCCCGGCCCCGGCGTGGCAGCGGCCACGGGCGAGCCGGACGTGCAGGAGGGATCATTCCCAAAGCCCGGCACGTGCCGCGGGTGGCGCTGGGGACGCGCCAGCAGGGTCACCTCCCGGCTGCCGCGCCCGTGGGGCGCCGGCGCTCTGCGCTGCATCCCGCCGGGATGGGCAGCGAGCGGGATGCCGGAGCTGGGAGCAGCCCCGCACGGGGCTCCAGTTTGTCCCCGCTGCGGCGGGGCAGGCAGAGCTGGCAGTGCAGGGGCAGCAGCGCTTTGTGCCAGGGCTATTGATTCTGGCAGCCGAAGGAACACGGGATCAATCGGGAAGGAAAGGGAAGGAGGAGGCGAAACCTCCCGGCCGGGGCGCAGGGGCTGCCCGGCCACGGGGTGAGGCCCTTTCATACCTGCGGTTGGTAACAAAAACGGCCCCTTGCTGCCCTGGAGAGAGAGGGTGGAAGTTTAATTACAGCCCGTCTGCGCTGTGTAATTATTAATTACCCGTGGCAAAAAATAACTTATTGATTAGGGGCCTGGCGCTAATTACCCGGAGCCCAATGCGGAGCCGGGGGAGGCTCAGCCGGCAGCGCTGCCCGGGTGGGAGTTGTCGCACTGCGACCCGGGGGCCGTGCCAGGCTGGGGGCCCTCACCACCAAAGGCCCCACGGCAATAAAGGGCTCCCCAAGAGCTGGGGGGAGTCTGGGGGTCCCCTCCCGCTCGCTCTCTGTGGGTTTTCTGACACGCAGAGATTCGGTTTCCCCACATGCAGCGCTGGGGGCGCAGCCCGGGACCCCCCGTGCTGGCACAGCTCCTCTAATGGGATTGAGGAGGCCACGGCCAGTCCCAGGAGGGATTTGGGCAGCTTAAGGTTCCAGACGGGATTTGGGGCAGGGGCCTGCCGTGGGCAGCTTCCACCAAAGAGGCTTATTAGGGATGGCAGCAGGGGAGTTCAGCGTCTCCTTCCCCGTGCGTGGGGCCTGGGCACGTCTGCTCACGCTGCCCTGTGGGGCTGGGTGGGAGGGGGGCAAGGAGCCCCTGCCCTCCCTGGGGATGTGATGGTGCCAGGCTCACGCCAGGACTCTGGTGATGGCAGCTGCTGGTTCCTCTGTTCCGTCAGAGCAGGAGGGGGCGGCCCCGGCTCTGCTGTCCCTGCCGGCGCTGCCACATTCGCTGGTGGCCTCGTGCGAGGCTCGGGCTCAGGAAGGAGAGTGGCTTTTAGGGGAGAGGAAGGGAGGATTAAATTTTGATGCTGCTTGGGAAGCCATTAGTGCCTGGGCACAGCGATGATGAAACTTTGATGACCTGATAACCGTAAGGGAGGGGGTTACACTCCAGTCCCGGGCAGGCTGTGGCACTGTGCTGTCACTGCGCTGTCCCCAAAGGTTTGGGGTGCCAGCTGAGGAGGAGAACAGGCAGGAGGAGAGGAATGGGAGCTCGGACCCAGCCCCAGCTACCAGCACTGCTGGGCAGGGAGAGCAGGCGGTGGCTGAGCAGCTCCTGCCCCGGTGCCACCCGGGTGAGTGACAGCGTCAAGTGCTGCTCGTCCCTCGGTGACGGGGACGGGGCTGCGGTGGCATTTCCGCCCAGCAGGAGCTCCAGGAGAGCGGGAAGGAGGGAGCAGCCGGATGCTTGGCTGCTTGAGAACCTGGGGAAACGCTGATAATTAAACGGGGAGGAGGGAGGAGGGAGGCTGGCGGGTGCTGTGACGAGGGGTGACCCTGCCTCTGCCACTCCACGAGCCGTGTCCTTGTCCCCAGCCCGTGCCGGTGGCTGCTTCCTGCCTGGGGGTGAGCTCCAGCCACACACACGTTACCGTAGGCCCTGCACAAACTGGTTTGGGGTGTGTTGGGTGCCGCAGCACGGGCAGTGCCTGGGCTGAAATGGCCCCGTGGGGCAGAACCCGCTGGGTGTGGCTGGGGGGGTGGGTGCCCTCCCCTCCCCTCCGAGCCCTCATTACTGCCCCAAGCTCGTTAACGAGTGGCTGGGTGAGAAACGGCCCGGGAGAAATCTGCGGCTGTCAGTGGTGATGTGATTGTGCTAACGAAGGGCGAGCCGAGCGCCCGCCGTGCCCGTGGACCTGCCGGGGCTGGTGGCTCCGGTGCCCCGCGGCGCTGGGGCTTGGGCTGGGGTCCTGCAGCCCGGGGGAGCTGGGGTGGCTCAGGCGCCGGGCACGGGGCACCGGGCTGTCCTGGGAGCTCTCTGCGGTGCAGTGCAGCGTGGCACGGAGCTGCTGGAAGGGACACGGGGCCGGGATCACTCACACGCGGTGGTGATGCCCGGGACCACCCTCATCCCCACGGCTGCTGCTCTGGGTGGGGGTTCCCCCCATCCATGGAGGTGGATCCAGCCTCAGGATGTGTTCCTGGCCAGCAGGCAGGAATGTGCTGGCAGCAGCTCCCTGTGCTGGCCATGCTTGGCATCCCTCACACACCCTTGGCATCCCTCTCACACCCTTTACCTCCCTCACACACCCTCGGCATCCCTCTCACCCCCTCAGCATCCCTCACATCCCTCTTGGCATCCCTCTCACCCTCTTTACATCCCTCACATCCCCCTTGGCATCCCTCCCACCCCTTTGGCATTCCTCTCACCTCCTTTACATCCCTCACACACCCTTTACATCCCTCTCACCGCCTTGGCATCCCTCCCACCCCGCTCATGCTGGAGATGCCACTGGCACGGGCAGTGCCCTCAGCGCCCTCTGTGGGTTTGGGGCTCGGCTCCTGGGGGTGCATTTCCCACCCCTGCTCCCCTCTCCCAGTGCTGCCTCACCTTCCAGCCCCTCTCCCCAGCCGGACTCCCAGCACCTGCCTGTGCCCCCTCGGTGGCCCCCGCCCCACCCTCCCCTCGCCCCCAGCCCCGGGGGTGCAGGAATGCCTGCCTGGAAAAGCCATGCCGGGCTCGGGTTGCCTGGGAACTGGGAAACCTGATCCCTGGGAACGGGGGCCGAGGGCAGGGGACATTCCCGGGCTGCAGCTGGTCCCCGGCCCCCTTTGTCTCTCTGCTCTGATGGGGCCCCCAGGAATGGAGATTTGGGGCGTGGGGGCTCCCGGCTCGAGCAGGGCCATCCCTGGGGACACTGGCTGGATGCTCTGCGGTGTCACCTTCCCGGGCGGCTCGGTGTCACCACCACGGGCGGGTGGGACAGGGCTTGGAGGAACCTGGTCTGTGCAAAGTGTCGCTGCCCGTGGCAGGGATGGGACAAGCTGAGCTTTAAGCCCCTTCCAACCAAACCATCCCATGACTCTCCGAGGGCCCCGGGATCAGCTGCTGCCTCGTACCGCAGCAGCTGGGCATCCCTGCTGGCCGCAGGGATGGCACGGGGGCCATTCCAGGAATGCTGGGGTCCCCTGTGCTGGCTCCCTCCCTCCCTGCCAGCCGTCACTGTCCCCACCGCCCACCCTGACACGTGGCAGCTCCTGAGCACGCCGGGAGCTTCCCTCCAGCCTGGGCATGTGGGGAAACTGAGGCACGGGCAGGGGTGGTGGTGGGGACAGCGGGAAGGGGACAGAGGTGGTGTCCTGCTGCCTGGTGGCACTGGGGACGGCGGGAAGGGGACAGGGGTGGTGTCCTGCTGCCTGGTGGCACTGGGGACGGCGGGAAGGGGACAGGGTGGTGTCCCACTGCCTGGTGGCACTGGGGACAGCGGGAAGGGGACAGAGGTGGTGTCCCGCTGCCTGGTGGCACTGGGGACAGCGGGAAGGGGACAGGGGTGGTGTCCTGCTGCCTGGTGGCACTGGGGACAGCGGGAAGGGGACAGGGGTGGTGTCCTGCTCCCTGGTGGCACTGGGGACGGTGGGAAGGGGACAGGGGTGGTGTCCTGCTGCCTGGTGGCCCTGGGGACAGCGGGAAGGGGACAGGGGTGGTGTCCCGCTGCCTGGTGGCCCTGGGGACAGCGGGAAGGGGACAGGGGTGGTGTCCCGCTGCCTGGTGGCCCTGGGGACGGCGGGAAGGGGACCCAGGCACACGTGAGCTGCTCATTTGGCTGCCATCCCTCTCTCCCTGCCCGTGCAGAAGCCCCGGTGTGGGGAAGCCTGGATGGGTTTGACCATTAGCAGAAGAAGCCGCTGAGCTAATTTTAGCCCGGGTAGCTAATTGCTTTCTGCGCTGCTGGGTGAGCCCACAACCTGCGAGTCCTCGGCTGTAACCTTGAGCCCTCCCGGCTCCGGGCACGGCGGCACCGAGGTCCTGCCAGGGCCGGGAGCGGGGTGGGGATCCGTCTGTGGGATCGTTGGACCCTGGAGGAGTTTATCTGGAGCACTGGGGTGTACAAAGCTGGAGGGACTGGGGTGTCCTGCTGCCCTGGGTGTCCCTTGTGCCTGTGTGTAATGTGGGAGAATTCTGGCTGTCGAGGGTGGCTCTGAGCGTGGACTCCCCGTTGTGGGTCTCCCTTCAGCGTGATGAAGGGAAATGCTGGGTTTGGCCTTCCTTAACTGGGAATTGCTGGGTCCGGAGAGCATTTCCCCAGGGCAAGAGCGAGGCTGGGGACACACAGCCTGCTCCTGGCTGCAGGGACGGAGTTCTTCCCGGGATGGCCGGGACCTGTCCCTCTGTCCCCTACCCCCAGCAATCCCAGCTCATTGACTGGAATCGGGCTGGGCAGTGCTGGGGCTTTGTGGGGATATTTCTGTTCCTTCCAGGAGCCCGTGTGCCCCTGCAGGGAGCAATCGAGCGCTCCCATGGGTCTCTGCAGCGTGGGATGCTCCGTGCTTCCCCCTCCTCATCCTCCTCCTCCTCCTCCTTGCCTGGGTTTATCAGAGGTCATGCTCCGAGCTCGGAGGGAGGTGACAGAGTCCTGCACGGATCTGGCATCCCCAGTTCCCGGCGGTCCATGACGGACTGGCTGGGGATGGAGCAGGATGCGGCCAGCGTGGGGCCGGGATGGATGATGGATGGATGGATGGATGGATGGATGGATGGATGGATGGATGGATGGATGGATGGATGGATGGATGGATGGATGGATGGATGGATGGATGGATGGATGGAGGGGGCTGGGACCGGCGGGCACAATAGCTCTGGTTTCAGCACCCCGCCTCCTGCATGCCTGAAAAACAGCTGATGGCCGTGACGGGGGATGAAATGGGATTAGCTGCTGCTTCCAAAGGGAGCGCGTCCTGCCGAGCCGGACAATGCGCCCGCTGTGCCACAGCCCTGCCCAAGCGGCTCGGCGCTGTGCCCTGTCCCCGAGGGGACCTGCCACCCTCCCGCTGGGTGCTGCACAGGCTCCCGGGGGTGCTGGAGGCCCCGGGATGGTCCGGGAGCCGCTTCCAGCACCGAGCAGCTCCCGGGCGTGCTGCTGGGGTGAGAGATGCTCGGAGCTGTCCCACCCCACCGAGTGCCCGCAGGGAAAGGGAGAAGCGACCCTCGTGGCACGAAGGGGCTTGGCAGGGTGTGCAGCTCTGCCCTGCCCCCCCGGCCGGTGCCGGGGCGCGGGGGGACCCGCGGGGTGTCCCGGAGCGGGAGCGGCCCCAGCTGCGGCGCCGCCGGGGCGTGCGGGGCCGTGCTCGCTGGAGTGAGCTGATGTTTATTTTGATAATGAGTTCTCAATGCATTCATAAACTAATAAAATCAACTCATTAGGGTGGGATGTTTCATTCCGAGCTCTGCCGCCGTTGGGAGAGCCCCTCCCCGCCGGCTGAGCACCTGGAAGCGCTCGGGGCCCGGGCGGGGAGGGAGAGGATGGGTGCCCTCATCGCCTCCTTGGCCGCGTTCTGCTCGCTGCCAGGGCGGGCACAGGGGCTGTGCAAGGGCACGGAGCTGCCGGAGCCCTTCCCCCGAGGCGCCGGGGGAGTCTCGCTCGCTTGGCTTCTCCCCATAAGCTTCACGTCAGGCTGGAATCGCTGGCGCGGCGTTGGCTGGAAAAGCCCCTCTGGCTGGGAGAGCCACAAGTGTGTGAATAAATGCGATGACCAGAGTTTGCTGCGCTGCCCTGGAAATTCAGGGCTGTCTAGGGGGGGAATGCCAGGCTGCCCGTTCCTCCCCCACCCGCGAACGGGGCTGTCTGGCGAGGAAAAGCTTTGGAAAAAAAGAAAAAGCTTTTCCAAGGAAAACTCATGCTCGCTGTCATGCTACAGCTATTTCTGTTTCAAGTGAGCAATGCAATGACTAATTAATACTTAGGAAGAAGGATGTCTGGGCAACTCCCCAGTGGATGGGCGAGTGCCCGGTGCCCGCGGGGAGGGGGCTCCGGCCACCAGCGCCTCCATCCCGCCTGGCACGGGCAGGGTGGAGCTGGCACAGCATTTTCCATCCCGCGGGGCTGGCGGCTCGATTGCGTCAGTGCCCTGGGAAGGGCTGAGCGGGGTTTTTCTTGTGGTTTCTCTCTTCTTGTTTTTCTTCCCCCGCCGTTTTCTCGGTTGGGAAGCTCCGCCTGGTTGGGATTCTCGGGGCGAGCCTGGGAAGCGGCTGGTGTGTGTCTGTCTGTCCGTCTGCTGAGCATCCTGCGGGGCCGGGGGAGGTGGGACACGGGTGCCCCGGGCAGGAGGGACATCTCGGGGACATCTCAGGTGCTGTGGTGGCTCCCGAAGGGCGGGCCCGTGGTGGCTTTGCTTTCCCTCCCCTTTATGGCCGCTGTGACCCCAGGAGTTTCCACAGTGGTGTCCTTCCAGGAATTCCTCGAGGATACACTCAGCGCGTTCTGTGGGGCCAAACCCAGCCCTGAGCTGCTCTGCTCCAGGCTCGAGTGTCACTCAAGGTGGGTGACAGGGGACACGGTCCGGGCTCTTGGGACCTCCACCTCGCTTGGCAGCTGCGTGTGGAGCCTCTTCCTGCCAAATCCATGCGGGGAAACTCCGCGAAGGGCTGGAAAAGGCAGAATTTCGGGACAGGGGATGCACTTTGACCCCTCTCCTGCCCGGGGAGTGTCCGGCTGCTGCGGGGTCTGGAGGTGATGCCCATCGATCCTTCCCTTCCTCAGCGTTTTGGGGCCTCTCCCGGGAGAATGAGCCGCAGGATCCGGCCCCTCTAATAGCGTTGAGTCACTCTCCGGGTGTCCGTGACTCACAGCAGTGACCCAGATACGGCGGAGCTGCGTAATCGCGGCTTCGGAGGATTTCTGCCGTCGGAAGGAGTTTGCTGGGGAAGGAGTTTTGTCCAAAGCCTGGAGCTCGTTAAACATCCCCAGGGCTGTGGCAGGCTGGGCAGGACAATGTCTGTCCGTGCCACCCTAGAGGGCAGCCCTGGGGGTGTCCTCTGAGGGTGTCCCCTGGGCTGGGGGGCTCCTGTCCCTTGTCCCCCCAGGAGCATCCCTCTGCTCCAGTGCCCTACAGCTCCCGGCAGTTCGGGTTTGGAGCTCCGTGCCCTGGGGCCGGGGTTGGGATCGGGCTCTGGGCTCTGGCCGTGGGGCTGCTCGGAGCACAAAGCTCTTCTTGTCGCCCCCGGGCTCGGGGCTGGGCGCGCACAACGCGCCCGTGTGTGTGTGACGGTTTGGGGTTTCCCGGCAGGGAAATGTTGGTTTTTCCAGCGGCAGGGACGGGCAGGCACACAGCCCCGCTCTGTTCCCAGCCCTGGGGCTGAATAAATCCCTGTTTCCCGGCCAGGGCTGGTGTTTGGCCGCTGGCTCTGGGAGCATTTCAAGCCTTACCTTACCCACGTTGTCAGCGGGGTGTGTCCCCAGAGCCACAGGGATGGGGACCAGGCCTGTCCTGGGCTGTGGACCACGAGGGGACAGTGCTGGCACAGCCCTGGCCCTGCTGCAGCGGGCACAGGAGGGTCTGTCACCCGGTTTGGGACAGCTGATGGCCGGGGACATGGGCTGGGAGCTGCTGGGATATTGGGAAAGGGATTGCCAGGATGAGACTGCAGGGGAGGGTGGCTTCATCCCCAGCACTTCTGCTGAAAGAACGGAAATGCTGAGCCTTTTTCCAAAGCCCCTCACCCTGAGGGAGCCAGGCTCCCCCCTCCCCACGTCCCCCACCCCTGGAGGGTTCACCCGGGCGTGGGGAGGCTGCCCACGGCCCGCTGAGCCCCGGCTGTGGAAGAGGAGCTTGTTATGGAGCCATCCTGCTTTTAATTAACAAATTAAAATCCTAGTTAACAATCCAGCCCCAGGGCTGTTGGAGGCTGGGAGAAGCTGGAGCGTTTGTTATGGAAACAGCAGTTAATTAACAAATAAATAAATAAGCATGGGCCTGGAGACAGATGTAGGAGGAGGAAGGGGAGAATGCAGCGTGGTCCCACCGGCCTGGCCTGGCAGGATGCAGGGAAGGGAGGAGGACATCCATCCATCCATCCATCCATCCATCCATCCATCCATCCATCCATCCATCCATCCATCCATCCATCCATCCAAATCATCCATCATCATCGTCATCCATCGTCCATCAAATCATCCATCCGTCAAATCGTCAAATCCATCATCCATCGTCATCAAATCCAAATCGTCAAAGTCGTCATCAATCAAAGTCAAATCGATCCAAATCAGTCCAGTCAAAGTCAAATCATCCGTCAGATCGTCAAATCCGTCAAATCCGTCCAGTCAAAGTCAGATCCAGATCGTCCAGATCCGTCAAATCAAATCAGATCAGATCAGTCAGTCAAGTCAGATCCCGGAATCATGTCAAGTCAGATCAGATCTAGTCAAGTCGTCAGATCGATCCCAGATCGAGTCAAGTCGTCCAGTCAGTCAAGTCAGGTCAGATCGATCAGAATCGTCCAGATCAGTCAAGTCGATCAAAGTCAGATCCGTCAGTCAGTCAGATCAGTCAAAGTCAGTCAGATCAGGTCAGATCAGTCAGGTCAGGTCAGTCGTCCAGATCGAGTCAGATCGTCGTCAGGTCCCAGTCAGGTCAAGTCAGTCAGGTCAGATCCCAGATCGTCAGGTCAAAATCGAGTCTAGATCGTCAGGTCAGGTCAAGATCAGATCGTCAAAAGTCAGGTCAAGTCGTCAGTCGTCCAGTCCCGTCAGTCGTCAGTCAGTCAGAGTCGTCAAGTCAAGTCAGAGTCCATCGTCAGGTCAGATCAGTCAGTCAGGTCAGTCAGATCAGTCGTCAGGTCAGATCAGATCAAAGTCCCGTCAGTCAGATCGTCCGGTCAGAGTCAAGTCCGTCCAGTCAGAGTCAGATCAGTCCAGGTCAGGTCCCAGGTCAGGTCAAGTCGTCAAATCGTCAGTCGAGTCAAGTCGTCAGGTCGTCCGATCCCGAGTCAGCTCGTCAGAGTCAAAGATCAGTCCGTCAGGTCAGTCCAGAGTCAAGTCAAGTCCAGTCAAGTCAGTCAGTCAGTCCAGATCAAAGTCCGTCGTCAGATCAAGTCAGTCAGTCAGATCGTCCAGTCGTCCCGTCAGTCAGTCAAATCGTCGTCGTCAGGTCAAGTCGTCAGTCAAGTCAGTCGTCAAGTCAGATCGTCAGAATCAAGTCGTCAATCGTCAGGTCCAGATCATCGGATCATCAGATCCGTCAGTCCCAGTCCAAATCAGTCAGTCCCAGTCAAAGTCCCGTCAGATCCGTCGTCCGTCGATCCAGTCAGATCGTCAGGTCCGTCCGTCGTCAAAGTCAGTCGTCCGTCAGAGTCAAGTCGTCAGAGTCAGAGTCAGATCCGTCGTCCCGTCAGATCGTCGTCCAGTCAGTCGTCCGTCAGTCAAGTCCCAGTCCGTCAAAGTCCAGATCAGTCCCAAATCGTCGCAGTCAGATCCGTCAGATCCAGTCCGTCAATCAAGATCCGTCCAGTCAGGTCAGATCCGTCAGATCCGTCAAATCCCGTCAGATCCCGTCCCAGTCCGTCCGTCGTCCAAATCCGTCCAGATCCCGATCAGATCGATCGTCAGATCGTCAATCCGTCCGTCCGTCGTCCGTCAAAGTCAATCCGTCCGTCCGTCCGTCCATCCGTCCGTCCGTCCGTCAATCCGTCAAAGTCCGTCCGTCAAATCCATCGTCCGTCAAATCCGTCCGTCCGTCCGTCCGTCAAATCCGTCCGTCCGTCCAAATCCGTCCGTCCGTCCGTCCGTCGTCAATCCGTCCGTCAGTCCAGTCGTCCGTCATCGTCCCACCATCTTGTTGGGGACGTGGCTGGGCTTGGAGCTCCTGGTTTCTGCCTGCTCCAGGGAATCCTAGAATACACCCTGGCACCAGGAAGCACCAGGACAGATCTCCAGCAGAGATGGATGAGGTGTGACACCGGCAAAAGTGCTGTGCAGCCTGCAGGTGACACCCGTGCCGTGCTGGGGACAGCAGGAGGAGGGGGCAGCACTCGGGGGCTGCTCCTGCATCCCTGTGGCCCCGCACTGGTGTCACCTTGCTGTGGGATAGGGCAGTGTGGGGATGCTGGGGGTGCCAGGGAGGGGGTGCTGAGGCTCTGGGCTCGCTGGTGGTCAGCTTGGATTAGCCACAGGGATGTCACTGAGACCCGAGGGCTGCCTGCTGCCAGCGGGGTTATTGCCATGGGGGGCTGAGGGAGCCCCGCAGGGCGTGGGGACACTGTGCTGCTCCCCGGGGCAGGTGGGGTCACCTGGAGTTACAGTGCCACAGGCAGCGGTGGCTCTGGGGTGACAGTGTCACACACAGGGGTGGCTGTGGGGTGACAGTGTCACACACAGGGGTGGCTCTGGGGTGACAGTGTCACACACAGGGGAGGCTCTGGGTTGACAGTGCCACACACACACAGGGGTGGCTCTAAGGTGACAGTGTGACACACAGGGATGGCTCTGGGGTGACAGTGTCACACAGGGGAGGCTCTGGGGGTGACAGTGTCACACACAGGGGTGGCTGTGAGGCGACAGTGTCACACACACGGGTGGCTGTGGGGTGTGACAGTGTCACACAGGGATGGCTCTGGGGTGACAGTGTCACACAGGGGTGGCTCTGGGGTGTGACAGTGTCACACACAGGGGTGGCTCTGGGGTGTGACAGTGTCACACACAGGGGTGGCTCTGGGGTGACATTGTCACACACAGGGGTGGCTGTGAGGTGACAGTGTCACACAGAGGTGGCTGTGGGGGTGACAGTGTCACACAGGGGAGGCTCTGGGGTGTGACAGTATCACACACACGGGTGGCTCTGGGGTGCGACAGTGCCACAGGCAGGGGTGGCTCTGGGGTGACAGTGTCACACACAGGGGAGGCTCTGGGTTGGCAGTGCCACACACAGGGGAGGCTCTGGGTTGGCAGTGCCACACACACACAGGAGTGGCTCTAAGGTGACAGTGTGACACACAGGGGATGGCTCTGGGGTGTGACAGTGTCACACAGGGGAGGCTCTGGGGTGTGACAGTGTCACACACAGGGGTGGCTGTGAGGGTGACAGTGTCACACACACGGGTGGCTATGGGGTGTGACAGTGTCACACAGGGATGGCTCTGGGGTGACAGTGTCACACACAGGGGTGGCTGTGGGGTGTCAGTGTCACACAGGGGTGGCTGTGGGGTGACAGTGTCACACAGGGGTGGCTCTGGGGGTGACAGTGTCACACACAAGGGGTGGCTCTGCGGTGTCACCCAGTGCCTGTGTGAGGACGGGGGATGGCTGTGGGGTCACCGTGGGGACACGACCCCTCTGCCAGCGCACCCGGGGCCCTGCAGGGTTTCTGCGGGGTGGGTGGGGGGTGCAGAGCCCACGCCCCTCCTGCAGCTCCGCCTTTCCAAGGCGTAGGGAGCAAATCAGTTCAGCTCCGGCCGTGCGGATCCCGCGGCGTCCCACGGGCGGGAGCCGCGCTCCGCGGAGCGGCTCCTCGGGTCGGCACCTCCTCAGCCTCCCCCGTAATCCCGTTCCCAACCTCTGCAATCGGCTTGCAGCATGGAGGGAACCCCAAATCCCCCCCGGCAGGCACGGGGAGCAGGCCAGCAGTGCCAGGGCTTGGCTGTGCCAAGGGGTCACGGGCACACGTCCCTGCGCCCTTTATGGGAGCTGTCCCCACTGCCCAGAGCTCCCCATCACCCAAAAATCCTTTTTCCCGCGTCAGGGAGTTGCTAAAGCAGCCGCACAGGGTTGGATGGAGACGAGCTGCCCGTCTCCAGCCGGGCAGGAGCTGTGACCTGAGCCCAGGGGACAGCGTGCCCGTGGCCAGGAGCGCCCCGTGCCGCCCGTGGCCCCTCCCCGGGGCAGAGCAGCAGCTCCCGGAGCTGCGAGCAGCCCGGCAAGGCTGGACGTGCTGGAGGGCACCGGGTGCCGGCCCTTGGAGCCCTTCCCTCGCCACGGGCACAGCGCCTGGCACGGCTCTGGGCTCTGCTGCTGGGGGGACGTGGCTGCTGTGAGATGCTCCTGCGCCCCTGAGCGCCCCGGGCAGCGATTCCCTGCTCCACAGGGTGGTTTTACTCCCGGAGCTGGGGTGGGGAGCTGTGCAGGCGGCCGTGCCTGGGCTGAAAACCCCCTTAGCTCCTTTTTGGGGGCTCCCACTGCAGCCCCCGGTGCTGTGGGAGGGCCCCCCGTGCCCTCTCAGCCCCCCAGGAGGGCAGGGCCAAGAAGGAAAACCATGTCCAGCCCTGCTTTCCGCACGGCAGAGGAGAGGGCTGGAATTGGCAGCCCCAGAAGCTGCAGGACACCGTGTCCGTGTCCCACCCTGTCCCTGCTGTCTGGGAATTCTGTGGGTGGGGAGAAGGGAAGCCTGGTGGGATGAGGATGGGGACCGGAGGGATGGTGATCTCCGATATTCTGCACAAACTGGAGCACCGTGAGCTCACCCGTGCAGGAACTGACCCCCCAGAATCTTCCCCGCGGCCTTCCCACACCCCCACCTCCATCAGGAGCGCTTCCCACCCCGGCTCTCAGTGCCCCGGAGCGCCGAACCCTCCCTAAATAATTCAGGAGGGCGAGCGCGGCCCGCGGGGGCTGCGGATAAACGCGGTAAATGGCTGCGAAATGGAGCGCGCCCCTCGGGAGCCACCTGCGCTCCGGGTGGCCGCGCCCCTCCCCTCCCTCCTGGCCCAGGTGGCCGCTCCGGGCTCGCACGGGAGCGAGGGGGATGGAGCGGAGCTGCCGAGGGCCGCTGGAGCATCGGGAATTGCATTTCACGGCCGGCCGGGCTGGGATACCAACCCGGCCCCGTGCGCCGGGCGCTTGGAGAGGAGATAAGATTTGATTAAGAAGGCTGCTATTAATTTATGGCAAGTACACTCACGGCAGTGGAGAGGTTGCTTTTAATTAATAGCCAGAAGGAGAGTTTTAAAGCTCTTGGTCTCAGTGGGGGGAGAAGAGAGGGAGGGGAAAGCAGGGAAGGAAGGGAACAAAGTAAGTTGGGAGGATTAATGGTCACATCTGCAATTATAAGTCTTTTTCTTAGTAAAAAGGGCAAAAAAAGCCACATCAAAAGGCACGGCGTGGCTGGGGGTGTGCGGGGGGCCGGGCCAGCCCCTGGGCATGAGGCGGGTGGGGCTGTGGCGCTGCTCCATGGGGCACCAGCCCGGCCTGGGGGGACAGCAGGGGACAGCAGGGGACAGCTGAGCGTCCCTGTGGCTGCTCCAGGGCCAGCTCTGCTGGGATCACGTCTGAGGGCCAATGCTGGGATGGATCTCATGGAAGAAATTATTTATTGTGAGGTGGGCAGCCCTGGCACCGGTGCCCAGAGCGGCTGTGGCTGCCCCTGGATCCCCGGGAGTGTCCCAGGCCGGGCTGGACAGGGCTGAGACCAGCCTGGGACAGTGGAAATTGTCCCTGCCCACGGCAGGAGTGGCACTGGATGGATTCTAAGGACCTCTCCAACCCAACCCACTCCGGAATTCGGTGATTTTGGCCGTGCTGATGACGGCATGAGGAGGACGGAGCCGCCCTGCCCCGCTGCCACCCCGTGGGATCCCCTCGGAGGCTGCAGGGTGTGGCTCAGGCTGCTCTGCACCTGCCCAGGTGTTGGGAGGAGGGCGAGCAGGGCGCAGCCAAGGTTCCCAAACCACACCGGCTCATTCTTGGCTTCATCCTTGGCACCCCCAGCCAGAGCCTGGTCCCCCCCTGGCAGCACCGTCGCTCTCTGCAGCTCCCCAGGTGCCGGCAGTGCTCGGCATCTCAATTCCGTGTTTGCTTTTTATTAAGGGGATGGAGCCGCGGCTCAGGAATACTAATGGCTCTGACAGCGGCAGAGAGAGCCGCTAATCCCCCCGCACCTGCCCCCGGCCACCCCGGGAGGGGACACGGGAGCACCGGGGGCGTGGCGGTGGCTCCGTGCCCTTGGGGACATCGAAGCCACCTGGTGGCCTGAGCAGCATCCGCTGATAAATTGAAGCTTCCCGACCTCACCTGGCATCCAGCAAACCAGGAGTGAGGCTTAGCCGAGGGTGGCTGCTCACTTGTCCCCAGCGCCACTTTGTCCCCATGGTGATGGATCCCTGCTCGCCCCCAGCTGTGACCCAGCGCGCTTGGGGACATCCTGGTCCCCCACGGGTGCTGTTTCTGGGGGCTGTGGCTGACGTTCCCCCCTCCCCAGCTCCCCCAGATGCGGCGGCGCCGGGGAACCGTGTGGCGAATATGTTCCACAAATGAATAATAAAAACAAAGGAAAATTACCCTCTTATTGAAACTCGTTTTATGAATAAAACAATTATTCTGGTAATTGAAAAAATGTGTCGTTAAATTAAATGCAGTGGTTCCTATTAAAATTTTAGTGGATTTCTTCTTCTCCTCTGTTTCTTTTCCCCCCTTTTTCCTTGCCTCCCTCCCTCCTGCCTCCGCTGGCGGCTAAAGGCTGGTAATTATAGCGGAGGGTTTCGCTTTCTCTTTATTGTTTTTTAATCTCTTCGTGCTGCGGAGCCAGCGAGAGGCTGATGCCGAGGAGATTTAGCTCCATCTCCCCGTGCCGGGGAGGGGGGGCCGGGGTGGGAGCTGCCAGGTGGCCGTGCCACCACTCCTGGAGGGTTGGCATCTTCCTGACTGGGCTGGCATCCTCCTTTTTGGGTGGTGATGCCCCGGGAAGGACGGGGGGGGCTGTGGGGGCAGCAGGGCGGTGCCTCTGTCCCCTCTCTGCCGTCCAGGTGGGGTGTGGGCAGTGCAGTGGGCGCTTCCCACCTGTGGGATCAGAGAAGGGTTGTTGGGAAGGAGGAAGAGGATGGAGCTGTTTTCCCTGAGGCAGGTGCTGGTCCCTGGTGGGCACCTGGAGCCTGCAGGTGAAGCTGGGCTGGGCTCGGGACATCCCCCAGGTCCCGGTGGGTGTCGGATCCCTTGGGATTCCTGGTGCATCCTGCTGAATCCCGGCAGGAACGGGCTGGTCACGCTCCAGCGGGTGAGCTGGGCGGGGGACGGATGTCACTGCCCACAGGGGGCACTGGGGGTGGCACTGCGGGACACAAACACGGATGGGGACTGCGTTGTCCCCCTGGCAGGAGGGACCTGGGGGTCCCACGAGCCCCTGGAGCTCCGCGGGTGGCACCTGTGGACTTGGATCTGCTGCCCCCTCCCCATCTTGCCTCGGAGGGGGAAGGGAAAAGGAGGGGGCTGCACCCTCCGTCCCCAGCGCCCCCCTGCCAGCAGCTGCCAGGCAGAGCCGAGCCCTTGGCAGCCATTCTGGGATTCCTCCGGGCTTAAAACTGCCCGTCCCTTGCCATCAAGGGGGATTTGAGGCTGGGGAGAGGGGAGCTTAGTTCCCATTAGGGCCGGGAATTAGGATCCATTACGGCGCTTTGGGGAGCCCTGCCCTACATCCGCGCCCGCTCGGGCTCTAATGCCCCTGATGTAACTAAAGTGCAGGGCCAAGATTGTCATCCCATTAGGCAGGATTAGTGCTGTGCCAGGGCCTGGCGTTGGATCCTCATCGGCAGGGGAGGGGCGGCGCCGGGACTGTCCCTGTCCCTGTCCCCAGCCCTTGGAATCCCACCCATCGCCTCCTGCAGCTCAGCGCTGAGGGCAGGATGGGGACACAGCGGCTTGCTGGCACCTTTCTGCGCGGAGGGGACACTGCTGGCGCGGGATGGGGTGCAGGGGGTGGCACAGCAGCTCCTCAGTGTCCCGTGCCGCCGGCAGATGTGCAGATGTTCCCCGAGCCGCCCCTCGCTGCCGCCTGTGTTTGGAAAGTGATGAATTTCTGCACCAACTAATTAGCCTCTAATTAGCAAGTGGAGTGTAAACAGTCACAACAGATGGGGGAGAGGCAGAATGAGCAGTAATGACCCTTTGTTCGGGGGGGATGTGGCTGTCACCCACCGGGAACCCCCCGGGCCCAGGGCCGGGGCAGTGGCAGCTCCCATGAGTGGTGACGCGGTGACAGCTCCACGGACCCGGATTTGGTGGTGCCAGGGCCTGTCAGGGGTGCTGGGAGAGTGCAGAGAGAGCCGAGGGGAGGGAAACTGAGGCTGGGGGCTGCAGGAGTGGCTGGGGACGAGGGGGACAGCGCTGCTCAGCAATGGGGGTCCCCACTGTTCTCCCCTGCAAGAACTGGTGCGGGCACCCCCTGGGGACACCAGAACACCGGGTCTCGTCCCTGGAGGCCTCTCTGGACATCTCAGAGCCACATTCCCCTCCCTGACCCCTCCTCTCCTCCAGCCACCCCTGCCCTGGGTTGGGCTGCTCGGAGGGGCGCGGGGCTCCCGGGAGGATGAGGGGGATTCCACCGGAGCTCAGCGCCACCTTCGTCCCTCACAGGGGCCCCCAGAACCCCCTCCCCGCTGTCCCCGGCCGTGTCTGGGTAGGGGCGGCCGCCGTGACCTTGGGGGCGGATCCCCGCGGAACGATCCGCGCGGAATTCGGAGCCGCCTCTCCTCCCCTGCGCCGTTTTTCACCCCTTAATGCAGAACAGATGGCTCGGGCGCTTCAAAGCGTGATGAGCCTTAGCTGCTTAAAATCAAATTAGGATGGATGCAAACGGCGGGCGGGCCCAGGGGAAGGTGCGCCGGCAGCACCCTGCTGCCCAAACGCTCCCTAAACTCTTCCCAAACACCTCCCGAGCGCCTCCAGGACACCGCCCAGGAGCCTCCCAGGCGCTGGGCATGGCGGGTCCCAGTCCCACTGTGCCATTGCACCCCATCAGCCAGCCTGGTGCTGCTGAGGGGTGAGCATTCCCTGGGGGTGAGCATCCCCTGGGGGTCTGCATCCCCTGGGGGTCAGCATTCCCTGAGGGTCTGCATTTCCTGGGGGTCTGCATCCCCTGGGGGTCAGCATTTCCTGGGGGTCAGCATTTCCTGGGGGTCAGCATTTCCTGGGGGTCAGCATTCCCTGGGGATGAGCATTCCCTGGGGGATGAGCATTCCTGGGGATGAGCATTCCCTGAGGGTCAGCATTTCCTGGGGGTGAGCATTTCCCTGGGGGTCTGAGCATTCCCTGGGGGTCTGCATTTCCTGGGGGTGAGCATTCCCTGGGGGTGAGCATTCCCTGGGGATGAGCATTCCCTGGGGATGAGCATTCCCTGGGGGTCAGCATTTCCTGGGGGTCTGCATTCCCTGGGGGTGAGCATTTCCTGGGGGTCAGCATTCCCTGGGGGTCAGCATTTCCTGGGGGTGAGCATTCCCTGGGGGTCAGCATTCCCTGGGGGTGAGCATTCCCTGGGGGTCAGCCCCAGGGCTGTGCCGTGCTTGGATCCCCCTGCAGCTGCAGTGCCCGCTGGACCCGGCTCTGGTGTGTGGCTCGTTTGGTGTGTGGATCCAGAGCTGCCCTCTGCCTGTGCCCATCCCCATCTGGGCATGCCCTAATCCCAGAGTCCCCAGGGTGGCTGTGCCATGTCCCCACCTGGGCACTGCCCTAATCCCAGAGTCCCCAGGGTGGCTGTGCCATGTCCCCACCTGGGCACTGCCCTAATCCCAGAGTCCCCAGGGTGCCTGTGCCATGTCCCCACCTGGGCACTGCCCTAATCCCAGAGTCCCCAGGGTGCCTGTGCCCATCCCCATCTGGGCACTGCCCTAATCCCAGAGTCCCCAGGGTGCCTGTGCCCATCCCCATCTGGGCACTGCCCTAATCCCAGAGTCCCCAGGGTGCCTGTGCCACGTCCCCATCTGGGCACTGCCCTAATCCCAGAGTCCCCAGGGTGGCTGTGCCATGTCCCCATCTGGGCACTGCCCTAATGCCAGAGTCCCCAGGGTGCCTGTGCCCATCCCCATCTGGGCACTGCCCTAATCCCAGAGTCCCCAGGGTGGCGTGGGCGAAGCCCTGGCCTTGCAGGTCAAGCTCTGCCGTGTGGGGACACGTGTGGCCACTGCAGTGCACAGGTGACTGGCGTGTTTCCGTGTTCCCTGTGGCTCCTGTGTCCCGTTCCTGGGGCACCCTGAGGGTGCCCCAGAACATGCGGGGCTGCCATGCCCTGATGCCCAGATCCATCGTGGATCTGAGGCAGGGACACCAGGATGAGGGAGAGCTGCCCCTTCCTGCCACTGCTGAAGGTCAGAGAGGAAAATTAAATTAACGAGCCACAAGCTGCTCCCTCCCATCCTAATGACTCGCCTGGCACCCAGCACCGCCGTGCCCTCCCCTTTGCCAGGCAGGGCGGTGTCGATCCACTGGGCATTTCATGTGGGTGTGCAGGAGCCAGGATCGAGGAGAGGGACCCCCAGTGCAGCTCTGGGGGTGTCTCAGAGCTCCCACAAGCCCCTGTCACACCCCCAGGGTGGTGGGCACTGCCTCGGTGCCGCTCACAGCGCGGGGATCCGCGGCAGGAATTCAGCTCGAGCAGACAAGAAAGCAAAGCCCTACCCCAAAGAAAAAACCCAGAGCTGTGATTGAACGTGCACTTGAAAGCTGCTGGGGAATATGAATGTGCCTTTGAAGTAAAAGGGCTTCCATTTGTTAAGCAGAAAATGGAGCTGTGTGGTTCGATTTATAGTTTTACTTAGCAAATAAGACAGGAGAGGAGTAAGTGGTTGTGCCTCGCTCCGCTCGCAGCCCCTCCGCCCCTTCACCCCCCGAGTTAAAAGCTCGGAGATGCTACAAAGGCAGCCGGGAATAAAGCAAAGAAGCAGCTTAGCTAAACCTGCAGTGGGCTGATCCCTCGTGGCTGGGCTGCTGGGAGGGCTCAGGGAGGGACAGGGACAGGGGAGGGGCTGGGTGGCCTGGCTGGGGCACAGGAGGTGGCAGCGGGGTGACGGGATGCCAATGGGATGCTTTGGGTTGGAAGGGACATTAAAGATCTTTTTTTTTCCGTGCCTGCCAAGAGCAAAGGCAGCAGTGCTGAGTGGCCCACGGGGCTGGCAGGATGGGGGGCCCTGATCCCTCTCCCCTCCCTCTCCACAGACGATGTCTCCCCGTACTTCAAGACGGAGCCGGTGCGGAGCCAGGTGCACCTGGAGGGGAACAGGCTGGTGCTGACCTGCATGGCCGAGGGCAGCTGGCCCCTCGAGTTCAAGTGGCTGCACAACAGCCAGGAGCTCACCAAGTTCTCCCTGGAGTACAGGTGAGTGTGGAAAGGGCAGTCAGCCATCAGCAGGGGCTGCCCAGGAAGGTTTGGAGCCCCCATCTCTCCTGGTTTGAAGGACAGGTGTCTGCCAATAAAGGCAGGAGATTCTCTTTGAAATGGAGAATGTAAACCCCCTCCCTCCAAATTATTATAATTTTGAAATTAAGGGGTCCTCAGGCAAAGATATGGGAATTAGGAATAACAGTTCTTTACTAGGAAAATTAAAATAGAAATACAGTATTACAAAGAACAATCCCAAAACACTGCCAGAGTCAGAATCCAAGCTGACACCCGTCAGTCAGTCAGGGTGTTGGCAGCAGTCCCATTCAATGGTGGCTGCATCCTCCTGCAGGGGCAGATGTGGTTCAGCTGGAGCAGTGCTCCTGGAGAAGGTGCAGTTTCCTCTGAAGCTCCAGGGATGATGTGCAAAGGTCTGGTTTTCCTCTGGAATCCAGTGGAAAGAAGGTGCCTTGGTGTCCAAAATCTCAGTTTTTATCTGGGTAGGAAAGGTTTGGCTCCTCCCCTGGCTGGAGCATCTCCCAGTGGGATGATGTAATTTTATCAGTCATGCACTGGGACTCAATGTCCATTAACAGGAGATATCTCCTGGAGGGAGGATGGGCTGTGGAAAGATAAAGATGATTGCCCAGCTGGTTTAAAGATGCCCATGAGCAGATAATATGTGCCAGGAGATCAGGGTCACTGCCCCACCCGGTTTTAACAGCTGGGGACAGAATCCACATTTCTGGCCACATCAGCCCAACAACCATCCCCGAGGTGCTCAAGGGGACAAGGCAGGGATTGGCCCCGATGACCTTGGAGGTGTATTTCCAGCCTCAGTGACTCGTGCATTCTGAGTTTTCCAAGGCAGATCCTGCCCGTCAGGCAGGTCCCTGGCAGGTGCCGGTGCCAGGGCTGCCATCCTGGGAGGCAGCAGCTCTTGGCAGCCCGGGAGCTGCCGGCTCTGTTTGCAGAGCAAACGGCGAGTTTAAGCAGGTCAACACCGGGGAGGAGGTGTTTGCACAAGCGGATTAACACCTCAACACCGGGCTGGGGATCGCAGCCCGCCGTGGCTCCCGGGAGCAGCCGATCGGGAGGGGCTGGTGTGAGCGCCCTGCTCCCGGCACAGCGCGGCTCCAGCCCCTTGGAGACGGCCTTTAAATCAAGGCGGGCACCTCTCCTGTCTCCTCTGAGCGTGTGTGTGTCATCCTCTCTGTTTTAATCAATAATTCAGGTCGAGACAAGCCGTTCCCCCTTCCCAGGCATCGAATCCACAGGCTTCGTGTTGCTGTAGCAACGCGGGGCTGCTCCGGGATGCCGGGAGCGCGGGGAGAGGGGCTGGGTGACGCGGGAGCCTGCCGGGATCCCTGGGGACTGTCCCCTCCTGAGCCGTGGTGGCTGCAGCTCTGCAATGCCCTAAGTGCCCTGGGGGGCCCTGAGGGACACCCTTGTCCCCAGTGGTGTGGAGTTCACAGACCTGTTGAGCCCACAGCTCACTCCAGCCAGGAGTGCAGCTCTTTGCCGGGCAGGAGAGAGGGGTCAGGACCCTCATCCCGGGCCCTGCTCTGCGCTGGGAGTGGGTTGGGGTGCCTGGGGGTCACCTCCAAACCCAGAATGGGGATTCTGACTCCTTTACCTGAGTTTCTCCTGGGTTTGACCCGTGCCTCAGTTGACCCTTCTGTAGGAAAGGGTCCAGTAGTGATGTCTGTGCTCTGGGATGCTCTGCACCCCTGCACCCCTGCACGCCTGCACCCCTGCGCCCCTGCGCCCCTGCATCCCTGCCTGCCCCTGCCCTGCACCCCTGCGCCTGCACCCCTGCACCCCTGCCGTACCCTGCACCCCTGCATCCCTGCATCCCTCTGCACCCCTGCACCCCTGCACCCCTGCACCCCTGCACCCTGCACTGCCCTGCACCCCTGCACCCTGCGCCCCTGCACCTCCCTGCACCCTCCGCCTGCACCCCTGCCCCTGCACCCCTGCCCCTCCGCCTCCCTGCACCCTGCGTCCCTGCCCCTGCGTCCCCTGCACCCCTGCACCCCTGCACCCCTCCGTCCCTGCATCCCTGCGTCCCTGCGCCCCTGCATCCCTGCATCCCTGCATCCCTGCGTCCCCTGCGCCCTGCATCCCTGCATCCCTGCATCCCTGCATCCCTCTCCACACGGACTCCCCTCCCCCAGAGCCCTCAGCCCCCAGCTCCAGCATCCAGGCAGAAAGGATTAAAGGAAAGAAGCGAGAAACCAACCAAACAAACACGTGGGGACAAACCCAAACAAACCCAGCGCGGCCAGTGGAGCAGAGAAGCCACGGTGCAAATCCCCGCTGGGCTCCCCCGACGCTGCCAGCATCCCTTGGCTCTGCCCCCAGGGGATTTCGAGTGTGGAGACGAGGGTTTGGCTGTCTTGCCTGGCGCTGGAGGCTGCTGGTGAGAAGGCGAAGGACCAAAATTAGTTATGATGGGCAGAAATTGAATTTTAATAGAGCTGTCGGTGGCGCGGAGCCAGCCCGCTCAGGCAGTGGGAAGGTTGTAATTAAAAGTTAACGAGTTTAGAAACAGAGTAATCCTTGGAGAGGGGAGGACTGGTGCTGGTGGCCACGGAGGCTCGGGGCTGTTCTTGGCTGGGGCTGGTGAAGGGTTTGGGGTGCACCAGCCCCTCCCAGCTCGGTCTGGGGACAGGAGGACATTCCCAGAGCCTGGCAGTGCTCACAAGGGAGGATTTGGAGAGGACAGGGTGCTGTGGGGGGCTTGGTGCCATCCCATCACTCCCAGCGAGGCTTGGTGGCATCACGGATCCCAGCCAGGTTTGGTGGCTTCACCTCGTGGTTTCCAGCCCGGGCTGTGTCTCTCAGCGTTCCACCCTCGTCATCCTCACCGCTGCTCCCCTGAGCAGGGCATCCCTCCTCCCACCGCTGCAGCGGCCCCGGCGCATCCCGCCGCTCTGCTCGCTGTCCCCCAGCCCCGCTCGGCGCTCGCAGGAGCTCCCGCCGTGTTTCCAGGGAAGGAGCCGCTCTCCCAGTTTGGCAGCGTTTCCATGGCGACCGCCCTTTCCCTTCCCGCAGCGGTTCCGCCGCCACCGGAGCGGCTCGGGGCGCTCGGTGGCCACCGGGCTCGGGCTGGCCCTGGCCCCGAGCCGGGCAGGCTCACGGCGGTGCCTCTGATCCCTCTGGAGCATCCCTGGGGGGCACGATCCCTTGGCTCTGTGAGCATTCGGAGCCGTCCTCCCTGGGGAGCATTCCAGGGTGATGAGGGGCTCTAGAGGAGCTGGGGACCAGCCTGGGGCTGTGTGATTGTGGAGTCATTCCGCCCCCGGAGCCATCCCTGGGGACAGTCTGGCTCTGTGAGCGATCATGGACCCGTCCCCTGGAGCATCCCTGGGGATGGGAGCATCCCAGCTTGGTTCCATGCGTGTGCAGAGCTGTCTTCTTTCAGGAGGATCCCAGGGGATCGAGCAGGATGAGGGAACCCCGGGGGATTGAGCAGCAGCCTGGCTCTGTGTGTGTGTGTGTGTGTGTGTGTGTGTGTGGAGACATCCTCCCCTGGGAACATCCCTGGGGAGTTCAGGGATCAGCCTGGCTCTGTGTGTGCCCACGGACCTGTGATCCCAGGAACAGCCCTGTGGGTGGGATGGGATCAGCGTTGGGATGGGATCAGGGTGGGATGGGATCAGGGATGGAATGGCATCAGGGGTGGGATGGGATCAGGGGTGGGATGGGATCAGGGATGGGGTGGGGATGGGGATGGGATCAGGGATGGGATGGGATCAGGGGTGGAATCAGGGGTGGGATGTGATCAGGGATAGAAAGGGATCAGGGGTGGGAATGGGATGGGATCAGGGGTGGGATGGGATCAGGGATGGGATGGGATCAGGAGTGGGATGGGATCAGGGACCACCTGCCTCCCCCTCCCCTCGCTCCCCCATTCCCTGCTGCTGCCATGGCTGCAGGAGGCTGTTTTCCCACGGGGTCCCTGCTGTGACACCCTCTGATGTCCCCTGAGGTGCAGTGCCCTCCCAGGTGCCCTGGCCCTGCTGTCCAGCTCTGTTTCCCCCAGGATGTCTCCAGTGCTGGGCTCTCCATGAGCTCTCTGGAGCTGCTGTGTGAGGAATCATAACATGCAAATCAGGCAGCTTGATGTCTTTAATGAAATCCTCGGAAGGAAAGCGCTTCTCTGGTGAATTGGGGATATTTATTTCTCATACAAGAAATTTAACATGCAGATTAGTTTGGGCTGGTAATTTATCACATGAGATTGTCCTATTAAGGGCTGCATCGAGTCCTGCTGCCTTTGGAAATTACCTTACACATAGATTACCTCTGGACAGGCTCCCATCCATGGGGATGCATCTTCCAGCTCCTAAATCAGCCCTCATGGCCTGCACAGCTGCTGCAGGAGCCCAGCAGCTACTGGAGGATTCCCTGCCTCCTCTCAAGAGCCCAGATCTCCTTTGCTGGAGCTTGGAAAAGTTTAATTCCATCTCCAACTCCAGCTGGCTTTGCCCCAGCTCCTGCCAGCCAAGCAGGGCTGGCACAACTGAGCCTCCCCGTGCCACCCCATGCCAGCCCTGGGGGGGTTTCCAGCACGTGGTGTCTCTGAGCCATCTCCATCTCCTCCCAGGAGCCTTTCTGTGTGTTCTCACTGAAATTTGGGGCTCTTTCAACCCCCTGCTCCTCACTGGGCTGTTTTGGGGTATCCCCCGGGGGTGCAGGGACACAACTGGCTGCACACACACGACCCTGACGTGCCTTTGTGGCCTGGTGAGGATCCCAAACGTTTGGTACCCAGAGTTTGTCCCCAAATCATTTAAAATACGGAGCCAGGAGCCTCTGGAAATCCCAGACCTGGGGCAAACAGGATGGGTCACCCCTGGCTTCCTGCTGGAATCTCACTGGGCTCAGGTGGGCCCAGCACTTTGCCAGCCCAGGTGTGAAGCCCCTCCCTCTGCCTCGGGGAGCTAATTACCATGCAATGAGGGAATTAATGGGAGCTGAAGAGCATTTGAAGCGTTGGGTGGGAGCCCAGCAGGGTTTTCCTGGCTCTTGTGGCTCCAGCCTGGCCATCAGCACAGGTGGCAAAGCCCCAGGAGTGCCGGTGAGGAGCAGGGGCAGCGTGGGCTGGCTTTTCCTGGGAATTCCTGTGCTGGGGACACTCCTGCCTGTCTCTGTGCCGTGCTTGGAATTCTGGGGACACTTGAATGTTGGCATGGGGAACTGTGGGCACAGGGTAGTGGTGCCAGTGAAGCACAGCAGGGCTGGCAGGGAGGGAATTGAGATCTGAGCAGGGGTGGAGAGGACAGGGAGCTGTCAGAGCAGGAGATGGCCAAGCTCGTGGTTAGCAATGCACCAAAACCCTCCGGATGCCACAACACGGATGGAGGCTCCCTCCACCCCTGCTCGGCAGGAAGGAGGCTGATTAATACACGGGCATTAATTATTAAACGGCTCATTGTTCTGGCAGGGCCAATTGAGGCAGCGATTTACGGGGCTGCCGGCGCCCGCCCAGTTCCCACGGCCGAGGGAAAACACTCCGGGCAGGAGGAGAGGCAGCAGCCACGTGGATGCAAGCAGAGCGCGTTCCAGTCGCTAATTGGGATCCAATAGCCCGGTTAAGGGGGGCGGGTGGAGCTCCAGGGGGGTGCTCAGAGCCTCATCGAGCCCTGGCCCGGCGCGGGGCCGGGACACGGCTCGGATGCTCCGAGTCGTTAAACCTCTGCTAAGTGTGTTTTAATGCTCACTTGACATTTCATTATCCCACAGTAACTATTCAAACACACGTCCCCTCCTGAATTAATTAGTCGTTATACAGGGTATTAATCAAAGGGGACTGTGCCAGTGTGCTTCCATCCCAAATCCGATCCAGCTGTTGCTGTTACTGGGCGGCATTGGAAGAACCTCAGAGATTTCCGCGTTCTCCTGGCTTTCAATTTGATGGATCAAATCCTTTGGCTGCTGCTTTTCCCGGCCCTTCTCCACCCCCTCAATCTAAGAATAATTCGGCAGCGTCAGCCCCACGCTCCTCAGCAACCCTACAATAACAGAGCCACGGCAGCAGCCGGGGCTGGGGCATGGCGAACGCGGTTGTGTCGGGTTGATGTGGCCAGAAACGCGCCGGGGTGGCACGGGGAGGAGCTGGGAGCGCTGTGGGATCAGGGATGGATGGATGGATGCAGGGATGGACGGACGGACGGACGGACAGACGGACAGGTTGGCATTCCCAGCATGCAGCCATCCATCTGTCAGACCGATCCGGTGCCACAGCTGCTGCTGCAACCCCCCGTCCCCCGGCGCGGGGCTCCTGCCCGCGGAGCCCCCTCCTGACCCCGGGGCTGAGCGGGGCGCAGCCGCTTCCTGCCGGAGCACTGGGGTCAGTGCTCGCTCTGGAAGGGCTTTTCCCCACGGACGATGCCCTGTCAACCTCCATCTTCACAGAGAAGCCAAACAAACCCCTGGAACAGCGGAGTCAGCAGCGGGGGCTGCGCCGGGAGCTCGGCCAGCTTCGCCCCGGTCCCGGCTGGAGCGGGGGCGGAGGGACAGAGCCACCAGAGCTGCTCCCTGCGTGGAACAACAGCCCTGGAACTCCTGGCCATGAAGCTGTGGCACAGACTGGGGGTGGGGGAAATGTGGGGTGACACCCACCCCTCCTGCCTGCAGCAGCTCCCCTGCGAGGGGGTGACAGCAGGGTGACATTGGGGTGAAATCAATCCCCGTCCCCTTCTAGCCAGGCGTGATGGGGGAAGGAAATTGAATCCGAGCGGTCTTGGATAAAAGCCTCGGTGAAGGCGAGCGGGAGAGAACAAAGTCTGTGCTGGTTTGGTTGATGACTGCGGGCTGGGCTGCGCCGGGAATTGATTTCCTTTCTCCGGGCTATTTTCAGCCGCTGAGGTGTGTGTGGAAGTGCTGCTGCTTCAATAACTCCTCCAGCTCCCGCGTGTGGGGACCAGGTCCCCATAATTGGATCTGCGGGGCTGGGGGACAGGGCGCCCTGTGCCCCCGGAGGTGTCCTGCCTGTGGGGACACGCTGCTGCCAGCGCTGGGCACTGAGGTGCTCCTGTCACCCGCTTTGTGTCCCTTGGGCTGAGCCAGAGCTGGTGGCTTTGCATTGTCCCCGTCCTGGAATGAGGGTCTGGAGGGGACACGGATCTCTTTGGGGACACGGATCTGTTTGGGGAACACCGGATCTGTTTGGGAGGACACGGATCTGTTTGGGGGGACACGGAGCTCTTTGGGAGGGACACGGATCTGTTTGGGGGGACACGGATCTGTTTGGGGGGACACGGATCTGTTTGGGGGGACACGGATCTGTTTGGGGACACGGATCTGTTTGGGGGAGACACGGATCTGTTTGGGGGGACACGGATCTGTTTGGGGGACACGGATCTCTTTGGGGACCTGGATCTCTTTGGGGGACACGGATCTCTTTGGGGACACGGATCTGTTGAGGACACGGATCTCTTTGGGACCACGGATCTGTTTGGGGACACGGATCTCGTTGGGGGACACGGATCTGTTTGGGGACACTGGATCTGTTTGGGGACACGGATCTCTTTGGGGACACGGATCTGTTTGGGGACCACCGGATCTCGTTGGGGGACACGGATCTGTTTGGGGACCTGGATCTGTTAGGGGACCACGGATCTCTTTGGGGGACACGGATCTCTTTGGGGACACGGATCTGTTGGGGACAGGATCTGTTTGGGGAACATGGATCTGTTTGGGGGGACACGGATCTGTTTGGGGACACGGATCTCTTTGGAGGACACGGATCTCTTTGGGGGGACACGGATCTCTTTGGGGGGACCACGGATCTCTTTGGAGGACAGGATCTGTTGGGGACACGGATCTCTTTGGGGACACTGCGGATCTGTTTGAGGACCACGGATCTCTTTGGGGACCACGGATCTCTTTGGGGGACACCGGATCTGTTTGGGGGACACGGATCTGTTTGGGGGACAACGGATCTGTTGGGGGACACGGATCTCTTTGGGGACCACGGATCTGTTTGGGGGACCACGGATCTGTTTGGGGGACACGGATCTCTTTGAGGACACGGATCTGTTTGGGGGACCACGGATCTCTCTGGGGACCACGGATCTTTTTGGGGGACACGGATCTGTTTGGGGGACACGGATCTCTCTGGGGACACGGATCTTTTGGGGACCACGGATCTGTTTGGGGGGACACGGATCTGTTGGGGACACGGATCTCTTTGGGGACACGGATCTCTTTGGGGGGACACGGATCTCTCTGGGGACACGGATCTCTTTGGGGACACGGATCTCTTTGGGGACACGGATCTCTTTGAGGACACGGATCTCTTTGGGGACACACGTGTCCCTCCGCTGCTGCTGTCCGTCCACCCATCCGTCCGTGGCCGCGCGTGTGCTCGGGAGTCACGGTGTGATTTATTAACGAGGACACCGCAAGGAGAGCGGGCCCATTATTCCTGGCGTCTGCAGCCGCTCCTGACAGCTCCGTGGAATTGAAATATCTTATTTAAAGCCTCTGGGGAGCTTTTTTAAATATCAGCCGTGACACTCAAGGACTCGTTCCCAAAGGGCACCCCCGCTCCTCCCGCGGGGACGGGTGACCCCGGCACGCCGCGTGGGTGGGCGGCTGGCGGGGTGGCACCGCGGCTTTGGTGCCAGTCCCGCCGTGCTCTGCCCATCCCCGCGGTGCCAGCAGGGCACCCCTGTGTCCCCTGTCACCCTTTACCGCGCGGGGAGGGGCCCCGATGCGCCCCCGGCACAGGGAACGCGCTCCTCAGGTCTTATGAAAGTTTAATTTACGCTCAGTTCTCAGAAGAACAAACAAAGCTCTGCCGAAAGAGCCCGCGGCGGGTTTTAACGCAAGATTAGATTTTTGGGCAAGGAGGGCTGAACTTGTTTTATTTATTCCCTCTCTGCTTTACCTCACAGCGCTGCCCGTCGGGGGCGGCGACGCTGTAGCGCCCGCCCGGCCCCCCGAGCCTCCCCCGTCTGTTTTGGGGGCATGGAACGGGAGCTCCAGGGCTGGGGACGGCCCGGGGGGTCTGGTGGCAGCAGGGTCCTGCTCGGGGGTGATTTCCTTTATCTCCTCAGCGGCTGCCGGCGCTGATAGGAGCAGGCGTGGGGGTGATAGGGGGGTTCAGCGGGATTGTTCCAGGCTGAGCGACACCAGCAACCGCAGTGTCACTGCTGGGGCTGGGGCAGGGCTCAGGGCTGCGGCTCCCCGGCCGTGAGTCACACCCAGCTCCTGCCCCGGGAGGTGACAGCCACAGTGGAAACACCTCCAGGGTGGGTGGCCGCGAGTCCCTGTGTGGCACTGAGGGTGTGCAGGACCCGCTGTGACAGTGGCACGGATGTCCCCTCACTGCTGGCGCCCCTCCCGCAGGTACATGATCACCTCGCTGGACCGCACCCACGCCGGCTTCTACCGCTGCATTGTCCGCAACCGCATGGGAGCCCTGCTGCAGCGCCAGACCGAGGTGCAGGTGGCCTGTAAGTGACCGTCCTGCTCCCTGGGGACAGCGCGGGGACACGCAGCTCCCGGCATTGTGTGACAGCGCTGGTGTTGGTGCCACTCGTGGCCTGCACGTGCGGGCCTGGGGAGTCCCTGGGGTGACACTGGCAGGGACATTGGAACATCCCTGGGGTGACACTGGCAGGGACATCGGGGCATCCCTGGGGTGACACTGGCAGGGACATCAGAGCGTCCCTGGGGTGACACTGGCAGGGACATTGGGACATCCCTGGGGTGACACTGGCAGGGACATCAGAGCATCCCTGGGGTGACACTGGCAGGGACATTGGAGCATCCCTGAGGTGACACTGGCAGGGACATCAGAGCGTCCCTGAGGTGACACTGGCAGGGATGTGCTGGGATTTAAGGAGGAGGTGACAGTGCTGAGGCCGGGGATGGTGGCTCTGTCCCCTGAAGGGACCTGCCCCTCTCTGTCCCCCCTCGCCTCCGGGACACCCCAATCCTTAAACACCTCCTGAGGAGCGGTGACAAATCAGGAGGATAATGAGAAATTAATAAGGCAGCTGTGCTAACAACTAATGATAATGGCAAAGTCGTTAAAAAAGGATTCTTTACATGTTTTTAATTACAGCAATTAAGGAAGTCAATAAAAATCCCCTGTCCCACCCTTCCTCCTCCATGCCCCCCCAGCTTCCCTCAGTCTCCCACAACTGCTGGGTGCTTCCAGCCTGGGAATGGCGGGGTGGGATGGGGACAGCTGTGCCACCCTTGGGAGTCAGGCAATGTCCTGGCACCGGGACATGGGACAGGGAACAGAGAGGAGCCCCTGGGCCCTTCCTGCTGTGGTGGGGACACTCAGACGGGGGTGCCTGACCCAGCACAAGGCTGAGGGGGCTCCAGCTGACATGATGGATCACCAGGAGCAGCTGGTGGCATCTGAGCCAGCCCCAGCCGGGGAGGGGACCAGGAGCAGCCCCTCTGCATCACCCACCCCCCAAACCCCATCCTGGATCCCGGGCGCACCCCCAGCCCCTGGCACGGCTCTCGCCCTGCTCACAGACATGGGCAGCTTCGAGGACGGCGAGGCGCAGCAGAGCGTGTCGCACGGGGAGGCGGCCGTGATCCCCGCCCCGCGCATCGCCAGCTTCCCGCGGCCGCAGGTCACCTGGTTCCGCGACGGACGGAAAATCTCCCCCAGCAGCCGCATGTGAGCCCCCCAGGATCCCCCTGAACCCCCCAGCACCCCCCATTTCCCACTGTCCCCACACTAAAGGTGTTTAACCAACATCGCGAACGCATCGTGCTGAAACCCAGGGACGCACTGGGTGACTAATGGCTCTGATTGTCACCGGAGAAAGGGATTTCTTCTCCAAAAAAAGGCGGGGAGAGGGTGGGATAGAGCCAAGCACGGCACACACACGTGCGCCAAGTGTCCCCGCGGAGCTGTGGCAGATCCCGGTGCTGCCGGAGCCCTGGCAGCCACAGCCTGCAGGAATTGAATTTGTAACCCCCATTATGCAGGAATTGAACTGGTCTCCTTTCGATTTGCAAAGCGGGATTGAGGAGATAAAACTTCTTTATCTCATATTTAATGGTAAAAAAAAACCATATTCCCCACAGCATTTTATGTTTCCAGCAGATTAGATTGTTCTATTAAGTAAAAAAAATGAAAAAAAAATAGGAGAAATCCTAGAAATCCTGCGTACTGTGGGCTCTGCTTGGACTGAGGGGTGCAGGGCTGGGTGCCCCCATCCTGGGGTGAGGTTGGGGGTCCCGTGTGGGTGCTGGGTGGGGGGTGAGGGTCCCGGGTGGGTGGGTTCACTCCTCCCTCTGCTCCCCAGAGCCATCACGCTGGAGAACACCCTGGTCATCCTGTCCACGGTGGCGCCGGACGCGGGGCGTTACTACGTGCAGGCGGTCAATGACAAGAACGGCGACAACAAGACGAGCCAGCCCATCACCCTGACCGTGGCCAGTGAGTGTGGGGGGCACTGGCCCCCTCCCCCCAGCCCCTGCCTCGCCCCCAAGTTTAATTTGCAGTAAATCTCTTCCAAGGCTGTGGCTTCTGCTGACTTAACAGTTCGGCTGCCTCAGAATTTATTTAGGTGCTCGTGGCTGTGCTGCAGGCGCTGTCACAGGCAGAGCTGCTGCTCCTGCATCCGGGATGGGCGTCCCCATGGACACCCTCCCCTGTCCCTGTCCCCCTGCCGGCTCCTGGTGCTCTGGAGCAGCCCCTGCCTGGGGGCCACCCCTGTGGCTTCATCCCTCCGGTTCCTTTGAGCCCTCCACGGCTTCCAAGGGTCCCCCAGCCCGTTTGGGTGGTGACAGCCCGTCCCATGGGACATGCCCTGAAGTGCCATCAGCCCTGTCACACTCTCCCCCATCCCCCCTCCTGCTGCTCCGCGGGGTTAGGACAGGTTATCCCTGTCTGTGTCTGCCTGTCGCCCGTCCCCATTAATCTGTTTTCCCGTCCCTCGGCGTCCTGGAGCGCCATAAACATCCCGGAGCCCTGTTTATGGATTCAGCTCTATCAGCAGCTTTCGAGCCCGTCGCGTTTTTACAGCGCCTACATGAGGGTTTTTTATTGTTGCCATCATTTTGCTTTATGGACTCCCTGCTCCCTCCTCCCTGCTGCCACCGGGCGTGCCAGGGCTCCCATGGGAGCACACAGCTCAGGGAGGGCACCCTGATGTCACCAGGGTGGCATCATGTCCCTGTCACCTTTGTCTCCTCCAAGCCATGAGGGATTTGGGTGTCCTCTCTGGGCACACCCCGGGGTGGGCAGGGGTGCTCATGGCTGTCCCTCTGGCCTCCTTCTCCCCAGACGTGGGTGGCCCAGCTGATCCCATCGCACCCACCATCATTGTCCCACCCAGGAACACCAGCGTGGTGGCCGGCACCTCGGAGGTGACCATGGAGTGTGTGGCCAACGCCAGGTGAGCCACGAGGTGGGGACTGGGATGGGGAATCTCCCTGTTGGCATTGCCCCTAAACCTGTTCCCAGCACACTCCTGGAGCCTGGGGGATGGAGGGAGATCCTTCCCACCTGAGCCCTGCCGGGTGGAGGGAGGTGGGATCCTCCAGGGAAGCTCTTGACACGCCTCTGGCCCCCCCAGGCCACTGATCAAGCTGCACATCATCTGGAAGAAGGACGGGACACCCGTGTCCAGCGGGATCAGCGACTACAGCCGCCGGCTGACCATCCTGCACCCCACTCTGAGCGACAGCGGCTTCTACGAGTGCGAGGCTGTGCTGCGCAGCAGCAGCGTCCCCGCCGTGACTGCCGGCGCCTTCCTGTCCGTGCTGGGTGAGCTCCTGCCCTCGGGCACCCCCTGTCCGTGCTGGGTGAGCCCCTGCCCTCGGGCACCCCCTGTCCGTGCTGGGTGAGCCCCTGCCCTCGGGCACTCCCTGTCCGTGCTGGGTGAGCCCCTGCCCTCGGGCACCCCCTGTCCGTGCTGGGTGAGCCCCTGCCCTCGGGCACCCCCTGTCCGTGCTGGGCGCGCTCCCTGTCCGTGCTGGGTGAGCCCCTGCCCTCGGGAACCCCCTGTCCGTGCTGGGTGAGCCCCTGCCCTCGGGCACCCCCTGTCCGTGCTGGGTGAGCCCCCTGTCCGTGCTGGGTGAGCCCCTGCCCACGAGTAGCCCAGACCACACGTGCCGTGAGCTGCTGAGGCTCAGCACTGGGGCGGGGATGGCAGGTGACAGGAGGAGCACTGGCCGCCCCAAGGGCCCTGGGGAAAGGCTCTGTCCCCGTTCCTATTTCCCGTTCCCTCGGCAGAGCCCCCGCAGTTCGTCAGGGAGCCGGAGAGACACATCACGGCCGAGATGGAGAAGGTGGTGGCCATCCCCTGCCAAGCCAAGGGTGAGCTGCTCCCCAGCACCCTCCCCGTGCTGCCGGCACCCCGTGCCTGACGCGGCTGTGCCGTGCAGGTGTCCCCCCTCCCGAGATGGCCTGGTACAAGGACGCTGCGCTCCTGCCCCTGGAGAAGCTGTCGCGTTTCCAGCTGCTGGAGGACGGCAGCCTGCAGATCAGCGGGCTGCTCCCTGACGACACCGGCATGTTCCAGTGCTTCGCCCGCAACGCGGCCGGCGAGGTGCAGACCACCACGTACCTGGCCGTGACCAGTAGGTGCCAGCCCCCCTCGGCCCTGCCTGGGTCGGGTGGAAACTCCTCTGGGTCAGGCTGGGCACAGGGAGGGAATTCAGGGGGGCTGTGCACCTCTGTGCCCCACAGGCATCGCCCCCAACATCACGCGGGGTCCCCAGGACAGCACGGTGATCGACGGCATGGCCGTGATCCTCAACTGCGAGACCTCGGGGGCGCCGCGCCCGGCCATCACCTGGCAGAAAGGTACAGCGTGGGGACGAGCCTGTCCCCTGAGCCTTGCCCTGGGGCTCGGTGGCCACCTCAGCGGTGGCCGCGGCACTGACGGGGCTCTGCTGTCCCCAGGGGAGCGGGTCCTGGCCAGCGGCTCGGTGCAGCTGCCGCGGTTCACCCTGCTGGAGTCAGGGCAGCCTCCTGGTGAGCCCCGCGCACCTGCCCGACGCCGGCACCTACACCTGCCTGGCCACCAACTCCCGCGGCGTGGACGAGGCCTCTGCGGACCTGGTGGTGTGGGGTAAGGGATCTGCGGGTCCGTGTCACCCGCAGCCGGCAGGGAGGGGCCTGGGGCGGAGCTCTCTGGGATGGGCGCTGCGTTTTGTGGGGGCACGCGGGGGCTGTCCCTGCCGGTGCCACCCCCGCAGTGCCCGTGCTTCCTTGTGTGTCCCCTCGCAGCAAGGACACGGATCACGGACCCGCCGCAGGACCAGAGCGTCATCAAGGGCACCAAGGCTGTGATGAGCTGCGGGGTCACCCATGACCCCAGCGTGGACGTCAGGTGAGTGTCGGGGCTGGGGAGCCCAGGCACCCCCGGGCTGCCGACCCGGCTGCTGTCGCCGCTGTCCTGGGGAGGGAGAGGAGGGTCCCCCTCCGCAGCCTCGCGCTGGCGGTCCTGCAGTGCCACCTGGTGCCTTGTGACCCTGCTCGCCGGGAGCTGCGGGGCACCGGCACACCTGGCTCCCCCTGGCGCAGGTACGTCTGGGAGAAGGACGGGGCGCCGCTGGGCCCCGAGAGCGGCCCCCGGGTGCGCCTGGACGAGCTGGGCACCCTGCACATCTCCCAGACCTGGTCGGGTGACATCGGCACCTACACCTGCAAGGTGATCTCGGCCGGGGGCAACGACTCGCGCAGCGCCCACCTCCGTGTCCGGTGAGGCCCCTCCTCATCCCCCCGCCTGGGGCTGTGCCCCCTCCTCCCTCCCTTCCCTCCCTAACCCCCCTGTCCAGGCAGCTCCCCCACGCCCCCGAGAGCCCCGTGGCCGCCCTGAGCCCGCAGGAGAAACGGGCCATCAACCTGACCTGGGCCAAACCCTTCGATGGCAACAGCCCCCTGCTGCGCTACGTCGTGGAGGTCTCCGAGAACAGTAAGGGGCTGCGCCCACCCCCTGGCACCGCCGGGGACTCCTCCCAGCGTCACTCTGGTGCAGGGGATGCTGTGGGGGGTTTGGGGACTCGTCAGTGGGCAGGGGACCCGGTGTGGTGCGGGTCAGGCCCCCACCCTGCTGTCCCCTCTTCCCCCAGACGCGCCCTGGACCGTGCTGCTGGCCAGCGTGGACCCCGAGGTGACATCGGTGACAGTGCGGGGCTTGGTCCCCGCCCGCTCCTACCAGTTCCGCCTGTGTGCTGTGAACGACGTGGGCAGGGGCCAGTTCAGCAAGGACACCGAGAGGTCAGTCCCGGCCGGGGGTCCTGGGGGGGCTGCTGACCCCGGGTGCTCACCCTGCCCTGTCCCTGCAGGGTGTCCCTGCCCGAGGAACCGCCCTCTGCGCCCCCCAGAACGTCATCGCCAGCGGCCGCACCAACCAGTCCATCATGATCCAGTGGCAGCCGCCCCCCGAGAGCCACCAGAACGGCGTCCTCAAGGGCTACATCATCCGGTGGGTGCCGGCAGGCGTAAGTCTGTAACTCCCTCCTAGCTGATGTTACTCTGAGGGAGACAATAGTTGGATAAACGAAGGAATACAAAAGAGGCTCTTTGTCTATCTCAGGGGTTGGTTCATTGCTTGGTGGTCTCAGGAAAAAAGAGGCAGAGGGTCTCAGCTAACGGTGTTTTCTAGGAAAAGGTCAGGGAGGGGATTTGGCAGGAAGCCAATAGGATGGGGACACGGGTTAGGGTAGCAGGAAAGACCAGGAGGGAAAGAGGCCCCCATGGTGTTCTGCCGATAGGATAGGGACCTGGGAAGGGTTAAACATTCCTCATACCTCTGGGCATTGGGTTACAACAAGCAGGGGTGCCCCAGGCTCCCAAACCTGGTGTTGGTGGGGACAGTGGCAGCTCTGATGGCTCCTGGTCCCCAGGTACTGCCTGGCAGGGCTGCCCGTGGGCTACCAGTTCAAGAACATCACCAATGCCGAGGTGAACAACCTCCTCCTGGAGGATCTCATCATCTGGACCAACTACGAGATCGAGGTGGCCGCCTACAACAGCGCCGGCCTGGGGGTCTACAGCATGAAGGTGACAGAGTGGACCCTGCAGGGAGGTAGGCAGGGACAGGCAGGGGTGGGCAGGGGCAGCCCCAGAGCATCTGGTGGTGCTGTTGGGGCAGTGGGATGGGAGAGGAGGGTGGGTGTGGAGGTTCCAGGGGAAATTGGGATGTGCTGGTGTCACGATCCCCCCAACCCCAGCGGGAGTCGTGATGGTTTGTTTGACCCCAGGGTGCAAAAGATAAAAAGCAAGAGTCTCGGGTTTTATTCAGCAGAAAGCAGCAATGCAGATTATTGTGTGAAAACAAATCAGTTTTGTGATAGAGAGAGAGAGAAAGGATAGGAGGTAGCTGCCAACAGACGGGATGCATCCTTGTGGTTGTCTGATGATAGACACGTCTTCAGTCCATTGGGGAGAAAGAGATCTCACAGTCTCTTTAGGAAAGTCACTTTTTATAGTCTTTTTCCAAAGTGAGTGGCCTCTGGCCACTCCTCTGGTGGGGAGATTTATGGACTGCTGTATGTGGAGATCATTGCTCCAGGTGACAGGTGCTGCAACAGGCGCTGTAAGCAGAGCCCTGCTCGTGCCATGGCAGCACCAGCACAGGCACAGACAGCCCTGGGCAGCCAGGCGCACAGACAGTGCTGGGCAGCACCAGCACAGGCACAGACAGTGCTGGGCAGCACCAGCACAGGCACAGACAGTCCATGGCAGCACCAGCACAGGCACAGACAGCCCTGGGCAGCACCAGGCACAGGCACAGACAGTGCTGGGCAGCACCAGGCACAGGCACAGACAGCCCTGGGCAGCACCAGGCACAGGCACAGACAGTGCTGGGCAGCACCAGCACAGGCACAGACAGTGCTGGGCAGCACCAGCACAGGCACAGACAGTGCTGGGCAGCACCAGCACAGGCACAGACAGCCCTGGGCAGCACCAGCACAGGCACAGACAGCTCTGGGCAGCACCAGCACAGGCACAGACAGTGCTGGGCAAAGCACCAGCACAGGCACAGACAGTCCATGGCAGCACCAGCACAGGCACAGACAGTGCTGGGCAGCACCAGCACAGGCACAGACAGTCCATGGCAGCACCAGCACAGCCACAGACAGCGCTGGGCAGCACCAGCACAGGCACAGACAGTGCTGGGCAGCACCAGCACAGCCACAGACAGTGCTGGGCAGCTCCAGCACAGGCACAGACAGCCCTGGGCAGCACCCTGGGCAGCACCAGCACAGGCACAGACAGCCCTGGGCAGCACCAGGCACAGGCACAGACAGTGCTGGGCAGCACCAGGCACAGGCACAGACAGCCCTGGGCAGCACCAGCACAGGCACAGACAGTGCTGGGCAGCACCAGCCCCGGCACAGACAGTCCTGGGCAGCACCAGCACAGGCACAGACAGCGCTGGGCAGCACCAGCACAGGCACAGACAGTGCTGGGCAGCACCAGCACAGGCACAGACAGTGCTGGGCAGCACCAGCACAGGCACAGACAGCCCTGGGCAGCACCAGCACAGGCACAGACAGCCCTGGGCAGCACCAGCACAGGCACAGACAGTGCTGGGCAGCACCAGCACAGGCACAGACAGCCCTGGGCAGCACCAGCAGACGGCCCCTGGGCAGCACCAGCACAGGCACAGACAGCCCTGGGCAGCACCAGCACAGGCACAGACAGTGCTGGGCAGCACCAGGCACAGGCACAGACAGTGCTGGGCAGCACCAGCACAGGCACAGACAGTCCATGGCAGCACCAGCACAGGCACAGACAGTGCTGGGCAGCAGCAGCACAGGCACAGACAGTCCATGGCAGCACCAGCACAGGCACAGACAGTGCTGGGCAGCACCAGCACAGGCACAGACAGTGCTGGGCAGCACCAGCACAGGCACAGACAGCCCTGGGCAGCACCAGCACAGGCACAGACAGTCCTGGGCAAGCATCCACCTCAGCCAGGCCAGAGCTCAGGTCCAGAGCAGTGGTGGGTGCAGGGTCTCAGTCTCTGATGATGGTCTGAGGCAGATCAGGGAAACTTCAGACCCACTCTCACAGCTGGGCAGGGGTGAGGGGGCTGGCACCAGCTGGCGGAGCTGTCACACTGAGCTGTCCCTTCCCCCTGGCAGTGCCCACGGTGCCTCCAGGGAACGTGCAGGCTGAGGCCACCAACTCCACCACCATCCGCTTCACCTGGAACCCCCCCAGCCCCCAGTTCATCAACGGCATCAACCAGGGCTACAAGGTGAGCGTGACTCCCAAAAACTGAACAGCTTGTGGCAAAAACTTCACAAACTCTCCTGGCTCCTCCTCACCGAGATCCCGGATTTTAATTGGACCTCTCCCAACTGTTAAAATAATATTTACTGTTATTTAGCACTTGCATGGGCTCGGAGTCTCCCATGCTCCGTAATTAATTCTGAATTGCAATTAATTCAAATTTACACTAATGAAATTGAATTAAAACATTAAACTCGTGTCTTAATCCAATGGAAGGAAGTTCGGGAATTTAATTGCCGCTGGATGAGATAACCAGCGTGAGCGGGATATTTAACATTCTTATTAAATGCCACTTAGTATTTTTGATTAGTGTTTTTAGGGCCTAATTAGTGTTTAATTAAGTTGCTAGAGGCTATCTTGCACAATACCAATTAAATGCCCAGCCATCCCTCCTGGGTGGGGGCAAGGGGGGATCCCACATTGTTATCGATGATAGCGCTGGCATCAGGCACTCCCTGCACCGTTAATTGATCGTTAATCAACGCTGAATTAATAAGAAGAGGCCGGAGATGGATATCTAAACATGTAAACCATCAAATAAAGTAAAGAGAAAGAAAGTCAGGGCTCACCCTCAGCTGTTGCTGCCTTTGATGTTCGGAGTCCTGCAATTGTTGTTTCAGCAGAGCCATTCTGCAATCACATCAGATTTCTGCTGGGATTTAACAGGAAAATAATTTTTTGTCTTGCACTCTTCATTAGCTCTTTTGCATTTTTAAATTTATTTCTCTAAGGTTCCCAGAAATAGGAAAAATGATCAGCTTGGGAGAAAAAACCTGTATGAGTTTACAGCTTAGAAACGGAAACAAAAGCACAAAAAACTCCACCCCTAATAATAAAAAAAAATGCTAGTAAAACTTGGTAGAAAATAGAACTACCCCATAAATATCATGGGGTATTTCAGCAGATAACATCGCAGCTCCGTTTTCCCCCAGCTGATCGCGTGGGAGCCGGAGCACGAGGACGAGCCCACGGTGGTGACGGTGCGGCCCAACTTCCAGGACAGCGTGCACGTGGGCTACGTGGGCGGGCTGCGCAAGTTCGCCGAGTACTTCACCTCGGTGCTGTGCTTCACCACGCCCGGGGACGGCCCGCGCAGCCCCCCGCAGCTGCTGCGCACCCACGAGGACGGTACGGGGCGGCTCCGACCCCGCCCGCCCCGGCCGAGCCCCTCCTCGCTCGGGTGCTGAGTTTGGGTGTTTTTGGGCAGTGCCTGGCCCCGTGGGGCACCTCAGCTTCAGTGACATCCTGGATACGTCCCTGAAGGTCAGCTGGCAGGAGCCGCTGGAGAAGAACGGGATCCTGACGGGTACTGGCTCTGTTGTGGCTCCCTTTCCCACCCCACAGCATCTGCCCCTTTTTCTGTCCCATTCCCACTCTGCAGCGTCTCCCCCGTGTCCCATTGCCACCCCACAGCATCCCCTGTGTCCCATTGCCACCCCACAGAACCACTCGTGTCCCATTGCTACCCCACAGCATCCCCTGTGTCCCATTGCCACCCCACAGCATCATTCGTGTCCTATTGCCACCCCACAGCATCACTCATGTCCCATTCCCACCCCACAGCATCTCCCCTGTGTCCCACTGCCACCCTGCAATATCACTCACTGTCTTCTTCCCACCCTGCAGCATCTCCCCTTTGTCCTGTTCTCTTCTCACCCCACAGCATCTCCCTTTTCATGTCCTATTCCCACCCCACAGCATCTCCCCTGTGTCCCATTGCCACCCCACAGCATCACTCACATGTCCTTCTTCCAGAGCATCTCCCCTTTGTCCTGTCCCATTCCCACCCTGCAGCATCTCCATTTTCCTGTCCCATTCCCACCCTGCAGCATCTCCCACCTGTCCCTGCACTGCGGGGTGCAGGGGTGGCACAGGGGTGGCACGGGGGTGACAGGGGTGGCACGGGGGTGACACAGGGCTGGATTCCAGGGTACAGGATCTCCTGGGAGGAGTACAACCGCACCAACACGCGGGTGACGCACTACCTGCCCAACGTCACGCTGGAGTACCGCGTCACCGGCCTCACCGCGCTCACCACCTACACCATCGAGGTGGCCGCCATGACCTCCAAGGGACAGGGACAGCTCTCCTCCTCCACCATCTCCTCAGGGGTCCCCCCAGGTGAGCACGGTGCTGCTGGGGGGCTGGAGGGCTGTGCTGGGGGCAGGCAGCCGGTGCCACCCGCCCTGCCCTGTCCCCACAGAGCTCCCCGGCGCCCCCACCAACCTGGGCATCTCCAACATCGGGCCCCGCTCCGTCACCATCCAGTTCCGCCCGGGCTACGATGGCAAAACCTCCATCTCCCGCTGGCAGGTGGAGGCGCAGGTACAGGGTGGCTCGGGAATGGGGGGCAGGGGGTGTCTGGGGGCAGCTCACCCCACTCACCCCCCTGCCACCCCACAGGTGGGCCAGAACGGCGAGGCTGGGACGTGGGGGCTCGTGCACCAGCTGGCCAACGAGCCCGACACCCGCTCCATGGAGGTGCCCAACCTGAAACCCTACACCTACTACAGGTGAGTGCCAGGGCGGTGCCACCCCTGGGGGAATGGAGCCCTCTTGTCCCCCACTGTGACCCCCTGATTGTCCTCCCCAAGGGACTGGAGCCTTCTTGTCCCCAACTGTGACCCCCTCATTATCCTCCCCAGGGGACTGGAGCCCTCTTGTCCCCCTCATTGTCCTCCCTAGGGGACTGGAGCCCTCTTGTCCCCCACTGTGACCCCCTCATTGTCCTCCCCGGGGACTGGAGCCCTCTTGTCCCCCACCGTGACCCCCCCCTCCTCTCTCAGTTTCCGCATGAGGCAGGTGAACATCGTGGGCACCAGCCCCCCCAGCCTGCCCTCCCGGAGGATCCAGACCCTCCAAGCCCCCCCGGACACGGCCCCTGCCAACGTCACCCTGAGGACGGCCAGCGAGACCAGCCTATGGCTGCGCTGGATGGTGAGGCGGGGCCGTGGGATGGGCTGAGGGGCTGTGGGCACCGGGAGTGACCGTGCCTGTCGCTGCAGCCGCTGCTGGAGCAGGAGTACAACGGCAGCCCCGACTCGGTGGGGTACCGGCTGCGGTGCGCGCGGGCGGACGGGCGGGGGCAGCCGGCGCTGCGCGTGGTGCGGGACCGCGTGCAGCGGGAGTTCACCATCGAGGACCTGGAGGAGTGGACGGAGTACCGGGTGCAGGTCCAGGCCTTCAACGCCATCGGCGCCGGGCCCTGGAGCCCCTCGGTGCTGGCACGCACCCGGGAGTCAGGTATTGCTGCCCACCTGGGCCCTGGCACCCGCCTGGGCCAATCCGGCCGCTGACCCTCTGTTCCCCCCTGCAGTCCCCTCCTCTGGCCCCAGCAATGTGTCAGCAGTGGCCAGCTCCTCCAGCAGCCTGCTGGTCCGATGGGGTGACATTCCCGAGGCTGACTGCAACGGGCTCATCCTGGGCTACAAGGTGAGCTCGTGCCCGTGGCAGAGCAGCTTCCCCTGGGGGATTCACCCGCGGGCTCTGGGTGCCCGGCTGTGCCAGCACCGCCAGCCCGGCCCGGCTGTGTCACACGGGCTGTGCTGCAGGTGCTGTACAAGGAGAAGGGCTCGGAGGCGCGTGCCCAGTCCTGGCTGGCAGAGGGCAACGCCTCCCGCAGTGCCCAGCTCAGCGGGCTGGCCAAGTACACCCTGCACGAGATCCGGGTGCTGGCCTTCACCAGGATGGGCGATGGAGTCCCCAGCCGGCCGCCTGTCCTCGAGAGGACGCTGGATGACGGTGGGTGGCAGCACCTGGGGCTCCCTGGGTGCCTGATCCCATCCTCTCCCTCTTCTCTGGGGTGACCCCTCTCCCCCTGAGCAGGACTTTAGGCTTCCCATTCCCAGGGGATGGGGTCTGGCGCTTTTCCCCGTTGTCCATTGACTCCAATCTCTCCCTGCAGTGCCTGGTCCCCCCGTGGGGCTCCTCTTTCCTGAAGTGAGAACCACCCTGGTGAGGCTCATCTGGCAGCCCCCGGCAGCACCCAACGGCATCATCCTGGGTAGGTGGGGAGCATCCCGGGCTGGGGTGCTCTGCAGAGGGTGCAGAGCTGCTGTGCAGCAGGGATTGGCGTGGGGAGGCAGGGACCAGCTCCCTGCGATCCCCTGAGCACCTCAGAGCCCTCAGGGCTTAATAGATCAAAGTGTATTAAACCACTTACACATAAAACTAGAAGTCAGTAAGTTTTAGTAAGAGCTGTAGTGTTTTTAGTGAGTAAAAAGTCAAAATTCCACAGTAGTAGCTTAAGTTCTAGTAAACGTTGAGACATACTGATATCTTCTGCAAGAGGCTCCAAGCCCACAGCTGTAGACAAAACTCAAACATAATAAAGCTATAATAAGAATATTGCTTACATTTTTTAGATAAAACAAGATAAATTGTATGTGTAACGTATAGATAACCCAGCGTGCTAAAAAATTAAAATTCTACTAGGTTACAAAGTCGTAACCTCACAGTTCCTGCTTGGTCCCGGGCTGGGTGTGAGCTGCCCCGTGCCCCGGTTGGGACGGAGGGGGTGGCACCGGGCTGGTGTCCCCTCCCCAGCCCCACACCCCGCTCCCTCCCCGCAGCCTACCGGGTCAGCCACCGCCTCAACTCCTCGGCGCTGAGCGCGGCCGCCGTGGAGGTGCTGGAAGCCAGCGCCCGGCAGTTCACGGTCACCGGCCTGCAGCCCGAGGCCACCTACCTGTTCCGTGTCACCGCGCAGACCCGCAAGGGCTGGGGCGAGGCGGCCGAAGCGCTGGTGGTCACCACCGAGAAGAGAGGTAACCACGGGGGGCGCGGCCGGGGCGGGGGGCTGGCGGTGCCCCCGCAGTGCTGCCAGCCCCTCGCCTCCCGCAGCCCGGCCGCAGCCCCCCGGGAAGCCGCTGGCGCAGCAGGAGGAGGTGCGGGCGCGGAGCGTGCTGCTGTCCTGGGAGCCGGGCAGCGACGGGCTGTCCCCCGTGCGCTACTACACCGTGCAGAGCCGCCAGCTGCCCGACGGGGACTGGGCCCTGCACTCCGCCCCCGTCAGCCACAACGCCACCGCCTTCGTCGTGGACAGGTGAGGGTGATGGTGATGCTTCGGGTGGTTTCCCGCGCCTCAGTTTCCCCGGCGATGGGTAAACTCCCAGTCACCTCGGGGGTGACTACCTCATCCCCGTCCTGCTCCTCTCCCTGCAGGCTGAAACCCTTCACCTCCTACAAGTTCCGTGTGAAGGCGACCAACGACATCGGGGACAGCGAGTACAGCGAGGAGTCGGAGTCGCTCACCACCCTGCAGGCGGGTCAGCACCTCCTGGGGCGGGGACCGCCGTGCCCGAGGGAATAACTCCTGCTTTGCCCTGGGCATCTCCGGAGCCTCACCCCGCTTTTCTCCCCCACAGCCCCCGAGGAGGCTCCCACCATCCTCTCCATCACCCCCCACACCACCACGTCGGTGCTCATCCGCTGGCAGGTACCGTCCCCTCTGCCCTGCCCTGGGAGGTGGCACCGGGGCGTCCCGGGTGGCACCTGAGGGTGCCAGGGAGCCCTGGATCGGAGCAGCCTCTGAATGCCCTCCCTCCCTCCCTCCCTCGCCTTGCAGCCGCCGGCTGAGGACAAGATCAACGGGATCCTGCTGGGGTTTCGGCTGCGCTACCGGGAGCTGGTGTACGACAGCCTGCGGGGCTTCGCCCTGCGCGGCATCGGCCGCCCCGGCGCCGGCTGGGCCGAGCTCACCCGTGAGTGCCGCCGCCCCGCGGCCCTGGGGACGGGGCTGGGGTGACCTGAGCAGTGCAGCATCCCGTGCTCCACAGCATCTCCCGGGTACCAGGGTCAGGCCGTGCCCCCCGGGGCTGTCCCCGGTTCCCTTGTGCCACCGGGGCTGTGGTCCCGACACTCTTTCGTGTTGTCTGTCCCACGGTGTCCCTGTAGCTGAGGTGCTCACAAATCTGGGTGTCTGCAGCTAACTCGGGCTGTGTGACATCCTGCTGTGTGCCCAGATGTCCTCAGTCCCTGCAGGGGCCACGTTCACTCTGGGGGCAGCAGGGACACGAGTGACAAGGGCAGAGCCCAAGACAGGACCTGGCCCTGTTCTCTATGGAGACCCCAATGCACAAACCCCACTCGTGCCCCTCAGGGGATGGGGCTGGAGGACGGAAAAGCTCCTCGGTGCTGTGGCAGCCCCGTTGGGGGTGCCAGGGCCCTTTCAGGGGAGCCGTGGGGGCTGTGTTGGGGTGGGGGCTCAGAGGCAGGAGTCCCCCCTGCCCTGCACTAACCCCCTCTGCTTTCTGCCCAGCCGTCTATGCCGTGCACAACCTCAGCGAGGTGTCCCTCACCCAGTACGAGCTGGACAGTAAGTGACCACCCGTGTGCCCCGCCTCCCTCTGTGTGTCCCCCACTGCCACCCCTGCGTGTCCCTGCGCTGCAGGGTGAGCTGGAGCCCCTCTGCTGCTCCTTGGGGACACCCCCTCCTTCCCCAACACGGGGGGCTCTGCCAGGTCCCCCGGGGCTGCCCCATCCTGGGCAGGGTCCCACTCCCCCTTTGTCCCCCAGACCTGAGCAAGCACCGGCGCTACGAGATCCGGATGAGCGTCTACAACGCCGTGGGCGAGGGACCCCCCAGCCCCCCCCAGGAGGTGTTTGTGGGGGAGGCAGGTGAGTCCCGGCGCAGGTTGGGGGCTGCAGGAGGGGGGGTCGGCTCTCCTGGAGCCCCCCACGGCCCAGACAGTGCAGTGACGCTGTCCCCTCCCGCGGCGCAGTGCCCACCGCAGCGCCCCAGAACGTGGCTGTGCAGGCGGCCACGGCCACCCAGCTGGATGTCACCTGGGAGCCGCCCCCCGTCGAGAGCCAGAACGGGGACATACAGGGCTACAAGGTACCCGCTGGCACCCGCTCGGGGACACGGAGGGCTCTGGGGAGGTGCTGAAGCCCCGGGTGGCGCAGGGTGGGTGGCACTGGGGGTGCTGTGCGTCCTTTCGGGGTTCTGGGAACGTGCTGGGGTCCCGAGGAGGCGCCGGGTGTCCCTGTCGGGTGTCCCCTCCCGGTGCCGAGCGGCGGCGGAGCAGCAGATGGCGCCGTCGGCCCTGGAATGCGACCGGGATGTGTGCCGGGTTAGAGCCGGGATGTGTCGGGATGTGCCGGGTTAGAGCCGGGATGTGTCGGGATGTACCGGGTTAGAGCCGGGATGCACCGGGATGCAGCCGAGAGGCACAGGAGTAGAGCCGGGATGTGTTGGGATGTACCGGGATAGAGCTGAGATGCACCGGGATAAAGCTGGCACGTACTGGGGTAGAGCCGGCATGTACTGGGATGTATCGGAATACAGCCGGGAGACGCCGGGATTGAGGAGGGATGTGTCGGGATTGAGGAGGGATGCACCGGGATGGAGCTGGGATGTGTCGGGAAGGAGCTGGGATGTGTCGGGATGGAGCTGGGATGTGTCGAGATGTGTCAGGATATGTCGGAATGTGTCGGGATGTGTCGGGATGCCCCGGGAGCCGCCAGGCTGGGACAGGGGGCTCAGGAGCCCGGCCAGGGACGCTTTGAGCGCAGCCAAGCGCTCAGGGAAGTGGAGCCGGGTTGATCCGCGCCTCACCCCGCAGATCCACTTCTGGGAGGAGCGGCGGCAGAACGAGAGCGCGCGGGTCAAAACCCTTTTCCTGCCCGAGACCGCGGTGAAGCTGAAGAACCTGACGGGCTACACCTCCTACTGGGTCAGCGTGGCCGCCTTCAACGCCGCCGGGGACGGGCCCCGCAGCGCCCCCGTGAAGGCACGGACACAGCAGGCAGGTGGGGCCCGCGGCACGGCTCCCCCAGCGGCCTCCTGCCCCCCGGGCTCCGCGGGGAGGGGTCTCCAGCTCCAGGGGTTCCCCTTCATGCTGCAATCCCGAGCAGAACACCCCTGGGCTCAGCCCAAAGGGTTTGTGAGGTGGGGGCACACGGAGGTGGGTGTTTAAGCTGAGCCTGAGGAGGATGAAGGTGTTGAGAGGAGGGACCAGGGATGTTTAAGCTGAGGCTTGAGGAGGATGAAGGTGCTGAGAGATTAGGGATGTTTCATGTTTAAGCTGAGCCTGAGGAGGATGAAGGTGTTGAGAGGAGAGATTAGGGATGTTTCATGTTTAATATTTAAGCTGAGCCTGAGGAGGATGAAGGTGTTGGGAGGAGGGACCAGGGATGTTTCATGTTTAAACTGAGCCCGAGGAGGATGAAGGTATTGGGAGATTAGGGATGTTTCATGTTTAAACTGAGCCTGAGGAGGATGAAGGTGTTGGGAGGAGGGACCAGGGATGTTTAAGCTGAGGCTTGAGGAGGATGAAGGTATTGGGAAGAGAGACGAGGAATATTTAATGCTTAATGTTTAAACTGAGATTTGAGGAGGATGAAAGTGTTGGGAAGAGAGACCAGGAGCAGGAACATCCTTCCCCCATCCTGGAATCTTTGCTGCAGCAGGGACGGGGCCCGGGGGCGTGTGAGATGATGATCAGCACTAGAGCAGAGGCAGGGAGAGGTGCTGCTCACGCGGGGGGTGTCCCCTGCGGCGCTGAGCTGGCCCTGCCCCCTGTCCCCTCGCAGCCCCCAGCGCTCCTGGCTCCATCCGCTTCAGCGAGCTGACCACCACCTCGGTCAACGTGTCCTGGGAGCCGCCAGCGCTGCCCAACGGGGTCCTGGAGGGCTACAGGCTGGTCTACGAGCCCTGCACGCCCGTGGATGGTGAGGGCGGGGCCGGGGGCGGCGGGGCGCGCCCGGCGGGACCCGGCTCAGCCTCTGTCCCCGCAGGCGTCAGCAAGATCGTCACGGTGGATGTGAAGGGCAGCAGCCCGCTGTGGATGAAGGTCAAGGACCTGGCCGAGGGCGTCACCTACCGCTTCCGAATCCGGGCCAAAACCTTCGCCTACGGGCCGGACGTTGAGGCCAACATCACCACGGGGCCCGGGGAAGGTGCGGGGGACACGTGGGCGTCACGATCCGCCCAACCCCAGCGGGAGCCGTGATGGTTCTTTCGGCCCCAGAGTGCAAAAGATAAAAAGCAAGAGACTCGGGTTTTATTCAGCAGAAAGCAGCAATGCAGATTATTGTGTGTAGCAATTCAGTTTTGTGATAGAGAGAGGGAGGTAAAGGAAATGAAGTAAAAGGGGAAAGAGATAGAGAAAGGATGGGATGTAGCTACCAACAGAAGGGAAGCATCCTCCTTGTCCAGTGATAGACACGACTTCAGTCCATTGGGGAGAAAGAGATCACACAGTCTCTTCAGGAAAGTCACTTTTTATAGTCTTTTTCCAAAGTGAGTGGCCTCTGGCCAAAAGATGGGGAGATTTATGAACTGCTGTATGTGGAGATCATTGCTACAGGTAACAGGAGCAGGAACAGGTGCTATAAGCAGAGCCCTGCTGAGAGCAGCACCATGGCAGCACCAGCACAGGCACAGACAGTCCATGGCAGCACCAGCACAGGCACAGACGGTGCTGGGCAGCACCAGCACAGCTACAGACAGTCCTGGGCAGCACCAGCACAGGCACAGACAGTCCATGGCAGCACCAGGCACAGGCACAGACAGTGCTGGGCAGCACCAGCACAGGCACAGACAGTGCTGGGCAGCACCAGCACAGGCACAGACAGTGCTGGGCAGCACCAGCACAGGCACAGACAGTCCTGGGCAGCACCAGCACAGGCACAGACAGTCCTGGGCAGCAGCAGCACAGGCACAGACAGTTGCTGGGCAGCACCAGCACAGGCACAGACAGTGCTGGGCAGCACCAGCACAGGCACAGACAGTCCTGGGCAGCACCAGCACAGCCACAGACAGTCCTGGGCAGCACCAGCACAGGCACAGACAGTCCTGGGCAGCTCCAGGCACAGGCACAGACAGTCCTGGGCAGCACCAGGCACAGGCACAGACAGCCCTGGGCAGCTCCAGGCACAGGCACAGACAGTCCTGGGCAGCACCAGGCACAGGCACAGACAGCCCTGGGCAGCACCAGCACAGGCACAGACAGCCCTGGGCAGCACCAGGCACAGCCACAGACAGTCCTGGGCAGCACCAGCACAGGCACAGACAGTCCCTGGGCCAGCATCCTCCTCAGCCAGGCCAGAGGTCAGGTCCAGAGCAGTGGTGGGTGCAGGGGGGGGTCTCAGTCTCTGATGATGGTCGTGAGGCAGATCAGGGAAACTTTGGATTGATCCTTACAGTGGGGGACACAGCGGGGTGAGGGAGGAGAGGGGGTGGGGACTGGAACAGCTCTGTGCTGGTTTGTGCCCCCTGTGCTGGTTTGTGCCCCCTGTGCTGGTTTGTGCCCCCTGAGCTGGTTTGTGCTCCCTGTGTTGGTTTGTGCTCCCTGTTCTGGTCTGTGCCCCCTGTGCTGGTTTGTCCCCCCTGTGCTGGTCTGTCCCCCTGTGCTGGTCTGTCCCCCCTGTGCTGGTCTGTGCCCCCTGAGCTGGTCTGTGCCCCCTGAGCTGGTCTGTGCCCCCTGAGCTGTGCTCTGCCCCCCAGGTGCCCCCGGCCCCCCAGGAGAGCCCTTCATCTCCCGCTATGGCTCGGCCATCACCATCCACTGGTCCAGCGGGGACCCCGGGCAGGGCCCCATCACCAGATACGTCATCGAGGCGCGGCCCTCAGGTACCACAGCTGCCCCCCAGCACACGGGGAAACTGGGGCAGGGGGTGCTGACCCGGGCGGGGGTTCTGCTTGTGCTGAGCCATGAGGAAAACGCTGCTGAGTGGGGCTGATGGAAGGGAGGGACATCACCCCCTGCCCTGGGGTGTCCTGCAGAGCCAGCCCTCCCCTCCCAACCCCGTTGTCCCTTCCAGATGAGGGGCTCTGGGACATCCTCATCAAAGACATCCCCAAGGAGGTGACCTCCTACACCTTCAGCATGGACATCCTCAAGCAGGGGGTCAGCTACGACTTCCGTGTCATTGCTGTGAACGACTACGGCTACGGGACCCCCAGCACCCCTTCCCCCTCCGTGTCAGGTGTGTTCCTGGGGGATTCTGGCCCCCTGGTGCTGCTCTGTGGCCTCACTGAACCCCACCCCTGGCTCCTGCAGAGTCCCAAATCCCACTGCCTGCATCCCCTTTCTAACCCCCCCAGCCCTCTGCCTTTCCTGTGGATCCAGGCCTCACAAAGCTCCCCAAGTGACCTCAGACTGCTGTCTCCTGTCCCTGTCCCCCTCTGACCCTCCCTGCTGTGCCCCAGCCCAGAAAACCAACCCGTTCTATGAGGAGTGGTGGTTCCTGGTGGTCATTGCCCTGGTGGGGCTCATCTTCATCCTCCTCCTCGTTTTCGTGCTCATCATCCGCGGGCAGAGCAAGAAATACTCCAAGAAATCAGACTCAGGTGAGTGGGGGAGTGTGGTGGGTGGTGGCAGGACCCTCCTGCTCCCGTGGGAGCCTCCTGGGGGTCTCTCCCTGCCTTTGGGGTCTGGGTGAGGGGTGGGAGCCTCCCTTCCTGCCCGCCTTGGGAACAGCTCCTCCAGACCCCAGTGCCACCCCATAGCGATGCTGTGGCTTCCCTGGAGAGCGCTGGTGAAATAAAGGGTTTGTCCCACAGACAGCTGCGGGGGCAGGGCAGCCCCGGGGGTGCTCGCAGAGGTCACCGGGATTAGCCAAACACGGCTCTGTTTTCTTAGCTCTGTCAAGGGCTCAAATTGTGGGGAAAATCCAGAGCTCCTCGTTAAGCAAACAGCCCGGAGGGGTGAGCTGGGGGCAGCGGGGCGGGGGCTGGGCACGGTGGCACCTCCGGGCTGTCCCCGGGCTGTGGTGGCTCTGGAACCAGCACAGTCCCACTCTGGACACCCTCAGCCCCTGCGCTGCCCGGGGAGGGGCTGGGGGAGGCTGAGCATCCCCTCCCGCAGGAAACAGCTCCAAGGCGGCCGCCCTGAGCCACGGGGAGATGGTGAGCCTGGATGAGGGCAGCTTCCCCGCCCTGGAGCTCAACAACCGCCGCCTCTCCGTCAAGAACTCCTTCTGCAGGAAGAATGGCATCTACACCCGGTAGGGACCCCCGGCCACAGCCCCCTCTCCGGGCAGGGAGAGCATTTTTGGTCACTGTGTCCACTGTGGGGAGGGCTCGGATCCCGAGGGGTGACCCTGGAAGTCCCTGACTGAGTTCGTGGGACGGGGTTGGCACGGCTCAGGGGCGTTCTGTGGATCGCTGGGGTTCTCCCCGAGCGGCCCAGCCCCGAGCAGAGCGGGGACACACGCTGAGCACCCCCTGCCTGTCCCCAGGTCCCCACCCCGGCCCAGCCCCGGCAGCCTGCACTACTCGGACGAGGACGTGACCAAGTACAACGACCTGATCCCCGCCGAGAGCAGCAGCCTGACCGAGAAACCCTCCGAGGTCTCCGACTCCCAGGTGAGCCCCGGGGCTGCGCGGGGCTGGAGGGGCTGGGAGCCCTCGCTGAGCATCAGCCCGTTCCTGTGCTCGCCACCAGGCGGGTCCCGGTGCGTTTTTGGGATCCGCGCTGCCGCCCGTGCCCCGCCCCGCTCTGCAGCATCGCTGCGGCCGGGCTGAGGCTGGCACAGCCCCGGCCCGTGCGCTGGGGTTGTGGCACCACGGGGGGCTCCCAGGGCTGCTGGGGGCTGTCCCGCTGCCCGGCCGCCGGTGGCAACATCCGCGGCTCTGCCAACGCCACAAAATGCCACCTTTGTCTTGTCCTGTGGCCGGGCAGCAGCGTGGAGCCCCGGCGATCATCACCCCCAGGACGGACCCTGAGGGGCTGGCACCCGGGGAAAGCTCCTGGGGCTGTCCCCGAGCAGGAGGGGACCGTGCCCACGGTGCCCCCCCCTCGCTGCCCGCACCGGCTGTTCCCTTGGCAGATGCCGGCTCCTCTCGCCGCGGCCCGAGCGGGGCTCGAGTGGCTTTTGAGGAGCTGTGAAGAGCTGCGGGAGCTGGCGCTGGCGCTGGCGCGGGGCAGTTCCCACCGGCCTCAATGGGCCCTTTGTGCGCCGCCGGAGAAGCTGAATCCAATTACCGGCAGAGCCCAAAAACACCCTCCGCGCCAGCCCGGGGGCATCGCGGCCTCGGCAGCGCTCGGGAACCTTTTGTACGAGTTTTGTTTTGTTTTAGCAAGAGGCAGAAACCCCCCAGTGATGCTGCAGCCGTCCCAGCCGTTAAATACTTTGGGGATGCGCTCGCCAGCATTCCCAAAAGAGCACCGGGAAAGCGCCAGGAAAGCGCTGAAATCACAGAATGGTTTAGGCTGGAAAAGAGCTCTGAGATCACCGAGTGCAAGCCGGGCTCGATCCCCTCCTTGTCCCCAGCCCAGAGCCCTGAGGCCAGGACACATCCAGGGATGGGCGCTCCAAACCCAGTGCCCGGTCTGCCGTTCCATGCGGAAATTCCTCCCCATGTCCCCAGTCCCCCGGTGCAGCTCGGGGCCGTTCCCTCTCATCGCATTTCTGGGCGCAGAGCCCCACCCTGTTGAATTTTGGGGCTGTCGGGTGATGCCCCCACCTCCCCACATGCCCCCGTCCTGTTTTTCAGGGCAGTGACAGCGAGTACGAGGTGGACCCCGGGCACCAGAAGGCGCATTCCTTTGTCAACCACTACATCAGCGACCCCACCTACTACAACTCGTGGCGGCGGCAGCAGAAGGGCATCTCCCGGGCGCAGGCGTACAGCTACACCGAGAGCGACTCGGGCGAGCCCGACCACACTCCCCTCTCCAACAGCACCTCCACGCAGCAGGGCAGCCTGTTCCGCCCCAAAGCCAGCAGGACTCCCACCCCCCAGACCCCCGGCAACGCCCCCAGCAGCCAGCCCGGGACCCTGTACCGCCCGCCCAGCAGCCTGGCCCCCGGCTCCAGAGCTCCCATCGCTGGCTTTTCCTCTTTCGTTTGATATTTCAGCAGAAGGAAAAAAAAAATCAACAAAACATAACAGGAAAACGGGGAAAATAGGGGGAAAAAAAAGAAAAAAAAGAAAAGCTCCAAGAAATTAAGAGAAAAAGAAAAAGCAGGGAGGAGGAGGAGGAAGGGGAGCAGCCCCATTCCAGGGGTTTTCTGCTTTCCTGGCAGCACCAGAGCGGGATGCTGGGGACAAACCTAGCTCCCCTCCTTGGCCAAAGTGTCCCAGACTCCTCAGGCCGGGGGTTTGGGGTGCACCACCATCGCCCTTGGCACCCATCAGGGCTGCCCTGGAGCTGCTGCTGGACTCCAGGGGGTGCTGGGGGCTGGGTGAGGGGCTCCTGCCGTGCCAAACCCCGCGCCCTCCACTCGTGGCTCCCCCAGGACGTGGGGACAAGCGGTGACACAGAGACCCCCAGCTGTGGAGGGAGAGGAGCCCGCTGACCTCTCTGGATTGAACCCCACAGCCTTTGGGAGAAGGGGAAGGACCCCGGGGACAATGCACTGCTCCCCTGCTGTGTGCCTGGCCCAGCACAGCCCCCCGGGAGAGCCCGGGACTGGAACCCCAGGAGAGCCCAGCGGGGTGCACCGGTGCTCACCCCCCGTTCTGCACCTCGGGGCTCTGGTGAGGACTCAGATGGAGCAATTGAGCCTCCCCTTGGCATTTCTGGTGGTTTGGGTGTTTTCACTGGGGTTTTGTGCAGAGGCCCGAGGCTGTTTGGGGGTGTTGGTGCCCGGGGGGCTCCGTGGCTGTTTTGGGGGTGTCTGCACAGCACAGCCCCCGCAGTGCCTGTGGGTGAGGCAGCAGCAGCCTGGCAGGGCCGTGGCACCCAGCCTGGGCCAGGGAGATGCCAATAAACAGCCTGAGGACAAGTGTGTCCCCTCTCTGTCACCTTGCTCTGCCAGAACAAGGGCCAGTGCCGTGTGTCCGTGTGTCCTGCTGCCCCTCTGGGCCCGTGGCAGCACCAGGGAAGGAGCTGGCAAGGGTGGGAGCGGTGCTGGAGGGAGCCCAGAGGGGTGCAGGGAGCTGTGGGGGCCGTGTCCTGCATGTTCCCATCCCAGTGGGGTCTGGAGCTGCTGGGGAAGGGGGTGGTGGGACAGGACACCCCCTGCAGCAGCCCTGGCACTGGGGGTGGCTCCTGGGCTGGTTCACAGCCGCCTCTCCCGCTCTGCCCTTCAGGCCTGGCAGGAAAATCCAGGTGATGTGCTCAGGTTTCATCACCTGCCACCAGCGGGGGCCGGGGGTGGGGAGGGCTCAGCAAAACTCCAGGGGCTGCCAGGGCTGTGGGGTCTGCAGAGTGCCTGTCACAGCACCCCTGGGGGCCACAGCCCGGGCAGGGGCTGCCAGGGGAGCCCTGTGCAGGTGCTGCATTTGGGGACTGCTCACCCAGCGCTGCAGCTCAGGGCTGGCTGAGCCACAGCCACCCTCTGTCCCCTCCCAGTGTCCCCAGAGCAGCTGGCATTGCTGCTGGGTGACTCCTCTGACCTGCCCGGGCAGTGCAGCACCCAGGGGTGCCTTCCGTCCTGGGGAGCCCCACACCCCACTCGTGGGCACAGTGACAAGGGACAGAGGGGATGGACGGACAACCCCTGCTCCTCGTGTGCAGCCCAGCCCCAGCCCCGGGTGTCCTGGCCTGTGCAGGAGGGACTCTCCTCCCGCGGGGCTGGGTCACAGAGGGGCTGCAGACGTGGGGCAGAGCAGTCTGGGGAGCTGAGCAGCACGGGGGAGCTCCCAGTGCCAGGAATGCTCCTTGTGCGAGCGATGCCAGCCGTGCAAGGGACATTCCCTGTGCCAGACACGCTGCTGGGTCGGGGCCGATCCCTGGGTGAGGGCGGGGCACTCTGAGCAGCGAGCACCGAGCTCCCCAGACACTTCTCCCACCCCGGGAGCGGGGTGCAGGCTCTGGATCCCATCCATGATGGACCTGTGTGCGCTCCCCAGCACTGGGACACAGCAGAGCCCAGGCCCTGCTCACCCGGCCTGACCCGGCCTGTCCCTGGCTGCCAGGAGGAGCCGGAGCTGCAGCCGCACCTGCGGCAGGTTTGGCACTGGCGCCGTGCCGGGAGGTGACGCTGTGGCCGGAGTCCCAGGCAGCGCTGATGGCAAAGGTGGGAGCAGCCCTGGGAGGAGCCCTGGGAGCCCTTGGAGCAGCCCTGGGAGCCTTTGGAGCAGCCCTGGGAGCCCTGGGAGCCCGTGGAGCAGCCCTGGGAGCCCTTGGAGCCCTTGGAGCAGCCCTGGGAGCCCTTGGAGCAGCCCCTGGGAGCCTTTGGAGCAGCCCTGGGAGCCCTTGGAGGAGTTCTGGGAGCCCGTGGAGCAGCCCTGGGAGCCCTTGGAGCCCTTGGAGGAGCCCTGGGAGCCCTTGGAGCAGCCCTGGGAGCCCTTGGAGCCCTTGGAGGAGCCCCTGGGAGCCCTTGGAGCAGCCCTGGGAGCCCTTGGAGGAGTTCTGGGAGCCCTTGGAGCAGCCCTGGGAGCCCCGTGGAGGAGCCCTGGGAGCCCGTGGAGGAGCCCTGGGAACCCGTGGAGCAGCCGTGGGAGCCCTGGGAGCCCGTGGAGGAGCCCTGGGAGCCCTTGGAGGAGCCCTGGGAGGCCCTTGGAGGAGCCCTGGGAGGCCTTGAAGGAGCCCCTGGAGGCCCGTGGAGCAGCCCTGTGAGCCCGTGGAGCAGCCCTGGAGGCCCGTGGAGCAGCCCTGGGAGCCCTGGGAGCCCGTGGAGCAGCCCTGGGGGGCCGTGGTTTCCCACAGCTGAAGGATGCCACGCCTGAGGAATCGGGGAGATCCCACCTCCCACTGGGGACATCCCACATCCCAGCACGGCAGGGGGTTGTGCCCCTGCTCCCAGGGACGCTGTGCAGGGCACGGGGCTCGCTTTGGGCACAGCAGGGATGGGGAGAGCTCTTGCTCAGCTGTGCTGCCTCAGTTTCCCCATGGAACAGGAGTGGAACCAGCCAGGCTCGCAGGGGAAGACTCTGAGCCACTTCTCTCCCACCTCCACTTTCAACCAGCAATTTCCCAAATTCTCTCACCGCTATCCCTCTCCAGGCAGGTGAGGACTGCCCATTCCCGTTCCCATTCCCGTTCCCACCCCTATTCCTGTTCCCATTCCCACTCCATTCTCATTCCCACTCCTGTTCCAATTCCCACTCCCATTCCCGTTCCCATTCTCATTCTCACTCCCACTCCCACTCCCGTCCCCACTCCCGTTCCCGTTCCCCCTCCTCTCCAGGCTGCTCTGTGCTGCGCTCAGCCAGGGTGAGCTGTCAGCACCAATCACTCCCCGAGGACCAAATCGGCCTTGACGTTTCTCCCAGGCGCTGCTCCCTGGCTCGAGGTTTTCCCAGCGGCAGAGCAGCGCTCGCTGTCAGGGCTGGGGGAGCCGAAGGGGGGCACAGGGAGATGAGGCACCCCCAGATGTCGGTGGGAGGATGGGGCAGCGTCGGAGCAGGAGCTGCTCCCTGCTCCAGGTGTGACGGGGAGATGCTGGTGTGCCAAAAATGAGGGTTGTGACCGATAAAGCTGGGCTGAAATCCGTGATTTGTTTGAATTTATTTATTTTAGGAGCAGCCCCGCAGCCTGGGCTCTCCCTGTCCTCCGGATATCTCCGGTTCCCTGCCAGCTCCTGGGACAGAGCCGAGTGTGTCGTGTCCCCACCTTTCCCTTGCCTTGGGGACAGGGACAGCCCCTCCTGCCACGCCGGGGGCCAGACGGGGCTCGGCGCATCCTCAGAGCCCCGGGAGCTGCTCCGTGCCGGGGGTGGCAGGAGAGGAGAGCGGCAGAGCACGGACCCGGCTCTGTCCCACGCTGGGGGACCCGGGGCACCCCCCTGGAGGGGTCCCTGTGCCAGGGCAGGGCTTTCCCACAGCAGCCACGCTCCAGGTGGGATCATGGAATTACAGAATGGTTTGGGTTGGAAGGGAACTTGAATATGATCCAGTTCTGGGCTGGAAAGGCGGGTGGGAGAGGCTGCAGCCCATCCAGGTGGTGATTTCCTGGGGGCAGCGGGTTGGGGTGCCCATTCCCTGGCACTGCTGGCCAGGAGAAGGTTCCAGCTGGGAAGGGTGAGAGGCTGCACGGAGAACCTGCCCACGGCACCCGGCTTGTCCCGGTGCTCACCTGGCCGAGGTGAGGGCGGGCAGAGCATCGGGCCGGGATTCTCTGGGTGAACGCTGTGGGGAAGGGGCTGAACCCCCGGCAGTGCCTGGGGGTCTCTGGGGAGGTTTCTGGCGGCAGCCAGCGCTGGGGCTGGAGGGATTTGGGGGGGTTGTGGGGACAGGGCTTTGTTCTGGCACCCTGGGGCGTCCGGACAGTGATCCCCAGCACTCAGGGAGAGCTCCCCGCTGGCTCGGCAGCGTCGGCAAGACAAAGCTGGCAGGCGCTGGCAGCAGGAGGAGGGGATGGGGCTGCCGGGAACTCGGGCACTTCTCCCTGCCCTGCTTTTCAAAGTGCTTTTCAAGCCTTTTTTTTTTTTTTTTTTTTCTTCTCTGCTTTCAAAAGCTGCTGAGAAGCAGCAAAAGGAGCCGGCGGTGGCTGAGGAGGGGCGGGCGCGATCCGCGCTCCAGAGCCGCCCGGCACCCCGGGCTCCCCTCCCCAGGGCCGGCTGCAGCCGCGGGGCTCCGCGGCGGGGAAGGGAAGGGAGGGAGGGCAGGGAAGGGGGCCCGTCTCTCCCAGGCAGTTTTTCAAGTTGAGTGGGTGCCTGCTCTTCCCAGCCGGAGCCAGGCCAGCCTGCGGGAGCTTCCCGGCGGCTCCCACCAGCCGGGTGATGCTAATCCCTCCCGACTGCGCTGTCTCAGCCATCTCCACGCTCCCGTGACAGCGTCAGGTGAGGCGAGCAGCGCTGCGCCGCCGTCCCACCAGCCTTCCAGTACATGCTCGGTCTCCACGTGCGTGGGTCGAGAAGCCGCTGGGGGCTGGGGCAAAGCCTCCTCCTCTTCCTCACCTCCCAAAAAAACCGCTGTTGCATCCAGAGGTGGCCCCGTCCTCAACTGCGGGCCCCGGGCTTTGCCTCTGGCCTCAGTTTCACTGTATGGAGAGCAAGGAAAATAAAATTTGCCAATAAAATGGGCTATGCAAACGGCGCGGGAGGAAGCAGCAAGCCCAGGATGGAGACACAGGCATGAGCGGGATGGTGCTGGACACCCGGGCTGGGGGCAGAGGCTGTGCCTGGGTGCCAATCTGGCATCTCTGTCGTGCCAGCTCCGAGGTGACACCACCTCCCCTTCCCGACGGAGGGAAGGGTCAGCCCAGAGGAGCCACCGCAGCGCCCGGTGCTGCCCACCCAGCGCTGGCACAACCGGCCCCGAGCGGGGACTGGAGCTCCTCGCACCGCAGGAACCTCCGGAGCTCGCAGCGTCGTGTCCCAGCACCCCGAGATCCCAAAACCGGCGTGGCCAGAGCATCCCATCACCCGACTCGCCACCCCTTCCTCCCTCCACGGCGACGCCAGATTCCCCGGAATAGCCAAGAAACGCTGCATTAGGCAGGTTCGGGATAATCTGGGCTCTCCCGCCCCTTTTCTCCCACAAAGGTCTCGGTTTAATCCCCGCGAGCAGCGGCTGTGCAGCCCCGCACTCTCCCTTTCAGCAGTGTCAGCGGGGCCGCGGTGGCCGCGGGGGGGCCGCGGTGGCCGTGGAATCCATCCCTGCGAGCCTGGGGCGACCACGGACCCCCTGCCACGGTGTGCCGGCCACAGCCCACCCAACCCGGCCACGGCTGGAGGGATCCCCAAAAAGGATCGAGCACGGCTGGGGACAGGGATGCGGGTGCAGCCTCGCGGGTGTCCCGGCCACGAGTGGAACGGGGGCATCGCTGCTGCCCTGCGGCTGAAGCCGCCTCCTCCTGGCGTCTCAGCGCGGTTCTTAATTCCCTTTAATTAATTCGAGTCGGTCACCCAGCACCACCTCAACCCAGCCGCTCCGCCGGGGGTGCGGCCAGCTCCGTGCTCTGCCTGCGGGGATCGCCCCGGGGATCGCACCCGGGGATCGCACTCGGGGATCGCACACGGGGATCCCACCCTGGGATCCCACCCGGGGATCCCACCCGGGGATCCCACTCAGGGATCGCACACGGGGATCCCACCCGGGGATCGCACTCGGGGATCGCACCCGGGGATCGCACCCGGGGATCGCACCCGGGGATCGCACACGGGGATCGCACTCGGGGATCGCACTCGGGGATCGCACTCGGGGATCCCACCCGGGGATCCCACCCGGGGATCGCACCCGGGATCGCCCCGGGGATCGCACCCGGGGATCGCACCCGGGGATCGCACTCGGGGATCGCACCCGGGGGATCCCACCCGGGATCGCACCCGGGGATCGCACCCGGGGATCGCACACGGGGATCCCACCCGGGATCGCACACGGGGATCGCACACGGGGATCCCACCCGTGGATCGCACACGGGGATCCCACTCGGGAATCGCACCCGGGGATCGCACTGGGGGATCGCACTCGGGGATCGCACTCGGGGATCGCACACGGGGATCCCACTCGGGAATCGCACCCGGGAATCGCACCCGGGGATCCCGGCGGAAAGAGACCCTTGAGCCGCCAACCCCGCCCACCCCCGCATTCCCCCCGGGAGATGCCGAGCCCCCACTCCTGACCCCTCTCCTGACCCCACTCGTGTCCCCCCTCCCGCCGGACTCCCCGGGCGGGGCCAAGGGTTCCGCCCCCCCCCCACCTCGGGTTTGAATGGAGGGCGTGGGACCGCCCCGTGACGTGGCGCTGTGCCACTGGCCCGGGCGGGGCGGTGATGTCATCGCCGCGGGGGGCGCTCCGTTCCGGCGCGGCGCGGCCATGGACCGGCGGCGGCGGCGGGGCCCGGGCGAGCAGGTACGGGAGGGGGGGACACCGGCGGCTCCGGGGCTCGCGGCGGCGCGGTGAGACTCGGCCCCGCTGGCCCGGCCCGGCCCGGCTGGTCCCGGCTGCTGCGGGGATCCCACCGCGCTCAGCCCCGCTATTGTCCGGCGGGCGGGCGGGGTCCCGGCGCTACCGCGCTCCGGTACCGGGCAGAGGGGCGGCCGGGTCCCCGCGCCTCATTCCCGGGGCCGGTGCGCGGCGCGGGTGGGCGAAGGGGTTAACAGGATGCGGAGCGCTGTTTGCCCGGCGCGGGGCAGCGGGCCGGCTCACCGCACCCCGCCCAGCCGCGATCGCCGCCCGTTCGCCACCGGGGGCGGCGGTGCCGGTGCCGGGCCGGGTGGGGGTCGCGGCCGGGGCGGTGGCTGCCCCCGGCCCGTGTCGGGAAGGTTGATCCCCGCCGCGCTGGAGCCGGTCCAGCGGCACCTCGGGGCTGGGCGCCGCCGGCTGCTGAGTCAGAGCCGCCCGAAATCCCCGTCCCGCTCACCCAGGGGTCCCGGCTGAGCGCAGCCTGCCCTCCGCCCTGCTGCCCGTCCCTGGGCGGCACGCACCGCTGCCAGCGGTGCCCGGGAGAGAGGGAGTGCCCGGCTGTGCCAGCGCTGGGCACGGGCTGGCTCCCAGACCCGCTCCGGTGCCCGTGGAGCTGCGGGTCGGTGGGCAGCGAGCGCTGCCGGGGCGCTGGACTCGCCCCACGCCGCCCCGGTTTGACCCCGGCGGCAGCAGCAGCAGCAGCAGTGTGAAGTATGGATGTTTCCAAGCGCCGAATCTATGGATCAGGGAGGCTGTTCCAAAGGCAGTTGGGATCTATAGAGCGGGAGAACTGTTCTAAAGGGATCGTTAATGGGCTGTGAGGGGAAACTGAGGCATAGCGTGCGATCTCTGCAGCCAGGACGGGGCTCGCTCCCCTGCCGGGCACGCCGTAAACAAATCTGTTTTGGACGCAGCTCCCTCGGAAACCGTGGAGCGATTCCAGCTGAGGTTTAGCGCCGAGGAGGCTCAGGCCTGTTTGGGTCTGGGGGCGCAGAGCCTGACCCCCGATCCCCTCCCCGCTCCGTGCCCGGGCTCAGCGGCCGCGGGTCCCTCCCCGGCCCCAGCGCCAGCTCCCGGCGTTGTGCTGACCGTGCCGCTCGCCGCCTTTGTTCGCTGGGTTTTGTCCTGAGCGCAAACAGCCGCCCAGGGCCCCCCGAGCTGCGGCTCCGGGCCCCCGGCAGGTAGGGAGCCGCGCTGTGGGATGTCTGCCTGCTTTGCTTCCCGTCCACCCCAGCGAAACCGCAGGAATTCGGAGCCCGGCGCAGGTCGGGAGGTCTGTTCAGCCCCGGTGTCCTGTGCAAGCCCGGCCAGCCCCGGTTGTGAGGCAGAGCCAGCGAGGAGATAACCTTTCCCCCCGGAAAAGTCCCCTCCTGGCCCTGCAGAGCCGCGGGCTGGTTCGTGGCCCCAGAGCTGGAGGATTTATGGCCCTGTGCGTGTTCTGGCGTGTCCTGCCAATAGTTCCTTGCTGAACTCTGGCTACCTCCTGGCTGTTGGCAGTCCCTCGGGGAGCGCTTCTCTGCTTTTGGCACTGGCGCCGAGTTCCCAGCCTGGTGCTGCTCCGTGTGCCGAGAGCCCTGGTGAGAGCCAAGCTTCTCCTCCCTCCCCGAGCGCCACCTCTCCCTCCGCGCCTCTGATGCTCGCTGGCAGTGGCGTTTTCCACTTCCCGAGGCCGCTCCGGTCGCGATGCTGGGGACAGGACGGGACCTGTCACCGCGGTCACTGGGGCGCCGGGGCTGCGCTCTGCCCCCAGGCCCTGGGAAGAGCCCGACCGAGGGTGTGACAGCGGCTGGTCCCCTCCCGGGCCGGCCGTGCAGGGCGTGATCCGTGCCCTGTCTCCAGCTGCTGTCTGCCCGGCCCCAACATCAAAGGATCAAAGGATCCCCGAGGGGCAGCGCGCCCCGAAGTGGGGCTGAGAGCAGCTGGGGTGGCCTCTCTGTCCCGCGTGTGGCTTCTCCCTGGCCCTGGGCAGTGTGGGGGACCCGACCGGCCCGGCACAGCCCCTGCCCAGCGCCGGGCAGGGCGGGGAGAGCATCCTCTGATCTCGGGGTGCTGCCTGGGGGGCCCTGCACGGAGAAGCCGGGGAGCTCGTTTGGAGCTCGTTTGGAGCTCGTTTGGAGCCGGCTGGGCCGGCCAGGATGCTTTCCCAGGTTGGTTTTCCCAGCCTGTGAGCGGGAAGAGCTGGGGGCAGGATGCATGGGAATGTGGCTGGATTTGGCACTTCTCCTTCGCTGGCCTCCTTCTTTGAGCCACTTTCACTCTGGTCCCCACGGGTGACTGGTGCTGAGTGGGATGGGATGGGGAGGATGGAGGGGGGTCTCGTGGGAAGCCTGCACCATCAGGGCACGTGGGCCCGGCCAGGCCTGTCCCAGTTCTGTGCTGGCTGCTCTGTCCTACAAGCAGACATTCATCTACAGGGACAGTTGTGTCCCTGGGCACCTCAGGTTCTCACTCCTCAGAGCCCACCGGGCTCCGGGCAGGTGGGAAGCAGCACGGGGCTGTCAGTACAAGTTGTTTCTCTCGTTCTCAACCTGGGTGTGCAGGTCCTGTCCCCTCCCCGTTGCCCCAAAGCTCTGCCGGGGCTGGGCTCTGCTCCGGGATGGGCAGCGCTGCCAGGTGCCTGCGAAGTCTCTCGGGTTACCAGCAGCTTCCCCTGGTAGGTGGCTGGAAGGCAGCGCCAGCGATGCCTCCCTGGCCTGGTTTCCTTTGTGACAGCGGGAATGTCACAGGATCTGCTGTCCCCGAGCGAGAGGAGGAGAAAAGCGCTCTGTGTCCGGGCCCCCGGGGCCGCGCTGTGCGGGCAGCAGTGTCCATCTGTGCTGCCATCGCCTCCCGGGGCGAGCTGCGAGCCGAGCACCGAGGGGCGGGGCCAGATTTTGGCTGCTGGGAAGGGGCTGGAGCGTTCAGGGGAGGGGGCGCGGCGCTGCTTTGGAGGCTGGGACGGTGATGGAGCGCTGCTGGCCCGGCCGGTCCCGCTCCAACCTCCCGGCGGCCCCTCTGCCGCGGCTTGCAAAGTATCTCACAAATGCTGAGCTTGGCCCCGAAATCTAAATACAAGGGAGGGACAGTCCCCAGATGGCCTAAATCAGCAGCACGGTTGCCTGGCCCAGCTGGGGAGCTCCCCGGGAGTGTTTGTTTTATGGGAAACCAAAGGCTGCAGGAATGCTGGCCTGGAAGGAGACGTTGGAAGGGGAAGGAGTTCGTGCCATGCACACGCGCCCGGCCGGGCGTGCGGGAGATCCCGGAGAGGGAGCGGGGCCAGAGAGCTGCTCCTCTGCTGGGAGGGGCTGAGAGGGGCAGGAATTGCCCCTGCTCCTGGTTTGAGGTGTAGGGAAGGGGCTGTGGCTCCTTGGTGGCTTCCCCCAGCTGCTGGGGATGGATTTGGGGCTCCCCAGCTGGTCCCCCCTGTGCCATCATCCCCCTGGGTGGCCCTGGGGGCTCAGGCTGGTGGGATCCTGCACGGGGCTGGACAGGGAGTGTGGCCGTGTGCCACCGGTGCCACTCCTGGGAGCCGTGCACGGGAGGGTTGGGCAACGGGACTTTGTCCCAGCGTGGGGCCAGAGTCCATCCTGCCTGGCCACAGCCTGCCTGAGCTCTGCTGCTCCTCTGGGGTGTCACAGCGTGGCTGTGGGAGGGATGGGCTGTGGAGGTGTCCCCATCGCTGCCCTCGGGCTGTGGGGCCGGGTGGGCACCGGGGGGGGCCGTGGCCGCCGCCCCAGGCTGGCTGCGAGGACACACGTCCGTGCTGCCCGTCCCTTCCCCGCGCGCGTCACGGGGCGCGGTGTCGCCGGCGGTGCCCGCGGGAGGAAGAGGGCGGCCACGAGCCCTTCCTCCCCGGCTGCCCCTCCCGGCCCACCTGGGGCTGCCTGGCGCCGCGGGGACACCGCCGCTGTCCCTGTCCCCCCTGCGTGCCGCTGGGTCGGACAGCTCGGCCGGTGGCCCCGAGGTGGCCGAGGGAAGGAGCGTCGTGCCCGTGGCCATCGCGGTCGGGCAGAGCCCTCGTCACTTGTGTCACCTCTGAGTCACAGCGGTGACCATGAGACGATTACACATGGGCTCAGCTCCGGGGAGCAGCACGGAGGGTTTTGGGGGGCTCCAAAGCTGTGTCCCCACGTCCCCATCCTGCCAAGCACGAAGGGGTCCCCATCGTGGTCCCCCCGTCCCCCTGCTCGGCTGGCGGCGCCTCCCGGGGGCTCTACGCCCTCCTCACACACTTCCTGCCGTCTGTTTCCAATTCCTCCTGGCGTCTGCTCCTCCCTGCTTTGCTTCCAATTAGAAAAAAAAGGAAAAAAAAATCCCAGGCATCTTCTCAGCGTGCAGCTCGCAGAGGCTGGAGCTGCCGTGCCCCGCTCGGGATGGCTGGGGCTGCACCAGGAGGGGACAGAGGGTGCCAGCGGTGCCCGTTCATGTGGGGCACAGAGTCAGGGATCATCCTGAGGGATTTCTGTGCCCAGAGATCTCTCTCTGCTCCACAGATGGGTTTGGGGGTGTGGGGAGGTCAGGGCGGTCTGAGGATGTGTCCTGTGTGAAATGGAGCCAATTCCTGGGAGATCCACGCAGCTGGTGGGCACGGGGGATCACATTGTGCAGCTTGGTGGGATGAAATTTGGCATCCCGGGAAAAGGAGCCTCCTTTGGCCTTTTGCTTCGTCCTTGCCGAATCCCCTCCATCTCTGACCTAGAGCTAGCCAGAAGAAAGGTCGGAGCGTGGGGGGATCTCGTCCCCACCCCCCCTCCGAGCCTGACCGTGTCCCTCCCTCCTCTCCCCCAGGAGTGAGCCACCCGTGACGCCGCTGGGACCCCGGCTGCGGAGCCCAGCTGTGAGCAGCAGCCCCAGCCCGGCACAGCCTCCCCGCTCTCCAGCAGCCATGCCCATCCTCAAGCAGCTCGTGTCCAACTCGGCGCACTCCAAGCGCCGCTCCCGCGCCGACCTGACGGCCGAGATGATCAGCGCCCCGCTGGGCGATTTCCGCCACACCATGCACGTGGGGCGCGCCGGGGACGCCTTCGGGGACACCTCCTTCCTCACCAGCAAGGCCGGGGAGCCGGTGCCGGAGGCGGCAGAGGAGCTGGGAGCCTCCAAGCCCGGCCTGCTGTCGCGCCGCTTCCGCAGCAGCAAGCGCTCGCAGTCGGTGACGCGCGGAGACCGGCGCGACATGCTGGGCTCGCTGCGCGACTCGGCGCTCTTCGTCAAGAACGCCGTGTCCCTGCCCCAGCTCAACGAGAAGGACGTGGACAGGAGCGCGGGGCAGCTGCCCAAGAGCCTCTCCTCCAGCCCGGTGAAGAAGCTGCCCGAGGAGACGAGCCCTGAGGAGCAGCAGCGCCCCAACGGGGCGGCCGCGGGGCCGCTGAGCCCCGGCTTGGACGAGCGCGACTTCGGGGACATCACGGAGCTGCCGGTGCTGGCGGCCAAGGGCGGGGCGGGCTTGAAGCACGCCGAGTCCATCATGTCCTTCCACATCGACCTGGGGCCCTCCATGCTGGGGGACGTGCTGAGCATCATGGATAAGGAGCAGTGGGAGCAGGACGAAGATGCCGAGGCGGAGGAGAGCCGCGAGGAGGAGGAGCGGGAGGAGGAGGAAGGCGAGCCCGCCCCGCCCGGCTCCCCGCTGGTGGCCGCGGTGGCGCGGCCGGGGCAGAGCCGCAGCCCCAGGGACAGCAGTCCTGTGCCCAGCGGCGCCGAGGAGCGCAGCCCGGCCCCCAGGCCGCCGAGCCAGCGGGCAGCGACCCCCAAGCGCCCCGACAAGGAGTTCTCGTTCGCTGACGAGGACGATGACGAGATCCGGGTATAAGGGTGGGCGCCCTGCCGAGGTCTGGGTGTCACTGCCTGGACACAGGGCTGGGCACCCCAGCTGGTGGCACTGGGGAACACTGGACTCCTCTCCTGCCTCCTTCCCTCTCTGTGCTGCGGCAGGACAGCGCTCTGCCCCCGGGGCCGGGGCCGTTCCTGATGCTTGCAGCCCCAGAGAGCTCCAGCACCTCCTGGGAGCGGGAAGCAGACTCACTTTTGGTTCTTTCTGCTGGACTTTGGATATTAGCTCCTTTCTCCTGCTCCCCTGCCCGTGTAAAGCGATGTAGGATCCAGCAAGACGAGCCTTTGGAGTTTTAGGCCCTTTAGTAATATATGTATATTTTCCACCATACAGTTTTTACTGTTTTCTGATTTGTACTTACCTTTCTCTACTCTGTTTTGGTTTTAACTGAGGGAGGATTTCCCCACGAGGAAGAACTTGGCTCTGGAGCTCAGAGGTGGCCTGGGACTATGGGCAGCTCCAGATTCCTGGGCTTTTTGGGGACTTTCTGCAGACCAAGAGCCTCTCTGTGCTGTGGCAGGTGCTCACTCCCCATCCCTCGGATGGATGGATGGATGGATGATGGATGGATGATGGATGGATGATGGATGGATGGAGGATGGATGGATGGATGGATGGATGATGGATGGATGGATGGATGGATGGATGGATGGATGGATGGATGGATGGATGGATGGATGGATGATGGATGGATGGATGGATGGATGGATGGATGGATGGATGGATGGATGGATGGATGGATGGATGGATGGATGGATGGATGGATGGATGGATGGATGGATGGATGGATGGTGGATGGATGATGGATGAAGATGTATGAGGATGGATGGATGGATGGATGGATGGATGATGGATGATGGATGAAGTGAGGATGGATGGATGGATGGATGGATGGATGGATGATGGATGGATGGATGGATGGATGGATGGATGGATGGATGGATGATGGATGATGGAGGTTCCATCCCAGATTCTTGACCCTCCAACCTGCCTGGGGGTCACAGGGATGCTGGTGGAAATGTGGGTCTGTCCCCTGTGGGAGGAGCAGCAGGAAGCTGCTGGAGCCAGGGAATGCTGGTGGGGCTGGGCAGTGCTGGGAGCTGGAGCAGCAGGATTTATACCGTGTATGTACAAATGCAAGGAATAAAAGGCAATGGTAGTGAGTGCAGTGGCCTGAGTTCTGAGGGGAGTGCCTGTGCTGCCCCAGGCCCAGTCCCTGGCTGTGCTGCCCATCCCTGGCTGTGCTGCCCATCCCTGGCTGTGCTGCCCAGCCCTGTCGTGCTGCCCATCCCTGGCTGTGCTGCCCATCCCTGGCTGTGCTGCTGGCTGCACTCGGGGCCCTGCCTGGCCCAGCTCTCCGTGCCCGCTGCCTGAGGAAGCAGCAGAGCTCCTGCTGGCCGGATCTGGCTCGGGGCTGGGACCCTCCTGCCAAGGGCCAGCTCTGCCAATGGTCCCCTGCCCTCTCCTCCCCCAGCCCTGGGAGGAGGGGATGGTGCTGGGGGGCAGGACTGGCTGTCCCTGCTGCCCCGGGCTGGGGGCCAAGGGCTGCCCTGGGGGTTCCTGGCCCCGTGGGGCTGCCCTGGCCCTGGATGATCCTGGAACAGAGAGCAGGGCAGGTCACTCCCATCCCACAGCCAGCTTCCCACAGCTCAGCCACTGGGGAAATGGGGATCTGCCAGTGCTGGGAGTCACTTCCTGCTCCAGCCCCTTGGAATGGCCCCAGAGCCTTTCCCTGAGCACTGCCAGGCTCTCCTCGCTGGAGAGAGGGAATGATTTATCCCCCTGAACATCCCCCAGCCCTGGGAGGGGCTGGGTGCCCCTGTCCACCCAAATGGAGGAGCCAGGGGAGCAGGGAAACGCTGTGCCACAGTGGGGACACAATGGGGTCCTGTCACCCCGGGCAGGGGACATTGGGCCATTGTCTGGGGCAGGGAGAACAACAGCAGCTGCAGCTGGAGCCTCTGAGCTCACCAGGCTGCCTCTGCCCCGGCCACCGCGCCCCCTGCCCTCTGCCAGGGGCCCCCTGGGCCAAAGACCCTGGTCCCTGTCACCTGCGGGTCCCCAGGCTGCTGGGGACAGCTCCTGTCCCTCAGGGATGCTCTGCTCCAAGCAGAGGTTCGCTCCTGGGCTTTGCTCCCCGGGGCTGCGGGCGGGGACGAGCCCTGCGGTGACATTTGGTGTCACTTGGCCGCCCCGATCTTTGTGACGCTGTCGGCTCCAGGCTCGGGCTCGGCAGCGCTGCGGTGCCGCGAGCTGATGGGGCAGAAAGCGAGTGTGAGCACGGGCGGGACAGGGCGGGGACACCGCGGGGGGACAGGGACAGGGACAGGGCCTGCGTCCTGGGCTGGTGGCACCGCCAGTGCCAGCTGCAGGGAGCCAGGCTGCACCCCAGCCCCCCCAAAGCCCTCGGTGGGCACAGTGACATCTGTGACATCTGTAAATTGGAACTACCTGTTTTTATTTCAGAAAAAAAATACATGGAAAAATCACAGGCACAAATGTTTGAAAATAACAGTAAGAAGGATTTCGTCCATTTCTCTGTTGTAATATCATTAGAGCAAGCAAACATGGTTTTAATGTCTCATGCTTGCATTAATGAAAGAAAATATTATTGGGGGAAATGAGATTTATGACAAAGCAGCAGGTATCTAATGAATCTTGCCTCCTGCTTCTAGCAGTATTTACTCTGAACTTTGAGGTTCAGTGGTATTCAGCACAACAAAGCCCTTTGCTTCATCTTTTTCAGCATTAATCAGTGGGGAAATAGGAAGATTTTGATGTATTGCAAGCCTATCTGCATCCATCTGCAGGGTGGCACCTGGGCTGTGCCACACTGCTGGGTGGGCGGTGGGTGCCAGCACCGACCCCTCGGTGGGCACAGTGACACCCCAGGGTGGCACCTGGTGGCTGTGGGTGCCCAGCACTGACCCCTCGGTGGGCACAGGGACATTTGTCACACCCCAGGGTGGCATCCGGTGGCTGTGGGTGCCCAGCACCGACCCCTCGGTGGGCACAGTGACATTTGTCACACCCCAGGGTGGCACCTGGTGGCTGTGGGTGCCCAGCACCGACCCCTCGGTGGGCACAGTGACATCTGTGACACCCCAGGGTGGCATCCGGTGGCTGTGGGTGCCCAGCACCGACCCCTCGGTGGGCACAGTGACATTTGTCACACCCCAGGGTGGCACCTGGTGGCTGTGGGTGCCCAGCACCGACCCCTCGGTGGGCACAGTGACACCTGTGACACCCCAGGGTGGCACCCGGTGGCTGTGGGTGCCCAGCACCGACCCCTCGGTGGGCACAGTGACACCTGTGACACCCCAGGGTGGCACCCGGTGGCTGTGGGTGCCCAGCACCGACCCCTCGGTGGGCACAGTGACATTTGTCACACCCCAGGGTGGCACCCGGTGGCTGTGGGTGCCCAGCACCGACCCCTCGGTGGGCACAGTGACATTTGTCACACCCCAGGGTGGCACCTGGTGGCTGTGGGTGCCCAGCACCCTACAGCACCCACGGCAGGGCTGGGGCCGAGCTGCTCCAGTGCTCTGATGGCGAGTGACAGAATGGGGGCAGGGCTCCACCGGCCGTGTCAGCCCCGGGCTCTGAGCCTGGCCGTGGGAGCAGGGATGGAGCAGGGACGGGCTCTGGGAGAAATCCAGGGCTCTGGGAAACCCACAGAGCCCTGGTCATGCCCAGAATGTGCCACTGGAGCAGGGATGGAGCACTGGGATAAATCCAGGGCTCTGGGAAATCCATGGAGCCCTGGTCATGCCCGGAATGTGCCACTGGAGCAGGGATGGAGCAGGGACGGGCTCTGGGAGAAATCCAGGGGCTCTGGGAAACCCACAGAGCCAGAATGTGTCACTGGAGCAGGGATGGAGCAGGGAGGGGCTCTAGGAGAAATCCAGAGGGCTCTGGGGCTGCTTGGGGTGGGTTCTGGGAAGCCCATAGGGCCCTGGTCATGCCCAGAATGTGCCACTGAAGCCATGTGATGGAGCACTGGGATAAATCCAGGGATTCTGGGAAGTCCATGGAGCCCTGGTCATGCCCAGAGTGTGCCACTGGAGCAGGGATGGAGCACTGGGATAAATCCAGGGGCTCTGGGAAACCAACAGAACCCTGGTCATGCCCAGAATGTTCCACTGAAGCCATGTGATGAAGCAGGGATGGAGTGTTGGGATAAATCCACGGGTTCTGGGAAGCTCACAGAGCCCTGGTCATGCCCAGAATGTGCCACTGGAGCAGGGGTGGAGCACTGGGATAAATCCAGGGGTTCTGGGAAGTCCATGGAGCCCTGGTCATGCCCAGAATGTGCCACTGAAGTCATGTGATGGAGCACTGGGATAAATTCAGGGGCTCTGGGAAGTCCATGGAACCCTGGTCATGCTCAGAATGTGTCACTGGAGCAGGGATGGAGCAAGGATGGAGTGCTGGGAGAAATCCAGGGAGCTCTGTGAAACCCACAGAGCTCTGGACATGCCCAGAATGTTCCACTGGAGCAGGGATGGAGCACTGGGATAAATCCAGGGGCTCTGGGGCTGCTTGGAGTGAGCTCTGGTCATGCCCAGAATGTTCCACTGAAGCCATGATGAAGCAGGGATGGGGCACTGGGATAAATCCAGGGGCTCTGGGAAACCCACAGAGCCAGAATGTATCACTGGAGCAGGGATGGAGCAGGGAGGGGCTCTAGGAGAAATCCAGGGGCTCTGGGGCTGCTTGGGGTGGGTTCTGGGAAGCCCATAGGGCCCTGGTCATGCCCAGAATGTGCCACTGAAGCCATGTGATGGAGCTCTGGGATAAATCCAGGGATTCTGGGAAGTCCATGGAGCCCTGGTCATGCCCAGAGTGTGCCACTGGAGCAGGGATGGAGCACTGGGATAAATCCAGGGGCTCTGGGAAACCAACAGAACCCTGGTCATGCCCAGAATGTTCCACTGGAGGATGGATGGAGCAGGGATGGAGCACTGGGATAAATCCAGGGGCTCTGGGGCTGCTTGGGGTGGGCTCTGGGAAGCCTATAGGGCTCTGGTCATGCCCAGAATGTGCCACTGAAGCCATGTGGTGGAGCTCTGGGATAAATCCAGGGTCACTGGGATAAATCCAGGGGTTCTGATTAGCCTACACAGCCCTGGTCATGCCCAAAATGTGCCACTGGAGCAGAGATGGAGCAGGGATGGAGCAGGGATGGAGCACTGGGAAAAATCCAGGGGCTGTAGGATAAATCCAGGGGTTTTGGGGCTGCTTGGGGTGGGCTCTGGGAAGCCCATAGAAACCTGGTCACACCCAGAATGTGCTACCAGAGCCTGGCACCCATGAAAATCCCAAATCAGGGATGGAAGAGGCTTCTGGGCAGCCCAGTGGAAATGTGGCTGCCTGTGGATGGAACAAGGAGGGCTTTAAGGATCATTCTATTTCCACAAGAAACCATTCCACGATTTGTTGGGATGCAATGAGTGACCCCTTGCAGGAGCCCAGGGACGTGGGTCTGCCTTGCCCTGGGTGCTGCCCACCCAAACACACCCAGCACCCACCCCGTGCTGCTGGAATGCCCAGCCCCAGGACTCTGGCCATATTTATTCCCTTTGAGCCTGGCAGTGAGGGGTTAACCCAGCTGCCAGGCAGCCCCAGCCCGGTTTTGGGGAGGAGGAGCAGATGTGGGAGGGGGAGGCTGCGAGGGGCTGCCTGGGCTGGGGCTGAGCTCCCCAGCTGAGGCTCTGGGAAATCAGGGCTGCAAATTGGGATCAGATGTGGGCAACTCCCCCCTCTAAATGCAGCACTGCAGGGCTGCTTGGGCTGCTTCTGCTCTGCCTGGGGGAGGAGGAGGAGGAGGAGGGTTTTGGAGCGTTGCTGGGGCCCGGGGTGGCTGCAGGGACCTGCAGAGTGTGGTGTCCCTTTGGAGAGCTGTGTTTTCCTCGGCGAGTGCCCCTGCCAGGCTGGAGCAGGCTCTTCCCAGAGCAGGGACCATGCAGGAGCTGGTGGCTGGCGTGGAGAAGCTCAGGTTTGACTCAGAGGCTGATGTGGAGGAGCTTGGAGCTCGGCCCCTGCCCTTCCCAGGGGTGGACAGTAAGTTGGGGACAGGGCTGTGGGAGCTTTTGGGATTCTCCTCCTGCTGCCCTCCTGCAACTCCTGGGTGGTTTTTGTTTTGGCTCTGAGCATTGCTCCCTTAAGGATGCAGCTGGAAAAGCTCTTGGGGAGCTCCCAGTGTCCCCAAGGTCCCAGCACTGGGGGCAGCAGGGGAAGCCCTCTCCACCCTGGGCTGTGGGGACAGGCTGGGTGTCCCAGGTGTGCAGGGCCACCCTGGGCAGTGGGGACAGGCAGGGCTGGAGTTATGGGGACAGGCTGGCTGTGACAGAAGTGTCCCAGGTGGGCAGGGCTGGGGTTTTGGGGACAGGCTGGCTGTGACAGGGCTGTCCCAGGTGTGCAGGGCCACCCCCGGCACGGCGGGGCCAAGCCCGCGGTGTGCAAGCACTGGCTGCGAGGGCTCTGCAAGAGGGGCGACGGCTGCGACTTCCTGCACCACTACGACGCCGCCAGGATGCCCGAGTGCTATTTCTACTCCAAGTTCGGTAGGTGCGGGGCTGGCCGTGCCGGGGACCCTCCTCCCCTCTCGCGTCCGGCCTCGAGCAAGCGGCTGATGCCACCTCCTGACTGCGGGAAGAAGTGCCACTGTCACTCAGCCCGGTCACTGTCCCCCCAGCCAAACCTGGCTGCTCCCAGGGCACCCCGATTCCTTCCATCCAGCCCGTCCTCGAGCCATTCCCGCTGCGCTGGGTGGAGCGAGCATTGTCCCCAGTGTCCCTTGTTCCCGCAGGTGAGTGCAGCAACAAGGACTGTCCCTTCCTGCACGTCGATGGCCCCGCCAGCACCGTGGGCTGTCCCTGGTACGACCGCGGCTTCTGCAGGCACGGTGAGCGGGCAGGGCGTGCCCAGCGGGGACGGGGGCTGGAGCCCAGCACCGGGGGGATTTGGGCTGGGGGATGCAGGGAAGCTGAGCTCCGTGTCCCTGTGAGCGTCCCCTCTGCCGGCAGGTCCCCTGTGCAAGTACAAGCACACGAGGAGGGTGATGTGTGCCAACTACCTGGTGGGATTCTGCCCCGAGGGACCCAAGTGCAAATTCGTGCAGTACGTACTGGGCAGGCTGGGGGGATGGAAGGGGGTTGGGGAGGGGGGAAGCCCCTCTGTGAGGTGGCTGTGACCCTTGTAGGGCCAGGGACAAGGAGCCAAAGGGTCTGAACTAACCAAACCCCACACCCAGGCTGTGCTGGGACAGCAGGGGACAGCCCTGGTCCCCGTGGAGGTGCTGCACCAGCTCCAGGACATCCCTGAGGGGCTGGGCAGGATCCGGGGGCACCACGGGGAGTAACTGCCTGTCCTCTGTGTCCCCTCCAGCCTCAAGGCCGGGCTCATGACCAGCAGCACAGACCCATCCAAGGTGAAGCCGTTTCCCTGTTCCTATAGGGGTGATGCCCCAGCTGCCCCCAGCTCCTGAACTGCCCCTCCTGCCCCCCTTTGTCCCCCCCAGGAGGCTGGGTGTCCCTGGGGGCTGGTACAGCGGGATCTGGCTGCTGCAGAGGTCAGGCGAGGTGAGGAGGTGCCACCCAAGGAGCCACCTCCACGGGGCACCCAGCACCTGGCAGCTCAGCTGTGGGACACCAGTGGCTGCACCCCGAGCCCACAGAGCCTGCTGGAGGGAGGCACCTGCTCCAAGGTGAGAGATTTTGGGGAATGGGAGGGCTGGGAGCAGCAGTCTCACCTTGGAGGGAGGATGAGGAGCAGCAGGGGCTGTGGGGAATTCCCAGAGTGCTCCCAAAAACTGTCTCTTTGCTTGGAAATGTCTTTTCTTTGTGTTATTTGGCCCTGTTCCCCTGGAGCTGGGGTGGGAACCAGCAGGGGAAGGGATTTCAGTGGTGATAACCACTGGGAACAACAAATCCTCCTGGCTGGGAGGTTAGGTGCAGCTGGAGGTCTGGGGGTGCTGTTTCCATGATCCCATCCCATGGGAAATGGGGTCAAAACCAACATGTGGCAGTGGCTGATCCAGCACAACCCCATTCCCTGCCCCCAGAGCAGATCAGTGAGTCCCTGTGGCACTGAGAGCAGGAGGGCACGGCTGGAAATGCTGCTGGGGAAGTGACTCCAGTGCCCCCACATGGACCAGGGAAGGAGGAAACCACAGAACACGATGGACACGGCACCACAGCAGCTGCTGGCTGGAAAAGCCAGCGGGGTTTGCCCAGCACCAGCTCACAGTTGGCACAGAAATCACTTCATGCAGTGAAATTTGGGACTTCCCACGGCTGGCTGCTGCTCCTGGCACTGCTGGCTGGGGCAGGCTGGGACAGCAGCAGCATTCCCAGGGTTTGGAGGGGTGCAGGATCCTGGGCACTGGGGTGAGGGATGTGCTCACCCCTTTGGGAAGGGGGCACAAAACATCATATTTCAGACCACAACCCAAGCTGGAAAGGAAAATCCACACAAATTTTTATTGCTGGTGAGAAGAGTTTTTTGGTGCAACACCTCTGTCATGGCACTACTGCACTCTGCATAATAAAGAGCTCAAACTTTTAATTCTTGGCTTTTCCTTTTGCCCTTCATGCCTGCAACATGAGCAACCCTTTCCCAGACATGTCTGGGAATGGCAGGCTCCAACTAGCACTCCTGACTGTCCTGGTTTGTCTGCTGCAGGGCTGTTTGCCCTTTGGGCACAACAGCTCATCCCATGGATTTTTCTTCCCTGGAATTAGGGCACTGTGGTCTGAGCTGCTGCTCCAGTGCCTTCACCAGTCCCACCAGTACAAGGGGTGAGTACAAACTGGGCTGGGCCAGGCACAGCTCTGGATTTGAAGGGAATGGTTACTGGTTTGGAGCAGAATTGTCAATTGTCTAATGCCAGCTCAGGCCAAGGTGCTGTCCCCTGTCCCCAACAAGGGATCTGGGACTCTGCAGCCTCCAGGATCTCTCCTGCCCTCACACATCTCTCAGGGTGCCTCTCATGTTCCTCATGTCACTACTGAAAGCTGCTGACCCACGGAGGGGTGGCCACAGGCTGGCCCTGTCCCCTCTCTGCTACACAAGCTGACCTGCAAAGCAGCCCCTCCTCAGCTCCAGCCAGGCCCCTGCTGCTGGGAATTCCTGCTGGCATCCCAGTCCTGGCTGCTCTGCTGCTCCCCAAGAGCTGGGGCTGCTCCTTGGCTGCTGCTCCAGCTCCTTCAGTGGTATTTCCTCCAGCGGTGCCGCTCTGGAACAAGGAGAAAACCATTCCAGTGTCAGCCCAGGGATCTGTCTGGGCCTCCAGGTGGGATGAGGAGCCTGACTTCAGCTTCTCTGCTGATGTGCTGCAAGGGGGAGCCACCCAAACACCAGCAAAGCCCTTGTCATTTGTCAGGAAATGCAGGGAACAGGAGCTCCTGGTGGAACATCTCCTCCCTCTGCCCTGTGTGGGCTTTTCCAAGGGCTCCTGACAATCCTGGTGCTCTCCAGGGAGAAGCTGGAGTCTGCAGCTGCTATCAGCACTTTTATTAACCAAATTCCTCTCCCCACCTAGAGAATCCTGCTCTCTGAGCTCTGGTGTTACTCCCCATTTAAGACTATTTAATTACTGAAATTATTCCACAGCTTTAATTAACAGGCATGCTAAACAGACTTTCCAAGTGCTGCCAAAGGAAGAATTCCTGAAATAGGAGACCCCAAGGAATTCTTACTGAAGTGCTGGTAGTTCCAGCCATAGCTGAACAGGCAGTAGCCAGCCAGGAGCATGGAGATTCCAGCAGGTCCCCCCTGCTTCACGTGGATGTATTTGGCACAATAACTGCTCCAGGCTGTTGGGAGAGAAAGGAAAGGGAGAAATAATGGGCTGGTCTTGGCAATTCACTGTTTCCATGCAACTTTATAAAGCTAAAAGTTTATTTAAAGTTTATTCCCACTGCCAGAGGGCAGGGATAGAAGGGATGTTGGGATGAGAGATGGGAAGGAATTGTTCCTTGTGAAGGAGGGGAGGCCAGAGATGTTGTGGCTGCTCCTGGATCCCTGGGAATGTCCAAGGCCAGGCTTGGACGGGGTTTGGAGCCACCTGGGACAGTGGAAGATGTCCCTGCCCATGGCAGGGGGTGGCACTGGAGCATCTTTATCATCTCTGGTCCCTCCCAAACCATTCCATCATTCCATGATTTTTGTGCTTTGTAAAGACCCAGGCTGACCACTGGGATCAGTGAAGTAAACCAGGGAAAAGTGGGATGGATCTGCCCCAAAAGCCAGGAATTCTCACCTCTCTGCACTGCTCCCAGCAGCCCCTGGGGAGAGAAGTTGCAGGTTCTGATCCAGGAGTGCAGCTCCCCCAGCCTCACCTCCAGCAGGGGCCTCTCTGAGAGGGGACCTGCAGGGTGACAAGTCACAGTGCTGATGGAATTTGGGCTTGGAAAAGGAGAGGGAATCACCTCTCCCACAAAGTTTGGGCTCTGTCAGCTCAAACACGAGCCTGACTCCAGCCTCTATAAAAACATCAGCCACTGGTTTTGCTGGAGGATGCCCAGTTCGGACTCTCCCGGATCCTGCCCTGGGCACGCCCAGCAGCTCAGCATTCCCCACCCCTCCTCTCCCATCCCAGCAAATCCCAGCACCGAGACTTGCGTTACCTTGTTGCCCCTGGGTGAAACCGCCCTCGGGCATCTCCGCTCCGATCCTCAAATCCTCGTGGAAACGCTTCCCTGGGAAAATCCTCAGCCCTTCGTAATCAGGATACAAGTCAGGAAACCACTCCAAGCCGCTGGCAGCGGCCCTGGCGCTCCGGGCAGAGCAGGGGGGAGGGATTTTGGCCGTGTGGAGCAGACCCAGCTCCGGGGCTCTGCCCACGCTCAGCCCGGCCTCGCACACTCCCTCCCCGCTGTCCCGCAGCCTCTGGCGGCTGCTGAGCTCATTTTTGGATGTCCCTTGGCCGTCACCTCCGAATGCCTCCATCGGTGACAGATGGAGCTTCCTGGGATGCAAAGCAGCCAGGGGGGGTTTAGATCCCACCCCAAATTCCACGTGCACCCGCTCCTCTCCTGCCGTGAGTCTGTCTCTTCCCTCCTGCTGCACCAGGTCACCGCGGCTATTTCTGCTCTCTTGAAGCGCCATTGTTGCCTTTAAGTTGCTCTTTTCTCCCTTGGAGCTCCCAGTCCCGCTCCCCACGGCTCCCTGGCTCCGAGTCTCCTCGCTCTTGGGTTTCTGGGCGGTTTTGCGGCGCTGCGGAGGAGCAGCAGTGCCGGGATCCGTCCCGTCCCCGCCGCTGCCCGCTGCGCCCCGGGGCTGCTTCTCCCGGAGCACCCTGGCGCGGTGCTTCTCGATCACCACCGTCACCCCCTTCTGCAGCCGCCGGGGGACGTCCCGCACCTCCTCGGGGTGCAGGTCCAGGCTCCGGGCCACGTCCTGCACGGCTGGGGAGCGGCTGCGGGGCCCCGAACCTCGGCCGGGCCCGGGGGGCTGCGCTGGGGCTGTGCCGGGCCCGGGGGAGCGCTCGGGGCCCGGTGCCGATCCCGCTGCGCTGCCGGTGCCGGTGCCGGTACCGAGGGCAGGCCGGGCGCTCGGTGCCGATCCCGCTGCGCTGCCCGGTGCCGGCGGCGCTGCCTTGCAGTGCGGGAGGTGCGCGCGGAGCCGCTTGAAGGGGCGCTGGCAGTGCGGGCACAGCTCCGTCCCCGCCGCCATCGCCCTCACCCTCACACTCTCCCCGGTGACGTCACAATGGCGCAGCAACCCCTTCCGCCGCGGCGCCCGCGCTGTGACGTCACAATGGCGCGGCCCCGCCCCGCGCGCGGGCGCACGCCGTGACGTCACGGGGGCGAGGCGGCGGTGGCGGAAGCGGCGCTCGGGGCCGGGCAGGGCCGCGCTGCCGCCCCTCAGCCGCGGCCTCGGCCTGCGCCCGCTGCCCCCGCCATGAGCTGCCGGCAGCCGCTGCCGAGCGAGCGCGGGGCGAGGCAAAGGTGCGTGAGGGCGGCGCGGGCTCGGCGCGGGCTGCGGGCGGCGCGGCTCGGCCCGCGGGGAGCGCTTGGCGTGAGGGGAGCGGTGGCGAAGGGGAGAGCGGCTCGGAGGGGCTGCGGGGCTCAAGGTCGGGCGGAGGGATGTGGGGGATGCCGAGGGCTCGGGGGAGATTCTCGGAGGGATCGTGGAGGCAGGAATGGGGTAGAAAAGACCTTAAATCCCTTCCCAGCGCACCTCACCGCGCTGGGTGCTCCGGGCTGCTGAGGAGAGGAAGGATGCAGAGGGGAAGGGGGAATATCAGGAATATCCTTCCCCACAGCTGCTGAGGAAAGGGAGGAATATCAGGAATATCCTTCCCCAGAGCTGCTGAGGGAACGAGGAATATCAGGAATATCCTTCCCCAGAGCTGCTGAGGAAAAGGAGGATGTAGAGGGAAGGAGGAATATCAGGAATACCCTTCCCCACAGGTAGAGGGGAAGGAGGAATATCAGGAATACCCTTCCCCACAGCTGCTGAGGAGAGGAAGGATGCAGAGGGGAAGGAGGAATATCAGGAATATCAGGAATGCCCTTCCCCAGCACAGACGGGCAGCGCTCGGTGCCTGCGGTCGCAGGGATGGCGAGCAGGAGGCGTGGGCCAAAGCCCGGCAGCTGAGCCGGTTATAAATACCTCCCTCCAGTCTGTTTTGACTCATTCCAACACGGATTAATTTTAGGCACACCAAAACAGCTCCATCCTGTGGTTTTTTTGCTTTTTTTTTTGGAGATCCTGGCTGAGTTGTCACGTTTGTACGGCGGGGAGAGGCGTTTGATGTTCGTGTAGGAATTCTGGGATGCTGTGTTGGTGTCCCAGAATGTCACAGTGCTCTGGGGTGGAAGGGACCTCATCCAGCCATGGGCAGGGACACCTCCCACTGTCCCAGGTTATTACTGAGTTCTTCCCTTTATCTCCTCTAACCTGGGAATATTAGCACTGCCCTCACCCCATCACCCTCCTCCAGGCTCTGCTTTGCCTTGATGCCTGCAAAGATTTGGATAAAAATTAGGTTAAAACTTGTACCCACCTGTCCAGGCAGTACAAGGTGTAATGAGAAGGTGGCAAACACATCAGAAACAGGGAAGAGTTTGTTTTTCACGAGGTGTTTCCTGACAAAACCTTATTTCCACATGGGAATGGGATTGTTTTGGGATGTGACTCGACTCCAAACACTGTCAGGGTGGAGAGTCGCTGTGGGGGGTGTGAGCAGCTGAATAATTGGAGATGTGGTCACTGCCACTCGTCCCAGTGCTGTCCCCAGCCTGTCAGGTGTCACTCTGAGCCCAGGCATTATTTTTAGATGTGCAAGGCTGACAATTGTTAAATGAGTTTATTTAGAAGGATGGCTTCAGTGCTTAAACTGATGGGAAACATCTTGTGAGAAGCAGGATCCTTTTCTCTGTGCCCTCAAAGGGGAATCTGAGAGGCCACAGCACCTCAGGGGTCTGGAGACATCCTGCATTAATTTATCAGCTGTTCCTGCTTTTTTTGGGTGCCTTCAGGAGGCAGATGAGTGAGCTGATGATTTCTTTTCTCTTTTCTCTTGCAGGAAGAGGAGAAGGAATGGCAATGAAGAAGATGGTCACATTCCCCAGACCAAACGTAGCACCAGGAATTCTGTCCTGCAGGACTCGTGGGACACTGAGGTGAGAGCCTTGCCAGGCAGATCCACTCTCCTTCCAGCAGCTCCTGCAATATCCTGGGCACTTTTTTCATTTTTAATTCATAGCTTTGTGTTTGAGGTCCTGAGGTTTGACTTGGTGACATCAGAGATTGAAATCAGCACTGCATCAGTTTGGAAATCAGCATTTCCACTGAGCCTGGTTATCCCTGAATATTTCTGGGAGGGAATTTCAAATCCTGCTTTGCAGCACCCAGGCCAATGTTTTCCTGCTGTTTCTGCTTTTGCAGTGTGGGATGAGCTGTGAGCAGAGCTGAGGGGGTGAGGGTGGAGGTGTCCCTGTGCTCACTCTGCCTGACCATCAGCTCTGCCTTTCCTTGCAGTCAGGTGATGATTTGTGGGAGAAAGACAAAACACATTCCAGGCAGCCCTTATCTGATGTGGAAAATGCTCTGGTAGAGCTGCTCAGTTTAAGCAAGACTTGTTCACAGCTAAAACACTCAAAACTCTTTGTTTTTTTTCTCACATTTTCCATGATTTTTTGCTGGATAAACTCTCTTGTTTTCTTACCCCTCACCAAATTCTCTTGGTGGAATTTGAGATTTCTTTTTTCTAAAAAAAAAAAAAAAAAGCTGATTTCCCAACTGCTGCCAGATTTCCTGAGATGTCACCTGGGTGAATCACCTGAAAATTCACTGTCAGCAACGTCCTTGTGTTCAGAACATTCATGGAAAAGAGGGTGAGAGCAGAGGCTCCCTCTCTGAAGTTAATGAAATCAATTTCTTTGAAGGTTTTGGAAATACCCTTGGTGTTTTTTAGAGCCTCCTCACTTTGAAGGTGGATTGTAATGAACTCTTACAGTCTGAATTATTACAGAATTAACTCAATTATTCAACTATTCATTGTACTCCACAGAAAATATTTAGTTGCCGTGTAACTCTGAGCTCTTTTATAACCTGGAAATGGTTTCAGATGGATATTTCTACTTTGCTGTTGAGGGAGGCTCTCTCTTCACCTGGGACAGGAAACACTGCTGGAAATGCTCTAAGAGCTGCTGTCCATCATGAAGGAGTTCTGTGGGATGGAAAGCTCCCTGTGCTGCTGTGTTCCCAGGAGGGACACTTTGCATTTTGGGGTGTGATGGGGAGAGGCAGCCCTGCTTTGTTGCCATCTGACACTGAATCACTTGTCCAACAGGTCAAACCCCTCCGTGTGTGTAGAGTAGTTAAAGGCTAAAGCAGCTTTGAGGCAGGAGGAGGATGGATTTAGTGTGGAACAAGGGATTGAAGTAGGAGTAATGAAATTAAGGATATCAGGAAACCCCCTGATGGTGAGTGCCAGAAGCACCTTTGCTTGCTGTGTAAACACCTGGTGCTTGGGCAGGGCCACTAAAAGCAGGGCTGGCAGTGGGTTTGTGACCTGAGCCAGGGCAAGGTCACTGCTCAGCCTAACACAGATCTGCTTCTTGCATGCACTTGCCTGGTAAAAGTCTGGTTTTAACACCTTGAACCCTGCTGTGAGGCAGGGAGGAGCTGTCACTGCTGAGGAATGGACACAGCTTCTCAAACACCACAGTTCTGGGGATCAGAATGTTTTTTTTTTTTTTCTTTTTTGGCTTGTTTTCTTGTCAGATCCCTGAACTGAGCATGCCCAGAAATTCAAGCCACGAGATTAAATCTGTATTATTCCAACATTTGGTGAATGACTTCCTGTGCCAAAGGGAGAAATCCTTGTGCTCATTGTGCATGAGTGCTTCCCACTGGTGTCACTTGGGAAGTCTCAGCCAGTTTGGAACACTTGTGTTGAGTTTCCTGATGCTTTGCTGTGTGCAAAGACACCTCTTGCTGGTTAAAAATCTTAAAAATTTTGGGATATTGCTTGGGAAAGAGGGAATGGGAGCAATTTGTGACTGATGAGAGTCACTTTTCATCACAGGGCATTGCACACCTGCTTTTGGTGAAACATTACCCAAAGTCCTGATTCCTCTGGCCTGGTTTGGTTCAAAATGACTGTTCCTCTGGCAGAGGGAACACAAGCTCAGGATGGCAGTCAGGCAGCTGCATTTCAAACAGGACTTGGCTTTTGGCAGGATCTCTTCCCTTTTTTAATTTTTTTTTTTGTCTTGCTCTGGAGAATGAGGAGAAGGAGGTTTTTCCCTTAGTGGCAGTTCTTACCTGGGCTGTTCTGTGATGTTATCACTCAGCCCCTTTCTGAGTGCCACTGCTCATCCACATCACATCCAATTCCAAAGGATTTGCTGTTCTCTCCCTGGATTATCCTTTCACCCAGGACAGGCAGCACCCCTCAGCTGCAGCTTTCACAGGACAGAGCAGACTCTCCCCAGTCTCCAGCAGTGCTGCTTTTTGGCCAGTTGCTGTGAGGATGTGCCATGCCTGGGCTGCAGAGCCCTCTGCCCTGGGCTCAGTCCCTGGGCACAGACCCGGGGCTGCAGCTGCAGCAGGGTTAAACATTAGCGAGGCACAGCCTTTGCCACGGAATTTCACTTCCTGATCAGCCTGTCCTCCCTTTTCCAGGAGCTCAGCTGGGTTGTTTGCCCAGTATTTGGTCAGAAATCCATTGCTTGTCCCCAGATCAGGCCAGGAGAAGCTGTAGTGGATCCTCCAAGCTGAGATTGCCAGCTGGGGAACCAACAGTGCAAAGCCTTTGCTCTCCTTTTCCCAGGGAAGGAAGCGAGTCTGAGTGTTCAGCTGACCCTTTCCTTCCTGAATAACTTCTGCAAACCCCAATGTCTCATAGTTCCTCTTTGTTCTGGCCAGGATTGAAACACCACCAGGTTCTCAGCAGAGATCAAATCAAAGTTCTTGTCCCCCCTTATCCAGAGAAGGGCTGGACTTCAGATCTAACTAAAACCAGGTCGTGGCTCTGTTAAACTCATCTTGAAGTTGAGAGCAGCAGGGGCTGAGTGGCTTTTTCTCCAGTTCCTGTCACGAGGGATTGTCCCAGATCTGCACATTTGGAATATCCTGTGCACTTTTTTCATTTTTAATTCCTAGCTTTGTGTTTGAGGTCGTGAGGTTTGACTTGGTGACATCAGGACTTTTGTTTGTTTGAAAACTTGAAGTGTGATGTTGAGGGTTAATGAGCTCAGTAAACCTTGAAGATGCCCTTTTGATAATGAAAGTATTCATAAACGTCACTGGGCTGCTTTAAAGCTTTGCTGATGCCTGACTTGATGGCTTTAAGGATTCTTTTCCTTACTGATTGCGGTCCCAGTGCTTTACAGAATGTGCAGCCCAGCCTGGGCACAGGGTGGTGGGCAGTGCTGCAGGGGTGCCAGTGAACGTGGAAATAAAGAGGGTCTGCCAGAGCCCATCTGTCACCAGCCTGAGGTGTCAGAAACACGTCCCAGGACACGCTGCCAGCTTCACAAAATCTGAGATGCACAAATCACTGCTAACAGCCGGGAAACGTTTGCTGAGCTGGGAAACGTGAGCAGCAAGCGAGGCCAGGCTCTCACTCGCGTTTTTACCTTGATTTGCAGAAGGTGGCTGTAACGAAGCTCACTAAGGAGCGCAGACTAAAAGGAAACAAAGTGCCCTGTGCGGTGGGTTCCTCTCCCAGCATCGCGTGTGACTGTGCTGCCCCGCACACCCCAGCTCCTCCCTGTCCCTGTCCCTGTCCTGCCGGGCTCTCCCCCTCTCTGGACTCAGGAGTCCATCTGTGCTCCCTCGGGAACAGCCCGCTGGGTGTTTCTCTCTCCTCGCAGCCCGGGGCCCTTGGCTTGGCTTGCTGTGCTCCCACAGAGCTGAGGCATTTTTGGTGCTTAGCGAAACAAAGGGATTAGTCAGGGTTGGATGGTCGGGATCGATGGTGGAGCGGGGCTGGGGGGAGGGAGGGATGTCCAGCCCAAACATCCCCAGCGCCTCCCTGGCACTGCTGGGGGCACTTTGCACCATTCCTGATTTACTCCAGTGCTGGGGGCACTTTGCACCATTCCTGATTTACTCCAGGCAAGGCCTTTCTGGAGGTGGTGCTGACTGGTAAATTGTAAATCCCTGAGGATTTTGTGAAATTTGTCCTCTTCTGCTGTGGCCACAAAGCTGTGACTCCTGTGGCTTAATCCTTACAAAAATTTCGATTTTTTAGCTGCTGTCACTTATTGTGTCTGCTTCTATGAATTATTTATGGGGTGGCAGAGTAGCCACTTGCTGTTTGACTCATCCAAATATTTGCAGGTCCTGACCAGCAGATCCCACAAACTCAAATATTCCAGCTGGAACTAATGGAACCTTTCCTTAGCAGCCCTTAAAACTGTGTTTTATGTCTTTGAATCCCTCATGATGATGGCAAATGCTCTTGCAGCCATTCCCATGAATGTGGTTATCCTAAATGCTGACAAATGAGCCCTGGCCTCTTACTCCAGTCAGATGCTGAGTTCTTTTTGCTGCATGAGGAATTATTTGGTGCCTGTTGCTCTTTAACTGTCATGTCAAGTAAATTGCTGTGGAATTGCTCTGGAACACTTCCAGTTAACACTGCTGTGGAGTACTTAACTGGGAGAAGAGTTCTTGATGTTAGAGTGTTCAAAGACTTAAATTGGCTGTTGTGTGCATTTGTTTCTCACAGCCTCTTGCTTTGGATGCTTCAGATCTCACTTTAGGATTGCTGTGCAGGAAAGTGCTTTGCATGGTGCAGAAGTGCCAGCCCTGCCCTGCCTGCCTGTGCTCACAGCTGCAGCTCCCTGGGAATGTTCTTTATTTTCCAATTCTCCATCACCCCAGTGCAAACGTGGGGCTGGGGGCAGAGCTGGGGGTCTAACTGGGAAGGATTGCAATCCAGCATCCCAGAGGTCACTGGACCCCCTTTGTGTGGGCAACAACCACCCCTCCAAAGTGCCAAGGTGGATTTACTCACTCCATCAGGCTGGAAATGTGGAAGGGAGGGATTTATCCTAAAGCTTTGCCTCTGTGGGGTGAGGAAGACGTGTCTGATGTTGCTGTTCACCCTCTGTGTGTCCCAGTCCTCCAGCAGTGACAGTGGCAGCAGCAGCAGCAGCAGCTGTAGCAGCAGCAGCATCAACAGCCCCGACAGAGCCGAGTCCAGCCTGAACCCCAGGATTGCAGGATCCAGCCCTGTCTCCTCCCAGCCCTTCCACGAGCAGTCTGCACTAAGCCAAGGTCCTTACTTCCACATCAACCAGATCCTGAAGGAAGCCCACTTCCACAGCCTACAGAGCCGGGGACGCCTCCCTACATGATGACCCAGCAGCTCCCTGCCTTCTGTGAAGGGACAGCACTGTGTAGATTTGATATTTCAACTTCAAAGTTTGTTAAAATGGAATTGCACAAAATTGCCTGTTGCCTTTTCAGTCTATATTTGAAATAACAGGTTAACAGGAGATTGTTTACTTGTGGTTTGCTGCACTATTGCAATGCAAAAGGGGCTTTGAAGCAATTTTTATAGGATTCTTTTTGGGGTGGTTCTAAAGGAGACTGAGGAGTCCACATGTGTGTTATAGGATTGCAAACTGTCCAATTCCAATCGACTGCCTAATCTGTTTGTTAGCAAGTTGTTGCTTTCTGTAAAGTTCTCTTAAGCGTTCCTCTTCAGTTTTATAAGTCTTTTTTTAATTTCAATAAACTAGTTAAAAAATTATTTGGCAACATAATTTTTTGAGCATTTAGAGTTAGTGAAAATAGGAGCAGCGAGTGTAAGTGCTCAGGCCTGTAACTCCCACCCAGCTCAGGGTGATGAGGCTTCCCATGAGCTTCAGTGCTGCAGGACTGGAAGGGAAATGTGAAATTAGAGCCAGGACAGGTCGGGCAGGTGCTGCAGGGGCCACTCAGAGCAGGGTGGTGGTGCCTGGAGGACACAGGTGTCTTCTCCTGCTCCAGCACCCCTTTCCAGCTGTGAAATGTTTTGTTTTCTGTTAGTGTGTAGGTTATTTTGGCTTTTTTTTTTTCCTTTGAGTTTTAACAACATAAGGATAGGAGGTGAAAGAGCAGCTCCACCTCTGTTCCAGCAGCCAGGAGGGGACAAGGACAATCCAAGCCATGACAGGCCCTGCTCTGGCTGAGGAAGCAGTGACAATCCCAGAGGTGCCACCAAGGGGACAGAGAGATCTGAGTGAGGACGAGGAGCCAGAGCAGTTTTATTGTTTGCTGCCTCACTTGCTCATGCCCGAGAGCCAGCCCAGCTTGAAGAGCGACGGCGCCGCCTCCTCGTCGCTGAGGAGCTGCCGGAACAGGGAGCCCGGCCGAGCTGCCTCCTCCTCCCTGGGCAGCACAGCAGCTGCAGCCTGCTCCTTTGGAGAGACACAAGCGGCTCTGAGTGTCACAGCAGCCCCGGGGCACAGGCAGAGCCACGCCCGCAGCGGCGGCACTGCCGGTCAGTGACAGTCACACACAGCACTGGCTGCCGCAGCAGCAGGCACGTGGCACTCGGTGCTCATGAAACCCTGAGCACTCCTCAGAACCCTCTGAGCAGCAGGGCAGGAGCTGCTGGCTCTCAGAGCAAGGGATCCCAGCCTGGCTGAAGCTGTGCTTGGAGAACTGCAGGTTTGAACCTGTCCAGAGTTTTAGCATTGAAGGAGGAGCAAGCAGCTGTCAGGGATCCTGGGAAGTGTGGCTAGCACAGGACATGGGTGTGCTGAGCACAGCACAGCAGCTGAGGGGAGTGACAGGACGAGCCAGACATCACTGCACACTGCTATGCTCTAGTCCAGCTGAGCTGTGAGAGGGAAGGAATACCTTTACTGGGAATTCTGGATTTTTAAACACCCCTTCTGCTGGGTCTGGTCCTAAATGGCTCCAACTAATGGAGAGTTGCAAATTGAACATCTCAAATGACACTGGTCAAACCAGGCCTTTACCTCTTGGTCTTGGCTCTTTCAAGACTCAACAACTTGTCCCAGTTGCCAAGACCACCACAGATAGATAATAATGGTAATAAGTAAAGGAAACATTAATTGCTGCTTCCCACAGCAGTGAGGTATTCCTTGGCTCTCAGCCAGCACACAGAGCTCCATCTAAGCAGATGTTTGAAACTGGGGGAAATGGAGCAACAGAAAGATTGGCTGCTAGAGCTCAGCAGCAGGCCACTCCTCACACAGCTGGGGTACCTGAGCCTCCTCGGGGTTACAGGGCAGCATCCCACTGCAAAGGAGTTCAAGCATTAGCTACTGTCCTTCAGCCTTTCCTGCAGCCCCAGTTCATGACTTGTCTTTGGTGCATTGCCCTCAGCCATGTAAACCTCACTGCAGTGGTTATTGCCTGCTCTGCCACTCAGCAGTGACCCCAAAACCACCTCAGGGGCAAAGGGTGGGGTTCTGGAGGGTCCTGGAGAAATCCACCCCATCCCCTGCTGTGCTGCCATAATGAATTGTTTTACTGGAAATAAAAATCAGGTGAAAATAACGTTTGGCTGCTTGCTTCTTTCCCCACAAACTCGAGTGTTGGGGGGGACAATGAACACTGGGGAAATATTCCTACTTTTCCAGCTCCCTTCAAACACCAACCTGGACTCTTTCTGTGCTCCTGGCAGTGGCCTTGCTCTTCCGTGAGCTCGACATGCTCAGTGGCAGAAGTCCAAACCTTAAGGAAATGAAAGAAAGAAATGTGGGAAGAAAGAAATGTGGGAAGAAAGAAATGTGGGAAGCAGCAATTCCAGAGCTGTTTCCCAGAGGCAGGAGGATGCCTGGAAGAGTTGGGTGCCTCACCTGATCTGGCTGGATGCTAAGGGCAGGATGTTGTGGAGCTCCTGAGAGCTTGGTGTGGCACCCCTGCTCGTGTACTGGTGTTCTGTCCCAGTCAGCAGGCCAAAGAGAACCTGCAAGGCACCAGCACATGCTTGGGTTTGGGGAAGAGGAGCTGCAGGGCACCAGGAGCTGTTTGGGTTTGGGAAGGAGAAGCTGGAAGGCACCAGGAGCTGTTTGAAATTGGGGAAGAGGAGATGGAAGGTACCAGGAGCTGTTTAAATGTTGGGGAAGAGGAGCTGGAGGGCACCTGGAGCTGTTTGGGTTTGGGATTCCTGCATTGCTGACCCCACAGTGGAGTCCACTGGCACACACCATCAGCACTGAGTTTGAACACGAAGTGTCTCCCTTCCCCCTCTTAACTCCCGTGTTTAATTATTCCCACAGTTGAGTCCCAGGCCTGTTTCAGCACTACTTAACCCAATTAGTGTTGCCCAGGCTCCAGTGAATCCTGTTAGATAAAGTTCAGCCAGCCCCACACGCTGCAGCCGGCTCAGCCAGCTCCTCTTATCTCCAGCTGGCACTGAACGTTCTCCCCCTTCCCAAGGAAGTGCCAGTGCTTATCTGCAGGCTTTGAGGAGCTGACAGGCAGCCCAGCTGGGGGCTGGGGCACTTGCAGCCCAGCTGCCCTGCTGGGGCACTTGCAGCCCACCCCAGCTGGGGCACTTGCAGCCTTGCCCTGCTGGGGCACTTGCAGCCCTGCTGGGGCACTTGCAGCCCTGCTGGGGCACTTGCAGCCCTGCCCTGCTGGGGCACTTGCAGCCCAGCTGGGGCACTTGCAGCCCAGCTGGGGCACTTGCAGCCCACCTGCTGGGGCACTTGCAGCCCTGCTGCCCTGCTGGGGCACTTGCAGCCCAGCTGGGGCACTTGCAGCCCTGCTGGGGCACTTGCAGCCCTGCTGGGGCACTTGCAGCCCTGCTGCCCTACCGAGGTTCTCTGCACCAGGCGGCTCAGGTGGCTGTTCAGGTGGGGGGTGAACACGTCCAGGTCGAAGGGATCGATGTGTCCCTCCAGGAAGTCGATGATCTTCTCAATCCTGCAGAGCAGAGCAGAGCAGAGCAGAGGGCTCCTGTCAGGGGTGACACCCTGCTGATGGAGCTCTGAAGCAGCCAGGGATTTCCTGGCTGGGGTGACTGAGCAGAACAGCAGCTGCCCCGAGGGTTTCCAGCTCCTACACAACCCCAGCTCCCATGGTACCCCCACCAAAGCTTTAACTCCTGGAGGATCCCATGGACACACAGCCCACAGAATGGCAGCCTCCTCTGTTCTGAGCTCCGTTTGTGCAGTGTCACAGCTTGCACTGTTACAGTGCCCCCCAAAGCACTGCTGGAGGATGTGAACCCCAGAATGAGCCATACCCAGAGTCCTGCTTGATCCTGCTGGGTTTTGTGTCCTCACTCCTGGCTGTCAGGATGATGCTGAGGTACCTCAGGTCGTAGAGCAGCTGCAGAGCCCTGCTCTGGGTCAGGGGGAAGCTGTCTGGCCTCTGCAAAGGGGGCAGGCAGGAATGGGGCTCCTCCCTGGCACAGGGGAGGCTGCCCAAGGGGGAACACCGACCCCAAGGCACAACCAGAGTGTGAAATCTGGTGTCTGCTCCCCTTCTGGATGTGTCCCTGCACTCCCAGCCCACAGCCAGGTACCTTCTCCTGCTTCTGCTCCAGCAGCTTCTGGTAGGCAGCGAGCACCTCTGCCATGCAGCTCCTCAGCAGCTCCTGCAGGGTGGCCTTGGGCAGGGTGTGCCCTCCCACCCTGTTCAGCTCCTGGCACAGGCTGAACAGGAGGCACTGCACGTGCCACGAGGGCTGCCCAGGAGAACAGAGTGAATTTGCAGTTGCTCTGTAAACTCCACTCCCTTCCACATCCCTTCCTCAGCAGACACAAAGATCTGCCCCACAGCTTGGCTCAGGCACCTCTCAGGGTCTGGTTTACACCCCAGATTTTGGGTTACAGCAGCTCCCAAAGTCCCAAAAAGATTTACCAGACACTGCAGTGAGAAGAGAATTGCTTGTGCACCTTCTGTCAGCACAGACCCTGCTCTGCCCACCCTCTCCCTGGGGCTGCTCCTCCCTCAGCTCCTGGGCTCCTGACTTCTCTCCCAGCTGCTTTTTCCCTCAGATAACAGAACTGACTGGATAAGGCTCACTGCATTTCCCTGTCCAGCCCCTCCTGTGCTGTGCAAACACAGAGCTCACCCAGGCCTGGCCTCCTCCCCTGCCACCTGCTGTGTCCCTGGGACGTCCTTCCTGTGCCACCAGCACAGCCCCGGGCAGCCACACACCTCAGCTCCCCCAGCATTCCACAGTCCCACTGCTGCAGCCCTGTCCTTCAATGCATCCAGCTCCCACGGAATCCCTCTCCTGGCAGCTCTGTTTAAATCAGGCCCAAGTCCTCCTCTGGCTCAGTTTTACAGGATCTGGGCCAAGCTTACTCATAGAGATAAACAATGACAATGACCTATTTCCTTCCTGTGACCTGTGTCCTCACGAGGTGAGGATCTGAGAGCACCAGAGAGTGTTTGTCCTCTGCTGCTGACACCACACAACCTCCCCAGCAGCTCACAAGTGCTTCTGGCAGTGCTGGGCTCCTCCCACAGGCTGCTCCTCATACCTGCACAGGCAGCCGGATCTTTGATGTCACACTGCTCCCAGACTCGGTCTCCTCCTGGATTTCGATCTCATCCCAGTTGGTGGCCATGGCCAGCACAGAGCCAGCTGTGTCGAGCAGCAACGTGTGGGTGAAGCACTCAACCAGACCCTGGAGCACAAAAATGAGAGCCCTGATCACAGCAGAGTTCTAACAGGAGTGAGGACAGCCAGCCCACCCTGCCTGTGACCTGCTGCATCCCTGAACCTCCCACAGTGAATCTTATGGACACCAACCCACTGGAACCACCCCAAGGACAGCCAGCCCACCCTGCCTGTGACCTGCTGCATCCCTGAACCTCCCAAAATGAATCTTATGGACACCAACCCACTGGAGCCACCCCAAGGACAGCCAGCCCACCCTGCCTGTGACCTGCTGCATCCCTGCACCTCCCAAAGTGAATCTTATGGACACCATCCCACTGGAGCCACCCCAGCCAGGGAACCCCTCCCCAAAAAGCATCTCTGAGGAGGGAGACAGCTCCTTACTTTGCTGACAGCCGAGCTCCAGAGCTGGTAAGCCAGCAGGCTCTGCTGCAGGAGCTCTGCCTTCACCCCCTGCCACATGGCCAGCTCAGGGGACACCTCCTGGCCCTTGCCCTTGCCCAGCTTCTTGGCAGAGCGGGGCTCCCTGGGCGCCTCCGCCCGGCCCAGCACGCAGCGCTGCAGGTGAGGGCACAGCTCGGGCAGGGCCTGGCACAGCCTGGCCATGAAGAGCACAGCATTGAGCCTGGCACCCCCAGGGGGGTGCAGCTGGCTCTGGGCACTCAGCAGCTGCTCCTGCACGCAGCCCAGCAGGTGCTGGGTGCAGCTGAGGCAGCGCTGGCGCAGCAGCTCCTGCACGCTGCCGGCGTCGGCGAAGCGGTCGAAGGCGGAGCAGGGCGGCTCCCGGGGGGCAGAGCCCTCCTGGGGCAGGTAGCACAGCACATCCTCCAGCCTGGCCTGCAGCTTGGAGTCCAGGGAGGAGCAGAAGCTCTGCACGCAGGGGGTGAGGGCCTGCGCCTTCATGGCCAGCCCGCTGCGGGGGAAGGGCCCGCGCTGGCCCACGCTGAGCCAGGCTGCGTCCCCGGGCAGGTCCCCGGGGCTCTCCGACCACAGGAACAGAGCCACGTTGTGCTCCAGCTGCATCTGCTTGCTCAGGGCACCGCTGCTGCCCTGCACCTCCAGCTCCTGCAAGGCTACAGCCAGCAGCTGCTTGGAGCTGCTGGAAATGGAGTCGAAGCCTTCTTTGGTCAGAGTCTGCGACAGAACCGGGAGAAAAAACAGATTTCAAATTAAACAGAGCCTCGGTGCACTGTGGGCTGGGAGAGACAGCAACTGGGGGTGCAGAGCAAGGCTGCCCACAGCACACACCCACCTGCAGCCTGTCCAGGAAGAGCTGCTGCAGCAGCTCCTCCCAGAAGGACACAGCTCTGCCCAGCAGGCGCCGGCACACGGCCTCCCAGCCGTGGCTGCTGGACTGGCTGGACAGCAGCTCCCACACGGCATCACGGATCCCTGCCAGCCCCTTCATGCTCTTCACGAACACCAGCAGGGCCCTGACCCCTGTCCTGATGTCATCACTGCACCTGCAGGCAAAGTGTCACCTCTGGAGTGAGGGGGGTGAGGCCCTGGCACAGAGTGCCCGGCTGCTGCGTGTGCTGGGCTGCCTCTGGCTGCTTCAATCAGGGAGGAGGATGGGGAGGATGAGGGGGATGAGGAGGAATTCACCCACTCACATGCTGATCCACTGCTGCAGGGTCTCCCTGAGGTACTCCTGGCTGATGGGGTGTGCCAGGGTCCGCAGGGCTGGCTGGAATTCCACCACAGACTCAGGCAGGTACTTGAACCAGCTGCTGAGCTTCAGATCCTCCTCCAGCACCCCTCCTCTGCCTGCAGCCACAGTCAGGGATCAGCCCAGCACAGAGCACCCTCCTGCCTGCACAGCTGGGCAGGTGCAGGGCTCACCTGCAGGGTTCTGGCCCGTGCTGCTCTCCAGGGTGGAGAAGAGCAACCCACAGGGCAGGGCTGGGTCTGGGGCCATCCCCTCAGGCACGGTGTAGAACAGAGCGTGGGCCTGGTACAGCGTGGTGGTGAGCAGCTCCATCAGGGAACACACCTGAGCTTTGATACCTGCACCTGCACAGAGGGGACTGTGAGCCGAGGCAGCCCTGACACAGTGGCACTGTCACAGCCTCGGCTCCCTGCCAGGGAGGGCAGAGGACTCAGCCTCACACCCCACCTCCCCATTACAGGTGGGCTTGGCCTAAGCCCCTGAGAACTGTGAATTTTTGGGTTATTTTATACCATGATATTCATGGGAATCACCCATCCCTGCTCCTGGGGCAGCAGGAGGTGAAGGGAAGGCTCACCCCAGCCCTGCAGCCCCTGGCACTGACCGTGGTGTGGCTGGTTGAGCAGCTGCTGGATGGCCATTTTCCTGGCCAGCAGGAAATCAGCCAGGGCCTGCCGTGGGGAGCTGTCCTCCAGCAGCATGATGGCACACAGGGCTTCTGCCACCGCCTGGTCCGAGCCCGCCCGGCTGCGCAGCAGCGCCCGGCTCTCCTGCAGGATGCTGCATCTGCCAGGGGAGCACGAGTCACTGCCAGAGCCAGACCCGGCTGGGAGTCACTGCCTGAGCCCCAAACTCAGCTGGGTCTGTGTGGTCACTGCCACAGAAACCAGCTGCAGGCACTGCCTGAGCCCCAAACTCAGCTGGGTCTGTGTGGTCACTGCCACAGAAACCAGCTGCAGGCACTGCCTGAGCCCCAAACTCAGCTGGGAGTCACTGCCTGAGCCACACCCGGCTGCAGGCACTGCCTGAGCCAGCTGGGAGTCACTGCCTGAGCCACACCCGGCTGGGAGTCACTGCCTGAGCCCCAAACTCAGCTGGAGTCACTGCCTGAGCCAGACCCAGCTGCAGGCACTGCCTGAGCCCCAAACTCAGCTGGGTCTGTGTGGTCACTGCCACAGAAACCAGCTGCAGGCACTGCCTGAGCCCCAAACTCAGCTGGAGTCACTGCCTCGAGCCTGACTCCAGCTGCAGGCACTGCCTGAGCCCCCAAACTCAGCTGGGTCTGTGTGGTCACTGCCACAGAAACCAGCTGCAGGCACTGCCTGAGCCCCCAAACTCAGCTGGAGTCACTGCCTGAGCCAGACGCGGCTGCAGGCACTGCCTGAGCCAGCTGGGAGTCACTGCCTGAGCCCCAAACTCAGCTGGGAGTCACTGCCTGAGCCAGACCCGGCTGGGAGTCACTGCCTGAGCCCCCAAACTCAGCTGGGAATCACTGCCTGAGCCAGACCCAGCTGCAGGCACTGCCTGAGCCCCAAACTCAGCTGGGATTGTGTAATCACTGCCACAGAACCAGCTGCAGTCACTGCCTGAGCCCCAAACTCAGCTGCAGGCACTGCCTGAGCCCAGACCCAGCTGCAGGCACTGCCTGAGCCCCAAACTCAGCTGCAGGCACTGCCTGAGCCCAGACCCAGCTGCAGGCACTGCCTGAGCCCCAAACTCAGCTGCAGGCACTGCCTGAGCCCCAAACTCAGCTGGGTCTGTGTGGTCACTGCCACAGAAACCAGCTGCAGGCACTGCCAGAGCCAGACCCAGCTGGGAGTCACTGCCTGAGCCTGACCCAGCTGGAGTTACTGCCTGAGCCCCAGACTCAGCTGGGAATCACTGCCTGAGCCCCAGACTCAGCTGCAGTCACTGCCTGAGCCCCCACGCAGCTGGGATTGTGTGATCACTGCCACAGAAACCAGCTGGAGTCAGTGCCTGAGCCCCAAACTCAGCTGGGTCTATGTGGTCACTGCCAAAGTGTGCCTCTCTCCACACTGTCCTGTATCTGGGTGTTACAGGACTGCTGAGATGGTTTTTGTCCCAGCCTCATAAAATGGTTTGTGTTGGAAAGGATCTCCCCAAATCCCTGTTGGTGCTGTCCTGTTACCTCATGGAGCCCCCTGGTCCTGCAGGATGTGCTTGCTGGGATATTCCCTCACCTCCCTCCTTCCCTGCCATGCTCCAGGCACTCCTGGGGCTCTGTGCTCCCAGCTTTGACACCTGCCACAGCCCAGGTGAAGAACTCTCCCACCTTGCTGCATCCAATTTCTGTCCTGCCTTCCCTGGGCTGTGCCTGAGTGAGTCCCACTGACAGGGAAACAGTTTGGGCTGGGAGACAATTTAGCATCCAGCAGCTCCAAACCCCTACAGCGGGCTGCTCCAAGGATGGGGCATTTCCAGCGATGGGACAGCCAAAACTCATCTGGGTAACCCGTACAGGGGCTGAGCCCTGCTCCCCGCCCATCCCCGCCCACCTGAGGTGGCTGGCAGCCGCCACTTGCCGCAGCAGGATGGGGAAGCGGGCGAGCACGGGGCTGGAGCGGGCCCGGGGCGAGTCGAGCTGCAGCTGCCGCCGCAGGTGAGCCCCCAGCAGGTGCAGCCGCGCCGCGGGCAGGAAGCGGCCGCCCTCCACCGCCCCCCAGAGCTGCTCGGGAACCTCCAGCAGCAGCTTCAGCTGCGCCGCCGCCCCGTAAAAACTCTGCTGAGGCGGCGGGCGGACCTGGGGAGGAGACAGAGGGGTGAGGAGACACGGAGCGGTGGGGAGGAGAGAGGGAATAAGGGAATAGCGACGGGAGTGAAATCAGGGTGAGGATACGGGATGAGCAGAGACACGGAGGGATGGGGAGGAGAGAGAGGGAATAGAGAGGGGGATAAAATAGGGATGAGGATACGGTGTGAGGAGAGACATGGAGGGATGGGGAGGAGGAGAAGGTGGGCGAAGTTGTGGAGAAGAAAAAGGGAATAGAGAGGGGGATAAAACAGGGGTGAGGATACGGGGAGAGCAGAGACACGGAGGGATGGGGAGGAGAGAGAGGGAATAAGGGAATAGCGACGGGAGTGAAATCAGGGTGAGGATATGGGGAGAGGAGACACGGAGGGATGGGGAGGAGGAGAAGGTGGGCGAACCTGGGGAGGAGAAAAAGGGAATAGAGAGGGGGATAAAACAGGGATGAGGATATGGCGTGAGGGGAGACACGGAGGGGTGGGCGAACCTGGGGAGGAGAGAGAAGGAATAAGGGAATAGAGACAGGAATGAAATAAGGGTGAGGACACGGAGAAGAAGTTGGGCCAACCTGAGGAGAAGAAAAAGGGAATAGAGAGGGGGATAAAATAGGGATGAGGACACGGCGTGAGGGGAGACACGGAGGGATGGGGAGGAGGAGAAGGTGGGTGAACCTGGGGAGGAGAAAGAGGGAATAGAGACAGGAATGAAATAGGGATGAGGATACGGGATGAGCAGAGACACGGAGGGATGGGGAGGAGGAGAAGGTGGGCGAACCTGAGGAGGAGAAAAAGGGAATGGAGAGGGGGATAAAATAAGGATGAGGACACGGGGTGAGCGGATGGAATGGGGAGGAGAAGGTGGGACAGGCGGCGAGAAGGAACCGGCGAGGGAGCAAAGAACGGATGCAAGGGGGAGGGAGCAGACGGGCCGCGGCCGCCCCGCCGCCCTCACCGAGCCGGGGGGCCCGGGCCGGGCGCCGCCCCCGCGCTGCAGCCCCCGCACGGCGCCCAGCAGCCGCTCGGCGCTGCGCCGCATCTCGGCGATGGTGTCGGCCGCCTCGATCAGGTCGCGGTAGCGCTCGCCCACCATCTGCCGCAGCTCCTCCCGCTTCTGCTCGATGCCGGCGCGCAGCCGCCGCTCCACCGCCCGCAGCTCGGCCGCCGTGTGCGCCTCGAACAGCGCCTCGGCCTCGGCGCCGCGCGCCGCCATCGCCGCCACCGCTGCGGCACCGGCACCGGCATCGGGCCCGGCCCGCACCGCCGGGGCCGCCGCCATCTTGGCCACGGCAAGGGGACGGCACTTCCGGCGCCACGGTGGAGCGGCGCCGCCATCTTTGGGCCGGGCACATCCGGGTACCGTTGCCATGGCAGCGCCGCCATCTTTGTGTCGGGCATAGCCGGGTACCGTTGTCATGGCGCCGCCACCATCTTTGTGTCGGGCACATCCGGGTACCGTTGCCATGGCAGCGCCGCCATCTTTGTGTCGGGCACATCCGGGTGCCGTTGCCATAGAGGCTCCGCCATCTTTGTGTTGGGCATAACCACGCCCAGGTGCCGTTGCCATGGCAGCGCCGCCATGTTTGTGCCGGGCAGAGCCGCGTTGCCATGGAGACACTGCCAGTGGGACAAAACGCCGCTTTGTTTATTTTATTTTTTTGTTTGTTTATTTATTTCATTGCTTTTTCTTTTTCTTTCCCGTTTCCCGGGGAAGCAGGTGGCGCTCCGCGGCCTGCGGGTGCCGCTGTCACTCCACACACCGCGGGAGGTTTCGCCCTCAGGGCCCTTTGGGTTCTTTGCCGGTTCTCCCACTCCAAAAGCGCCGGGATATCCCCCCAAAATCCATCCAGGATGGGGTGGAACGGGATGGAGCTTTAAGGTGCTTTCCAGCCCCGAAGGGAGAGGCAGATCCACATCAGGATCCAGCTCTATGGGCGATTCCAGAGCTGGTGGGCTTGGCTCTGACATTGTTGTATTTAAACCCCACAAACCCCCATTTGTGCTGGAAACCGAGATGGGAAGAAAAAGAATCACAAGGATTTCGGAGCAGTTTGGTTTATTTGCGTGGACAGTGCTGGTGCTGCCGGGCTGCACAGCCAAATTTGTGTTTATGGGATTTGATAAACTCTGCTCCCAGCGTCAGGGCAAGAGGGAACTGCCTCAAATGGTGCCAGGAAAGGGTCAGGTTGGACATCATGAATCACTTTTGTGTGGAAAGAGAGGGCTGCCAGGCACAGTCCCCATCGCTGCAGGGATTTACAGCTCTGTGGATGTGGCACTTGGGGACATTGTGAGTGGTGGCCAAGGTTGGACTCGGTGATCTTTGAGGGGTTTTCCAACCAGCTCCAACACAATCCACCAGAAACTCTAGGAAAACTCTTTTATTTCCCTCCTGCACCATCCACAGCCCCCTCCCTGTGTGGGAAGGCTCAGTCCCACCCTGGGACGCTGAGGAAGGATTGGTGGGGGGAAAACAGGGCTGGGAGCAGGGACACGGCCTGGGCACGCCCTGGTCACAGGGGATCCGGTGACAGAGCACAGCACAGGACAGGGGGTGGACGGAGCTGCTGGGGGCTCTGCAGGGAGCAGAGAGACCCCCCTGCACCTCCCTGGCCCTGCAGAGGGGCAGCAGCCTCAGTGCTCCCTCTGGGCTCGTGGGGAGGGCGAGAGGGAGCCAAAGGTGCCCCTGTGGGGCTGCCAGGGAACAGAAACACCCCTGGTTTATACATCCAGTATGTACAATTTATAAATATTTACAAATGGCTGTCCCAGCCCTCCTCCCAGCGTGGGGGGGATGGAGGGATGGATAATGGATGGATGGACAGATCCATGGATGGATGGAGTGCCCAGGCTTTGCATCCCTCGGCGATCTCCTGGAGGAGGATCTCCCGGTCTGGCTCTCCTGCCCTGGCTTTTCACAGTCCAGGTCCTGGAGCAGGCAGGGCGTGGGGCTGAAATCAGGATACCCAGGTGCCAGGCTGGCAGTCAGAGGCTGGCAGGGAAGGGCAGAGGGGCCCTGGGGCTGGAAAGCAGCAGGTCCCATTCCAGACTCGGCAGCTTTGGGCTCTGCTGTGTCCTTTGCTGGAGGTTCCCCATTGGAACAGCCACAGGGAGGGGATGGAGACGCTCCCAGATTTTGGAATCGGCTCCTTCACAGCGAGGGCTTGGGGCCGGAGCTGGATGGGCACCCTGGGCAGCTCTGGGAGGGAAGGGACCTCTGGGTGCAGCCTCCCACAAAGACAAAGCTCTTCCCATGGTGGCAGGGTGAGGAAACCCTCTGGAGGCACAGCAGAGCAGCTCAGGAGGAGATTATTTCAGTCTGAGGCAGCGCTGGATCCAACACGAGGAGCTGCAGTGAAGGCTCCAGGTCCAGCCCCAGCCTCTGCAGGATTTGGCTCTGGAGCACAGCTGGGCACCAGCTGGGGATGCCCAGCCCAGGCACAGCCAGCTCTGCACACGAGGGGACAGCAGGGCTGTCCCTGCAGGTCCATCCCACGGATCAGCCCCTCAGCCTCGCTGGGGTGAGGAGGAAAAGGGGAACTGGGGGGTTCATCCAGGAGTGACCCAGGTCCCTGCTCCGGGCACCCCGGGGAGCTCATGGCACATCCCAATCCGTGCTTCCCATCACCTGGGATTTGGGAAATCGCCCCTCCTGCCTCTGTAGAGCTGTGGCTAATCCTGCCCTGCTGCCTGTGAAGCACCTGCAGGCTCAGGCTCCTGGCTCTGCCATCAGCAGCAGAGATTTCTCATCCTGCCACCAGCAGCCCTGCGAGGCTCTGCAGAGCAGATCCAATCTCAGGTCAAGCTCCCTCTAAAATCAAGTGGCTGGGAAGGAAAACTTCGTTACTGGCAGCAGCAGCAGCGGTGCTGCTGTTTATTAGTCAGCAATGAACAGCAGAAGGTTTTATTTTGCTGGTTTTACAGCTGCTCTTGGGCCGTGGCTGCAGCTCCCTCCCAGCAGCACGTTTTGCTTTCCTGCCCTTTTTCCTCGCTGAGCTGTGGAAAGGTGGCCAAGGAGAGCCCCCCAGGAGCCACCTCATCCCCTGCCCTGCTGCTTCCCGCCTTGGGGGCCTTTGGGATGCTGGTGGCAGTGCCCACGCCCCTCAGTCCTCACCTGCAGCCCCCTTATCCCCATCCCAGCAGAGCCCCGGCTGCAAAGGGGGACACATTCCAGATCACATGCCAGATCACTGAAGTGTCACTGCCTGGGGCTCTGCCAGGACAGAGCTGGCCTGGGCAGGGTCCTTCCCAGGGCCAGGAGTTCCCAGGATTTCTGTATTTCCACATCAAAGCAGCGGAGAAGGAGCGTCCCTGCTGGGGATTCCTGTGGGAATACATCGGGAACAAGTGTCCCCCTCCTCACCCCTCGGGATTTTGGCAGCAGGGCTGGGGTGGACTCAGACACCGGCAATCCAGGTCTGGCCTGGCTGCAGGGGCACTGGGGCTGTCACACATCCATCCCCTATCCGCCATCCTCCTTCCACGTCCTCCATCCATGTCCCCCATCCACATCCATCCATCCCTCGTCCCCATTCCACTCCCCATCCATCCTCCATCCAACATCCCCCCTCCCCCATCCACATCCCCTCCCCATCCACATCCTCCCTCCCCATCCATACATCCCCTCCATCCATCATCCCTCCCCATCCACATCCCTCTCCTCCATTCCACACATCCCTCCCCCATCCACACATCCCCTCCCCATCCAACATCCCCTCCCCATCCACACATCCCCTCCCATCCAACATCCCTCCCCATCCACACATCCCTCCCCATCCACACATCCCCTCCCCATCCACACATCCCCTCCCCACCCACACATCCCCCTCCCCATCCAACATCCCCCTCCCCATCCACACATCCCCTCCCCATCCAACATCCCCTCCCCCATCCACACACATCCCCTCCCCCCATCCACACATCCCCCTCCCCATCCACACATCCCTCCCCCATCCACACATCCCCTCCCCCATCCACACATCCCCCTCCCCCATTCCACACATCCCCCTCCCCCATCCACACATCCCTCCCCCATCCACATCCCCCTCCCCCATCCACACATCCCTCCCCATCCACACATCCCCTCCCCATTCCACATCCCCTCCCCATCCACATCCCCTCCCCATTCCACACATCCCCTCCCATCCACAGCCGCCTTCCAGGCAGTGGGAGCACGGCACAGCTCCCCACGGAGTGCCCACGGCTGCACTGACGCATCGCTGCGGCTGAGACAGTGAGCGTGGCACGGCAGTGTGACACTGAGCCTGGGCACGGCACTGTGACACTCCAGTTGGCACTGCAGTGTGACACTGAGTGTGACACTGAGCCTGGCACGGCACTGTGACACTGAGTGTGACACTGAGTGTGACATGGGAGTGTGACACTGAGCCTGACATGGGAGTGTGACACTGAGTGTGACACTGAGCTGGCACGGCACTGTGACACCCAGCCTGGCACTGCAGTGTGACACTGAGTGTGACACTGAGTGTGACATGGGAGTATGACACTGAGTGTGACACTGAGCCTGGCATGGAAGTGTTACAGTGAGTGTGACACTGAGTGTGACATGGGAGTATGACACTGAGTGTGACACTGAGCCTGGCATGGAAGTGTTACAGTGAGTGTGACACTGAGTGTGACATGGGAGTGTGACCCCCAGCCTGGCACGGCACTGTGACACCCAGCCTGGCACGGCAGTGTGACACTGAGTGTGACATGGGAGTGTGACACTGAGCCTGGCACAGCAGTGTGACTCCCAGCCTGGCAGAGCAGTGTGACACTGAACCTGACACGGCAGTGTGACACCCAGCCTGGCATGGCAGCCCTGCTCCTGCTGTGACACTGGTGACACCTGGCCTGGCACAGCAATGTGACACTGAGCCTGGCATGGCAGTATGACGCTGAGCCTGGCACAGGAGTGTGACACTGAGCCTGGCACAGCAATGTGACACTGAGCCTGGCATGGCAGTGTGACACCCAGCCTGGCACGGCAGCCCTGCTCCTGTGTGACACTGGTGACACTGAGCCTGGCACAGCAGTGTGACACCCAGCCTGACACAGCAGTGTGACACCCAGCCTGGCACAGCAGTGTGACACCCGGCCTGGCACAGCAGTGTGACACCCAGCCTGGCACGGCAGTGTGACACCCGGCCTGGCACAGCAGTGTGACACTGAGTGTGACATGGCAGTGTGACACCGAGCCTGGCACAGCAGTGTGACACTGAGTGTGACATGGGAGTGTGACACCCAGCCTGGCACGGCAGTGTGACACTGAGTGTGACATGGCAGTGTGACACCCAGCCTGGCACGGCAGTGTGACACTGAGGTGTGACATGGCAGTGTGACACCGAGCCTGGCACAGCAGCCCCGCTGCTCCCTGCCCTCCCCGGGCAGTTCCTCCGTGCCCTGCCCCGCTGCTGGTGCTCTCATTCCTGCAGGGAACCGCTGTGCCCCAGAGCCCGGGGTCAGGGCTGTGCTCAGTGCCCGGGGAGGGGACAGGGAGGTGCCACAGGGCACCTGAACGCTGTCACTGCTCCTCAGAGGAGCAGGAAAGAGTTAAAAGCAAAGGATTGCTGACATTGCTCTGCTTTGTCTTGTGGAAAACGCCTGAGCCACGTCCAACAGAGGCAGGAGCAGGCACCCAGCCTGCACTGAGCCCTTCCTGGGGGGCTGGCAGGGGTGGCACAGCAGGACGGGATGGCCCAGGCTGGGGTTTGCTGCAGGAGCCGTGGGGAAATTCAGGCAGAGCCGGTGCTCTCGGGGGTGCCAGGGCAGGTGGCTCCAGGTGCTCGGCTCGCTCCCGGTTTGTACCGCCAGGCGAGGGCTCCGTGCGCGCTGGCCATGGTGCCCCCCGGCTGGGCCGGCACAGGGCGGGGTGACCGGGCCCGGCTGCTTTCCCCTCCCGAACCCCCGCGTTCCCACGGCTCCGCTCTGGAGCAGGGGCCTGTGAACGGAGCCGGGGCTCCGGCAGGAAATCGCCACTTGTCCTCTCCCCTGGGCTTTCCCCAGAGCTGCGCTGGCCAGGGAGAGGCTTTGCTTGGGGGGTCAGGGCTCCAGAGCCCCGGGCTTGTGCTGAGCTGGGAGGGCAGCCGGGGACAGGGACAGACAGGGACAAAGCCGAGCGCCTCGGGACACTCTTGGGAAGCCAAACGGAGCGGATGTGTGGCCAGCCCCGCCACCCCTCACGCAGCGCAGGATGCAGGGGATGGATCCGCGCTGCCCTGCCCCTCCTCATCCCCTGCTGCTGGGAGCTCTGCTTTCTGCTCTGCCCGCTCCTTTCGGCTGGAAAAGGGTGGGGACCGAGTCCCCAGCACCCAGATTCCCGTCCCCATCCTCTCCGTCAGTCCTGCCTCCAGCGTGACTTGCCTGGAAGGAGCAGGGAGGAGCCACCCCAGAGATGCTCCGGACAAACCCCGATCTCAGGCGGGCGCAGGAGGCGGTGGCAGCGCCAGGTGCCCGTGCCAGGCTTCTCCGATGTGTCACCGCTGCTCCAACACTTCCAAGGATTTCCCAGCAGGGAGCGGAGCTGGTGCCGCGGGTGCCCGGAGCAGCGATCGCAGCCGCCGGCAGATGCGGGCGGTGGGAGGGGCAGCGGCTACCGGGGAGGGAAAAGGGGGGAAATTCTCCATCCGAGGAGAAAATCCGCGGGCAGGTGGCAGAGAAAGGGCTCTGCAGCAGCGGGACACGGCAGGGCTGGGGAGGCAGGGTGGTGTCTGCTGCGGGGACAGAGCTGTTCCCGCGGGGATGTCACCTCCGTGCTGGCGTGTCCCCTCGGGCAGGGCGGCTGCGGCAGTCACGCAGCTCGGGGAGGCTGCACGGAGTGAGGAGTGACCCAGGGAAAGCGCAATCCCACAGATGCCGCTGTCCTGCGGAGGGAGGCTGGCCGGGAGCTCCCAGCAGGGAGGTGTCACACACCTGTGGCTCCTCCTGAGGTCCCGCTGTGTGTCCGGGGGCAGAGCCCCAAAGCCAGCCGGCCCCGAGGGTGGCACGGGGGACCCAGCTGCGCCATCCCGGCCGTGCCTGCACCCACGGTGGCACTTTGGTGTGGGAACGCGCCGCGTCGCCGTGAGCTGTCTTTGTTTTCCTGACCCGTATCCTTCCCAGCACTGAAATCCAACCCGGCAGAGAGGAGCCCGCAAGGACCCCCGAGGCCATGGGGCGTTCCCAGCCGTTCTCAGGTGGCATTCCTGCCTTGATCCCGCGGGAGGAGGGGCTCAGGCAGCGCAGACCCCGCTGTCCCCTCAGATGCTCGTCTGCAGGTCGCCGTTGAGCAGCGTCCTCTGCGTCTCCGTGGTCTCGTTGAGCCGCGATTTGTCCTGCTTGCTGTCGCTGCGGTCGGCCTCGTCCATGCCGCTGACCTTCACCAGGCACAGCACGTTCTGAAAGCTCTTCTTGAAGTTGTCGGACAGGAAGGCGTAGAGGATGGGGTTGGCACAGCTGTTGGCGTAGCTGAGCACCACCACGAAGTCGAACATGCCCTTGAGCACGGGCGTGGGCACGATCATGACGGACACGGAGGAGACGTTGAAGATGTAGAAGGGGAGCCAGCAGAAGATGAAGACGGCCACCACGATGGACACCATCCTGGTGACTTTCTTCTCCGACTTTTTCCTCTTGGACGAGCCCACCCTGATGCCCGAGGACTTGACTTTGATGATGATGAACAGGTAGCAGAGGCAGATGATGGTGAGAGGCACCAGGAAGCCCAGGATGAAGGCGTAGATGATGAAGCCCGTGTACCAGGCGCCCGACTCTCCCGGCCAGATGATGGTGCAGCTACTCCTGCCGTGGTTGTGCTGCACCCCAGCATAAATCATGATGGGCATGATCACCAGCAGGGAGACGCCCCAAACGGCCACGTTGATCATTTTGGCTGTCCTGGGCCGCCTCCACTTGGCAGATTTGATGGGATGGACCACAGCCAGGTACCGGTCAACGCTCATCACCGTCAGGCAGAAGATGCTGGTGAACTGGTTGATGCCATCCACGGTCATGACGATCCTGCAGAGGGCTTTGCCAAAGGGCCAGTGCACCAGGGCCACCTGCATGGCCAGGAAGGGCAGCCCCAGCATGAAGAGCTCGTCGGCGATGGCCAGGTTGAGGATGTAGATGTTGGTGATGGTTTTCATCTTGGCGTAGCGCAGGATGACGTAGATGACCAGCGTGTTGCCGCACAGCCCCACGATGCAGACCACGAAGTAGATGAAGGTGAGGATGGCGTTGCTGGTCAGGTCGAAGTGCTGGCCCGTGGCGTTCTGGGAGGTGTTGGTGGGAGCCTCCAGGGAGAAGTTGTCGAAGGGGGAAGGTGGGGAGAACCAGAAGGCGGTGGCGTTGGGCAGCTCGTACTCCAGCGCCATGGCTCTGCTCGCCCTGGGCACTGCTGGCTCAGAGGAGCCGAGATGTCATCTTCCCTGGTCTGGGGAGAGAGGAGAAGATTCTAGAAATCTGCGAGTAAATAGAAATGAAGGGATTCCCGGGGAGGATCTGTCCATCCTGCTGCCAAGCTCAGCGCGACAGAGGCTCCCCGCAGGGGGGGTTCCCAACCCACCTCCCCGCGTCCCCTCCTGGAGCACTGCCCACCCTGCCCGAACACGCCGCGGCTCCTCCCGGCTCTGCCGATCCCGGAGCCGTTACGACTCCACAAATCCAACCGGCGCGTCCCGGTGCGTGCGACTGATGCTCGTGAGCACCGAGCGCCGGGGGAAATCCTCCTCCTCTCCCGGCAGCGGTGCAGCCCCTTCCCTGCCAGCCGGCAGCGGCACGCCGAGCCCGGGCGGCTCCGGTGGGCGAGGAACTCGCTGCGGGGACCCCCCAGCCCGGCCCCGAGTGTTCGCTGCAGAGCGCACCGGGCGGTGCTGCCCCGCCGCTCACCTGCTGCTGCCGCCGCCCAGCCCGGCCCGGCCCGGCCCGGCCCGGGGGCAGCGCCGGGGCCCCGCTGGGCTCTGCTCGGCTCCGCTCGGTTCGGCTCCGCTCGGTTCGGCTCCGCGCGGCTCCGCGCACCCGCTCCCGGCGCGGCTGGAGCAGCGCACCGGCTGCGCCCCGCCCCGCGCGGGGCGGCTCTGCGGGGCCGGGGCGGGGACAGCCCGCAGCGCTGCCACCCTCCAGTGCCCACCCTGAAATGCCCACCCTGTCCTGCCCACCCCACACTGCCCACCCTGCAATGCTCACCCTGCGCTGCCCACCCTGTCCTGCCCACCCCACACTGCCCACCCTGCAATGCTCACCCTGCGCTGCCCACCCCGCAATGCCCGCCCTGAAATGCCCACCCTGCGCTGCCCACCCTGAAATGCCCATCCTGTCCTGTCCACGCCACACTGCCCACACTGCACTGCCCACTCTGCAATGCCCACCCTGTCCTGTCCACCCCGCACTGCCCACCCCCACACTGCCCACCCCGCGCTGCCCACCCTGCGCTGCCCACTCTGCAATGCCCGCCCTGCACTCCCACCCCACACTGCCCACCCCGCAGTGCCCACCCCGCACTGCCCACCCTGCGCTGCCCACTCTGCAATGCCCGCCCTGCACTCCCACCCGCAGTGCCCACCCAGCGCTGTGCACCTTCCCCACACCGCCCACCTTGCTCTGCCCACTCTGCTTTGCCCGCCCAGCCCTGCCCGCCCTTCCTGACCCTGCACTGCTTTCCCCGTCTCCTCTGCCCCTCCTGGCTTCGCTCCCCCTCCTGCCGTGCCCACCCTGCCTCCAGCTCTGCCTCTCCACTATCCAGCAACGTTTTGGTTCCTCAGCTTCTCCAGAGCCACCAGTGGATGGACAGGGAGATGGCAGCGCGATGTGACCCAAAGGAGGTGACACAAGAGACTTCCGAGAGCCCCAAAATCTCCCTGAAACTGCTGTGGCCCCAGAAATTTCCATCTTGCCTCCACAGCCGAGCCAAGGCAGGTCCCTGCTGGTCCTCCCAGCTGGGAGAGGTCGGAAGGTGATGCCGAAATATTTGGGGTCTCTGGGGACTTGTGCAGTGCAGGTGGCGCCTGGAGGACAGCCCTCCCTGGAGGGGGAAGACCAAAAAGGAGAGATTTGGGGCAGATAACCTCTGCTCTGGTTTGTCTGGGATCTCGAGAGCAATTAAATTATCTCTATTCCTGCCCTTCTTCCCATCACTTGTCCAGGAGACAATAGAGAGCAGGAAATTAAGAGTGACTGTGAACAAAGAGCCCCGCGCTGAGTGCGGCCGGGAGCTTCTGGTTTTCACTTCGCCATCCACTTCCCAAGGCGGATCTAAACCCATCAGGTCCTGGAGCAGCGGCTGAATCGTTATCAGCCTCATTAATCTTTAGGAGGCAGGAAAAAGCTGCTTCTGCTGAAGATGATGTGGGAATTAATGTCCCGGTTACAGCGGGAGAGGAGGGGGGTGTGCAGGGGATGCTCGGCTGGTGGGAGCGGGACCGGGATCGCATCTCTGGGGTGCTGCTGCTGGGGGGGTCCCTGGGGGGCTGCAGGGGAGGAGGGAGGCCAGCCCAGGAGAGGGGTTTGGTGCCTTGTGACCTTTCCAGAGCTGTTTTATCCCCTCCTGTGCCCAGGAGCGATGTTCTGCCCGCGCCCTTCCATCGGCAGAGCGAAGGAGCAGCACGGAGCAGCCTGGCTGGAGAATTCCCAGCGCTGCCTCCTTGAATTTCTCCCCGGACTCTGCCACGTCCCTCCCCCGGGTTCCTTGGTCAGGGGCCTCTCCCGGCTGGACAGAATCCAGAGGGCAGGAGCAGCGAGGCAAGGGGAACACCGGGATCCCAGGGTGCTTCCAGCTGGAGCACCAGCGCTCCAGCCTCTCCCTGCCTTTCACTTCCACCTCACTGAGAAACCGGGGCCAGGGGGAGCCCAGCCAGTTCAGCCTGGCTGAACCCAGATCTAATCTTCATTAAAAAGCCCATAAAATTAATGAAATGATGTCTCGGTGGGTACTGAGGAGCTAATCGGAGCTGATCTCCGTCCAGGAGGAGGGCAGCAGCAGCTGCCTGAGTCAGAGCGCCATCCTTGAGCCTTTTGAAGGGTTTTTTTTTTCATTCTGCCTAGTTTTGGGGCTGAATTAAAATCTGGTACAGGGTCTGCTCTGCATCCCTGGGTGGTCTCTGGTTCGGAGGGAGCTGTACCAGCAGCTGGTTTGGTGCTGGCAGATAAACTCCTCTTTGTCCTTTTGCCTGGGAAGCATCTACTGCGCTGAAAAGCAATTTACTGGCAGGGCTGGAGAGGGAAGGAACACTCAACCCCTTCCCACACGGCCCAAAAACCCCTGGGAGAGGGGCACGGGGGTGACGTGACCACAGACAGCCTCGAAAAGCCCTTCCAAGTGTTCTGCCATCCATTCCCAGCTGTCCCACAAGAGTCCCTGTGGAAAAAGCAGCGCTTTCGACCCCTGTCCTGGAGAGGAGTGTTGTAAGGAGCTGGGGCTGGGATGCCAACGGAGGGGTAGGGTGAGCTGGCCTTTCTCCTGGATCCGGGGGATGGCGGCTGGGCTGGCTGGGCTGGCTGGGCTGGCTGGGGTGGGAGGGGATGCAGCTGCTGCTCCCCATTCTCTGGAGGGAAAGGATTTGCTCCCACATGCAGCCAACCCGAGGATCCCTGTGCGTTTTTGGAGATGATGATCTCTCTTGTGTGACCCCTCAGAGGGTCCCCGCTGTCCCCCGCGGCCGTGGGGACACCACAGGCAGGGGTGGCCGTGGTGTTCCATCCTGGGGACGCTCGGGCTGGCGCTGCCCTTTCCCTGCCTTTCCCAGCGCCCGCCCCGGCGGCTGCGGTGGCTCTGCTGGTTCCTGCCTGGAGGCGGCCTGGCTGCGATTCAGGGATGCCCGGGCTGGGGGGGAGGCTTCGCTCGCTGCTAATTAGCCAGACAAACAGTCTGGGCCATGTCCCCGCACCCCGAGGCGCGGCAGGACCCGGCTGCTGCCTGCCAGATTTAATCGCGAGCGTCTGCAGCGCTGATGGATGGCGAGCGAGAGGCGCTGGCGCCTTCACCTGCGCCCGGGGCAGCATCCAGACCCTGCTGGGAACCAGGGCAGCATCCAGAACCTTCCAGGGATGCAGAACCTTCCAGGGATCCAGGGCAGCATCCCCACTCCCGGGATCCAGGGCAGCATCCAGAACCTCCCGGGATCCAGGGCAGCATCCAGAACCCCCGGGATCCAGGGCAGCATCCAGAACCCCGGGATCCAGGGCAGCATCCAGAACCTTCCAGGGATCCAGGGCAGCATCCCCACCCCCGGGATCCAGGGCAGCACCCAGAACCCTCCCGGGATCCAGGGCAGCATCCAGAACCCCCGGGATCCAGGGCAGCATCCAGAACCTTCCAGGGATCCAGGGGAAGCATCCCCACCCTGGGGATCCAGGGCAGCATCCAGAACCTCCCGGGGAGTCCAGGGCAGCATCCAGAACCCCCGGGATCCAGGGCAGCATCCCCACCCGGGATCCAGGGCAGCATCCAGAACCTCCCGGGATCCAGGGGCAGCATCCAGAACCCCCGGGATCCAGGGCAGCATCCAGAACCTTCCAGGGGATCCAGGGAAGCATCCCCACCCCGGGATCCAGGGCAGCATCCAGAACCCCCCAGGATCCAGGGGCAGCACCCAGACCCTGCCGGGAACCAGGGCACCATCCAGAACCTTCCAGGGGATGCAGAACCTTCCAGGGATCCAGGGCAGCATCTCCCACCCCGGGGATCCAGGGCAGCATCCAGAACCCCCCGGGATCCAGGGCAGCATCCACACCCCGGGATCCACGGCAGAATCCAGAACCCCCGGGATTGAGGGCAGCATCCAGAACCTTCCAGGGATCCAGGGCAGCACCCAGAACCCCCGGGATCCAGGGCAGCATCCAGAACCTTCCAGGGATCCAGGGCAGCACCCAGACCCTGCAGGGATCCAGGGCAGAATCCAGAATCCCCGGGATCCACGGCAGCATCCAGAACCCCCAGGATCCAGGGGCAGCACCCAGACCCTGCCGGGATCCAGGGCAGCATCCCCACCCCGGGATCCAGGGCAGCATCCAGAACCCCCAGGGTCCAGGGCAGCATCTAGAACCCTCCAGGGATCGAGGGCAGCACCCAGACCCTGCTGGGATCCAGGGCAGCACCCAGAACCTTCCAGGGATCCAGAACCTTCCAGGGATCCAGGGCAGCATCCCCACCCCGGGGATCCAGGGCAGCACCCAGAACCCCCCAGGATCCAGGGCAGCATCCAGAACCCCCCAGGATCCAGGACAGCACCCAGACCCTGCCGGGATCCAGGGCAGCATCCAGAACCCCCGGCATTGAGGGCAGCATCCCCACCCCGGCATCCAGCGCTCTCCCCGCCCCTCAGGGCTCTCCCCCCACGCCCCATCCCGGCTCCTGCTGCTTCCAGACCCCCCACAGCCGCTTCCTTCCCCCTCCCTTCTCGCCCTGCCGATATTTGCCTCCGCAATTGGTTTATTGATCTCTGGAGGGGCCGGGGCAGCGCTCGCTCGCCTTTCCTGTGAATCCCACCCCGACACTGATGAGCAGCCACCGCCCGAGACCCCGGCTGCTGTCCCCGCTCTGCCGGCCCCTCGAGGCTGAGCAGGCTGCCTTGGCAAGCCAGGCTTTGTTCCAGCTGGAAATGCCACGGCTGGTGACAGCTCCGCGCTCCCCAGGGTCCCTCCTGGTCACAGCAGCGGGATCAAAGTGTCCTTGGTGCCCTGTGACAAAGAGGCGACCTCAGCCCGTGCCCCTGTCCTTGGGGACGGCCCTGGATGCGCTCGCTGCCTGTCTCGCCATCCCGGCTGGCTCCAGCCTGACACAGATGGATCTGGTTGGGAAAGAGCCCGGCCCCGAGCCCAGCCTGCACGGAGGGGACGCCGCGGGGACACGCTGCCCGCTCCCGGGGACAGCTCAGCCGGCAGCGCCTCCCTGCCCCAGACAGTTTTACGGCAAAAAAATCCCAAAGGGTTTGGGTTCTGGCTGCCCCAGCGCTCCCTGCAGCTGTCCCTTGGGAGGTCTCGGTCACCTTGATGGGAGGTGGCACCGGATTTGCGCCCCTTTTGGTGTTTAATGTGAATTTAGGGGAGATGGCACCAGATTTGTGCCCCTTTTGGTGTTTAATGTGAATTTAGGGGACATGGCACCAGATTTGTGCCCCTTTTGGTGTTTAATGCGAATTTTAGGGGAGGTGGCACCAGATTTGTGCTCCTTTTGGTGTTTAATGTGAATTTAGGGGAGGTGCACCAGATTTGTGCCCCTTTTGGTGTTTAATGTGAATTTTAGGGGAGATGGCAGCAGATTTGTGCCCCTTTTGGTGTTTAATGTGAATTTTAGGGGAGATGGCACCAGATTTGTGCCCCTTTTGGTGTTTAATGTGAATTTAGGGGAGATGGCACCAGATTTGTGCCCCTTTTGGTGTTTAATGTGAATTTTAGGGGAGATGGCACCAGATTTGTGCTCCTTTTGGTGTTTAATGTGAATTTAGGGGAGATGGCACCAGATTTGTGCTCCTTTTGGTGTTTAATGTGAATTTAGGGGACATGGCACCGGATTTGTGCTCCTTTTGGTGTTTAATGTGAATTTAGGGGACATGGCACCAGATTTATGCCCCTTTTGGTGTTTAATGTGAATTTAGGGGAGATGGCACCAGATTTGTGCCCCTTTTGGTGTTTAATGCGAATTTTAGGGGAGGTGGCACCAGATTTGCGCCCCTTTTAGTGTTTAATGTGAATTTAGGGGAGATGGCACCAGATTTGTGCCCCTTTAGTGTTTAATATGAATTTTAGGGGAGATGGCACCAGATTTGTGCCCCTTTTGGTGTTTAATGTGAATGTTAGGGGTCTGGGTCTCCTCCCTCCCTGCTGGGACAGGCAGGGCCGGGTGGGAGCTGCCAGCCCCCCTGCCCAGGGCTGTGACACTGAGGGGACAGACGGGGCTGTGACACCGGGACAAGCAGGACTGTGGAACCGGTGACAGAGCTGCCTCTGCCACCCTGCAGTGACGGTTTTGGGGATGCCCCGGTTGGAGATCAGGAGGAATTTATCATGGGAAGGGTGGTGAGACATGGAAGGAGCTGAAGGTGGCACTCAGAGCTCCGGGCTGGGGGTGGGCACAGCTGGCACTCGGTGACTCCAGAAACCTTTCCCAGCCTCAGTAATTCTGGGATTCTGTGCCATCCGTGAGCCGGGTGACTCCGAGTGCCACCAGCCACGGAGCGACCTCAGCTCGCCCCCGTGAGCTCCCCCGGGCTGCCACGAGCTGCTCATTAAGGCTGTTAATTAGCGGGGCTGGCTGCGGGCAGCGCGCGGCGGCGACAGCGACAGCGACAGTGACAATGACAGCGACAGCTTTGGGAAAAGAGCCAGAGAGCCCCCAAATCCCACCTGAACCCCCCACACCGCAGGGATCAGAGCCAGCTCAGCCCTCCTCCCCCAAGCTCCTCTCCCCCCCTTAGGCGAGGCTTTGGGATTTAAGCCGAGCTCATCGGGACTCGGCACATCCCAACAGATCTGGGGATCTGGGGCTCCGCCAGGCACAAACGGGGCTCAGACCTCACCCAGGCACAAACGGGGCTCAGACAAAACGGGGGGGACAAAGCTCAGGGATGGGGAGCGAGCACTGGGAACAGCGCAGGGAGCAGCACTGCCATGGAAATCCACCCAGGCTGGAAATATAGATGACTACATTAATAATACACGCCAGCATGGATATATTTGTGTGCACACACACCAAATGCGCAGGGATCGATAGATTTATGTGCGAATATATACGAAATACACGCACAGACAGCAGCGCCGCCTTGTCGCGCCCGCCCGCGCCGCCCGCCCGCATCTCCGCCCGCCCGCCTCGCTTTGTGGCGGCCGCGCCCGCGCCAACCGCAGAGCCGCGGGCGGCCCGCCACAGCGCCGCGCGCCCATTGGCTGAGCTCCCGCCCGCGCCGCGCGCCCATTGGCTGAGCGCCCCGGGGGGCGGGGCCTGCCGGCAGACACGTGTGCGCACCCGGAAGTGGCGGCGGGACCGGCCCGGGTTCGGGTGCGGGTCCGGGTTCGGCTCCGGGTTCGGGTTCGGGGGTTCCAGCAGCGCCCGGACCCTCCAGGTATGAGGGCACAGCGCTCCGCAGCTCCGGATTTGGCGGGTGTGGGGGTCCTGCTAGCGGTCAGGGCTTTGGGGCCGTCACATTTGGGGGGCCCGGCGCTCAGGTTTGGGGGTTTGGGGATCCAGGGAGCGGCCGGGGCCCCGGGTTTGGAGAATTCGATGGTTCTGGGGCTGGAGAGCCCGCCGTGCGGGACAGCAGGGTGGAGGTGCCGGTGCGGGGGTTGGGGGAGGAGGTTTGGGGGTGTTTGGTGCAGGACTCCCCCTGTCGGGGGGGAATTTTGGGGAGTTGGGGGTCTGAGCTGGAGCTGCAGGGATTGGGAAGAGCCTTGGGACAAGGCTGGGAGAGCCTTTGAAGCTGGCACTGCTCTGTGTGTATATTTCTCATTTATTTACATATAAATGTATCAACCCCTGTGCATTTGGTGTGTGTACATATAAATGTATCCGTGCTGGATAAATTATCACTTTATTCCTCTCTGTTTCCGGCCTGGGTGCATTTCCATGGCAGTGCTGCTCCCTGAGCTTTGTCCCCCCCCTTTTTGTCCCCCCATTTTCACCTGGGTGAGGTCTGAGCCCCGTTTGTGCCTGGCCGAGCCCCAAATCCCCAGATCTGTTGGGATGTGCCGGGTCCCGATGAGCTCGGCTTAAATCCCAAAGCCTCGCCTAAGGGGCAGAGAGGAGCTTGGGGGAGGAGGGCTGAGCTGGCCCTGATCCCTGCGGTGTGGGGGGTTCGGGTGGGATTTGGGGGCTCTCTGGCTCTTTCCCCAGGCTGCCCCTGTCTCCTAGGCCAGCATGATCCCGGGACTGGGGCCGGTGCTGCAGGCGGTGCTGGGGACGCTGCTCACCTGGGCAATGACAGCAGCGGGGTCAGCGCTGGTGTTCGTGTTCTCCAGCGGGCAGGTGAGCCCTGGGAGCCCCCGGGATCCAAATCCGAGGGCAGCTGAGCCCTGGGGACCCCCAGGATCCAAATCTGAGGGCAGCTGAGCTCTGGGACCCCCCAGGATCCAAATCTGAGGGCAGCTGAGCCCTGGGGACCCCCAGGATCCAAATCTGAGGGCAGCTGAGCCCTGGGAGCCCCAGGATCCAAATCCGAGGGCAGCTGAGCCCTGGGGACCCCCAGGATCCAAATCTGAGGGCAGGCTGAGCCCTGGGACCCCCAGGATCCAAATCCGAGGGCAGGTGAGCCCTGGGAGCCCCCAGGATCCAAATCCGAGGGCAGGTGAGCCCTGGGAGCCCCCAGGATCCAAATCTGAGGGCAGGTGAGCCCTGGGACCCCCCAGGATCCAAATCCGAGGGCAGGTGAGCCCTGGGACCCCCCAGGATCCAAATCTGAGGGCAGGTGAGCCCTGGGACCCCCCAGGATCCAAATCTGAGGGCAGCTGAGCCCTGGGACCCCCAGGATCCAAAATCCCGAGGGCAGGTGAGCCCTGGGAGCCCCCCCAGGATCCAAATCTGAGGGCAGGCTGAGCCCTGGGAGCCCCCAGGATCCAAATCTGAGGGCAGCTGAGCTCTGGGACCCCCCAGGATCCAAATCTGAGGGCAGGTGAGCCCTGGGACCCCCAGGATCCAAATCTGAGGGCAGCTGAGCCCTGGGACCCCCAGGATCCAAATCTGAGGGCAGGTGAGCCCTGGGACCCCCAGGATCTGGATTTGAGGGCAGCTGAGCCCTGGGACCCCCCAGGATCCAAATCTGAGGGCAGGTGAGCCCTGGGACCCCCCAGGATCCAAATCTGAGGGCAGGTGAGCCCTGGGAGCCCCCAGGATCCAGATTTGAGGGCAGCTGAGCCCTGGGACCCCCAGGATCCAAATCTGAGGGCAGGTGAGCCCTGGGAGCCCCCAGGATCCAAATCTGAGGGCAGCTGAGCCCTGGGACCCCCAGGATCCAAATCCGAGGGCAGCTGAGCCCTGGGACCCCCCAGGATCCAAATCTGAGGGCAGGTGAGCCCTGGGACCCCCAGGATCTGGATCTGAGGACAGCTGAGCCCTGGGATAGTCCCTCAGCCCTGGGACCCCCAGGATCCAGAGGCAGGGGCTGTGCCTTGCTCATGGCTGGGTTTGGCTGCCTGCTCCCAGCTTTGATGGACAAGAAGAGGAAAATCCAGCTCCTTTCCCACCACACAGGAGGGGAAGGAAATCCAATTTCTGAGCCTGGGCTGTGGAATGTGCTCCTGGGGCTCTGTGCTGGGAGCAGCAGCTCCCCTGCCTCCAGCCTGGCTTTGCTGCCTGATTTCCAGGGCAGGATTTGGGTCAGTGCTTTGCTCAGAACGAGCAGAGTGCTGAGCTTGAAGTCATCCTGGATCCAAAATTAGAGGCCCCCTTTGCCAGGCCGTTCCAGATTGCCCAGATCTGGATTTATTATTTATGCCTCGGTCATGTGATGATTTATTCAGGAGGTGGCTGCAGAGTGAGAGGAGAAAAAACCTGTCCTGGGAGGGGCAGGGGCACCTTCCACTGTCCCAGGGTGCTCCTGGGAGACTTCCAGGGATCCAGGGGCAGCCACAGCTTCTCTGGGAATTCTATTCCAGAGCCTCACCCTGCTCACAGGGGACAATTCCGTCCCCAAATCCCACCTAACCCTGTCCTCAGGCAGTGCAGAGCCCCTCTGCAGCCTGGTGATCCCTCTCCCATCTCCCCAGCACTGTGGGCAGTGGTTTCACCAGGAGTTCAAGATGGTTTTTTTGTTTTTTTTTTTCCAGAGGCGGATCCTCGATGGGAGCTTGGGCTTTGCTGCGGGGGTGAGTGCAGCATCCTCCTCCTCCTCCTCCTCCTCCTCCTCCTCCTCCTCCTCCTCCTCTCCCTGTGTTCCCTGCAGCCCCTCCACGCTTGGTTTGGCTGCCCACTGGAGTGAAAATCCCTTGGAAAATTCCCTGAGGGCAGGGAAGGGCTCAGGCTCAGGCTCATCCTGCCCTGGTTCCTCCTGGCTGGGGGTGGAGGTGGCACCAGGAGCTGCCCACGCTGCTTTTGGCTCCCTGGGATGAAACTCTCCTCGTTTCCCTGGGATTCTGAGAGAGCTGGAGATGGGCAGGGCAGGTGTGCTCTGCCTGGCTGGATTTGTGCTTCCCCATGGGAGGAGAGGGGACAGAGAGCTGCAGCTCTCTGTGAAGTGTGGGGCTCGTGGCAGCTTTTCCTGCAGGAAAACGTGCAGGTGTGGGGCTGGAATTGGTGCAGGGGCTGGAATTGGTGTAGGGGTTTGGGATTTTGGGGCTGGAATTGGTGTAGGGGTTTGGGAATGTGGGGCTGGAATTGGTGTAGGGGCTTTGGATTTTGGGGGCTGGAATTGGTGTAGGGGCTTGGATTTTGGGGCTGGAATTGGTGTAGGGTTTAGGGGATTTTGGGGCTGGAATTGGTGTAGGGGCTGTGGATTTTGGGGCTGGAATTGGTGTAGGGGCTGTGGATTTTGGGGCTGGAATTGGTGTAGGGGATTTTGGGGCTGGAATTGGTGTAGGGGCTTTGGAATTTGGGGCTGGAATTGGTGTAGGGGATTTTGGGGCTGGAATTGGTGTAGGGGCTGTGGATTTTGGGTTGGAATTGGTGTAGGGGTTTGGGATTTTGGGGTTGGAATTGGTGTAGGGGTTTTGGATTTTGGGTTGGAATTGGTGTAGGGCCTGGGCCATGCCCATGTGCTGGCTCCTCATCCAGACTCATTAAATCACCTTTATTCCCCTCATTAAAGATCAAATCCTCCCTGGTGGCTGCCAGGAGCTGGCTTTGCTCCCTGCAGGGTGACGGTTGTTCCCCCTGATGTTTTTGGGGGATCCCTGGGCTGTCACTTCTGCAGGAATCCCGTGGGGATCAGCAGGTGCTGTCCTTGCTGTGGCCACCACGTCACAGCAGCTCTGAGTCAGCCCAGGTGTGGCTCAGGAAGCAGAACTCCTGCAAACATTTGCTTTTCCCTCAGCTCTTCCAGCTGGCAGCGCTCAGAGCAGCAAGGGGGGATTGTGCCTGGAGGGGACAGGCAGGGAGGGAGCCCTGGGGACACCAGGATCCCCCTGAATTTTAATTTTTTAATTTGGGCAGCGTTGCCATTGCTTGGCCAACAGCTGGCTCTCCATCTTTTCTCTGCCTGAAAGGGTTTAACACAACAAGGAACTTTTCCTGCCCCTTTTCCTGCCCCTTTTCCTGCCCCTTTTCCTGCCCCTTTTCCTGGTGTTTGTGTTTGATGGTTTTGCAAAAATCAGGAGAAATCCTGATGAGGTGAGAGGGGTTATGGAAACTGCCCTGCCTGGAGCTGGGCTGGTTCTTCCCCTCCTGGTGAACATTTCCCTGCTCTGGGAGCTGAAAAGCAAAATAAACTCAGGATGAATCCCAAAATGTCTCAGCCACTGCTGAGCCAGGAGCAGGAGGTGGGACAGGGGTGCCCAGGTGCCGTCCAGGTGCCCTCAGGGATGCAGGGGGTTGTTTTTGGGGTGCAGGGAGTTGTTTTTGGGATGCAGGGGGTTGTTTTTGGGGTGCAGGGGAGTTGTTTTTGGGATGCAGGGGGTTGTTTTTGGGATGCAGGGGGGTTGTTTTTGGGATGCAGGGGGTTGTTTTTGGGATGCAGGGGGTTGTTTTTGGGATGCAGGGGGTTGTTTTTGGGATGCAGGGGGGTTGTTTTGGGATGCAGGGGGGTTGTTTTTGGGATGCAGGGGGTTGTTTTTGGGATGCAGGGGGGTTGTTTTTGGGATGCAGGGGGTTGTTTTTGGGATGCAGGGGGTTGTTTTTAGGATGCAGGGGGTTGTTTTTGGGATGCAGGGGGTTGTCTTTAGGATGCAGGGGGGTTTGTTTTTGGGATGCAGGGGGTTGTTTTAGGATGCAGGGGGTTTGTTTTGGGATGCAGGGGTTTGTTTTAGGATGCAGGGGTTTGTTTTGGGATGCAGGGGTTTGTTTTGGGATGCAGGGGGTTGTTTTTAGGATGCAGGGGGTTTGTTTTGGGATGCAGGGGTTTGTTTTGGGATGCAGGGGTTTGTTTTGGAATGCAGGGGGTTGTTTTGGAATGCAGGGGTTGTTTTGGGATGCAGGGGGTTGTTTTGGGGTGCAGGGGGTTGTTTTGGGGATGCAGGGGTTTGTTTTGGGATGCAGGGGGGTTTGTTTTGGGGTGCAGGGGTTGTTTGGGATGCAGGGGTTTGTTTTGGAATGCAGGGGGTTGTTTTGAAATGCAGGGGGTTGTTTTGGGATGCAGGAGTTGTTTTGGGATGCAGGGGTTGTTTTGGGGGTGCAGGGGGTTGTTTGGGGATGCAGGAAGCTGTGCCTGGGATGCTCCAGCTGCTCTGGAGGTGCTGCCTGGGCCAGGTAAATGGAACTGGGCTGTACTGGGAGAGCCCTGGGTGTACTGGGAGCATGCTGAGCTGTCCCTGCTGATGGCACAGGTGTCACCAGGGCTGGAGGGACATGAGCAGCTCAGTCCTTGGGCTGTGGGGGAGCTCAGCCCTGCCAGCCCTGCCCATCCTGGCTCTGCCTCAGTTCCCTGCCTGGAACTCCCAGAAAATCAGAGTTTTGCCTGCAGGAGCCTGTGAGGGAATGTGTTTCCATAGAGACAAAGCTTTGCTTGCTGGGGCATCTGATGTGAAATTCTGCCTTTTCTCTTAAATCTTGATATCATTAAATGAGATTTTTTTTTATTTTTAATTTTTTTTATTTTTTCCCCCAGCCGTTCTCTGTGGTGCTGCAGGGCTGGGCTCAGACACCAGGAACAAACACCTGCAACCCACTTTCCCTGCAGCCTGGCCCAGCTTTTCCTCTGGCTGGGCTGGAGTTTGCTTTTCCCTGTCCCAGGTGGAGCAGGAAACCACCCAGGGATCAAATATTCCCTTAAAACAGCATCAGGAATTCCCACAGCTCTGCTTAATGGAGCCTTAATGAGGCCAAGTGGAAAAGTTTGGCAAGGAAAGGATCTGGATCTCCTTTTCCTGGATTTCCTGCTCCCCACATTTCCCTCACTGTTCCCATTCCCATCCCAGGCCCTCCTGCTTTAATGAGGGGTTTAATTGCAGCCCAGCAATTAAACATGGCTCTGTTTATTCTGGATTTGCAGATAAAAGTTCCTGTGTGGCTGCACAGCCACAGGGGCTGAGCTGGATCTGTGGCTTTTGGCGAGTGAGGAGAGTTTGAAGCCCAGAATTTTAGGGATTCCTGTGGAAGGAGATGCCCAACCCTGGAATTTTTTTTTTGTTTGTTTGTTTTTGTTTTTTGCTTTAAATCCAGCTGTGTTTGGAGGGATTCCCCAAAGTGAGGGCAGGGATCTGAATTCATTTCCCATGGTTGGTTTTTTGCCTCCTGTCCCATTGCTGGAGGGAATTTGGGTTCCCCCAGGCATCACTCAGCTGCTGCTCCTCCCATTATTTTCCCAAAAAACAGATGTGGAAGGCAAAGTGTGGAAAATCCTGAGGGGAAAGTGTGGAAAATCCCGAGGGAAAGGTGTTTAAAATCCTGAGGGGAAGGTGCTTAAAATCCTGATTGGAAGGTGTTTAAAATCCTGAGGGGAAGATGTGGAATATCCTAAAGGGGCAAGTGCAGAAAATCCTGAGGGGAAAGATGTGGAAAAATCCAGAGGGGCAAGTGTGGAAAATCCTGAGGGGAAAGAGGGGAAAGTGTGGAAAATCCTGAGGGGAAGGTGATTAAAATCCTGAGGGGAAAGTGTGGAAAATCCTGAGGGGAAAGTGTGGAAAATCCTGAGGGGAAAGTGTGGAAAATCCTGAGGGGAAAATCCTGAGGGGAAAGTGTGGAAAATCCTGAGGGAAAGATGTGGAAAATCCTGAGGGGAAAGATGTGGTAAATCCTGAGGGGAAAGATGTGGAAAATCCTGAGAGGAAAGATGTGGAAAATCCTGAGGGGAAAGATGTGGAAAATCCTGAGGGGAAAGATGTGGAAAATCCTGAGGGGAAAGATGTGGAAAATCCTGAGGGGAAAGATGTGGAAAATCCTGAGGGTAAGGTGCTTAAAATCCTGAGGGAAAAGGTGCGGAAAATCCTGAGGGGAAAGGTGTGGAAAATCCTGAGGGGAAAGTGTGGAAATTCCTGCTCTGGATTTTTTGATCCAGGGTTTTTTCCTCTTTTATTCCTGCCTTTGCCACCAGCTGGTGACACTGGGTGCTGTCCCTGGCTGGGCCATTCCAGAGCACAAACCCCATTTGTGGGTGGTGGTTGGGGGTTTTTTGGGGTGTTGAAACAGGAGCCTGTGGAGAGGGAAGAGTTTGGGAGAAGTGGAATTTTTGGGAAGAGCAGGATGGAGTGACAAGAATGGGCAGGAGGAGTGCTGGACTTGCAGAAATAAAAATATCCCAAATATCCTGAAATCCAGGATAAATTCTGCTGGGACACACTGATCCCATGGGAATTCTGCTGGGCAAGGAGGATTTTTGGGGTGCTTTGTGAAGGGAACAGAGACTCAGGTTTTTGGGGAACAGAGGTGAGAGCTGAGCAGGTTTTGGGGAGCACAGAGGTGAGAACTGAGCAGTTTTTGGGAGCACAGAGGTGAGAGCTGAGCAGGTTTTGGGGAGCACAGAGGTGAGAGCTGAGCAGGTTTTGGGGAGCAGAGGTGAGAGTTGAGCAGGTTTTAGGGAACAGAGGTTTGAGCTGAGCAGATTTTTGGGGGACAGAGGTTTGAGCTGAGCAGGTTTTGGCGAGCACAGAGGTGAGAGCTGAGCAGGTTTTGGGGAGCACAGAGGTGAGAGCTGAGCAGGTTTTTGGGGAGAGGTGAGAGCTGAGCAGGTTTTTGGGGAGCACAGAGGTGAGAGCTGAGCAGGTTTTGGGGAGCACAGAGGTGAGAGCTGAGCAGGTTTTGGGGAGCACAGAGGATTGAGCTGAGCAGGTTTTGGGGAACAGAGGTGAGAGCTGAGCAGGTTTTGGGGAGCACAGAGGTTTTTCCTTTTATTCCTGCCTTTGCCACCAGCTGGTAACATGGGGTCCTGTCCCTGGGCCGTTCCAGAGCTCTGGGGTCATGTGAATTTGTCACTTTGCTGTGGTTTTTAGCAGAAATCCTCCTGTTTTTGTCACTCTGACCTCAGCTCTGGGAGCTGCAGCAGAGCTCTGGCACTCCCCAGATCCCACCCTGAGCTCAGGAAGGGCTCAGGGGAGCTGCTGCTCCTCCTTGCAACTTGGAAATTCTGCAAATCCACCACAACCACTTCCAGCACCTGGGGTTGTTATGCATCACACAGGAATAAATCACTTTTCCTTCACCTTGGGATCCTCAGCGCTGCCCTGGCTGCTGCCAGGATCTGATATGAAAATATCTCAGCAAGAGAATCCTGCAGAGCCTTTCCCTGTGCCTCCACCTGGGGCTGTGTGGTTGTTTTTTAAAGGAGGTGCCATTTGAAATATGAGCTTTGACAGCCGTGCTTAAGCCTGACATGACAAGGCTGGTTCTTACAGTGAGCTCAGGTTTACACAACCCCCCAGGGATGGTGTCTGCAGCACTGGCAGCTCCTCCTCAGTGCCTTTGAGCTGGAAAAAAAAAAGGTTTGGTCGGGAATTGGGAAGGAATTTGGGAAGTTGTTCCTGCCATGGTGGCACTGTGAATGGGTTTTAAGGTTTTTTCCAGCCCAAATTATTCTGGGATTCTTGAGCATCCTTCAAAGGGAACTTCCTGGGGTAATAAAAGTCACCAAACAACAAAAAAATAAATCAAACTACACAAATAAAAACATCAAAAATAAATTAACAACACACACACACACAAATATTATTCCTAACTCAATAAACCCATAATACCTCAAATCATCCAAACAAAATTACCACCTATGAATAAACAGAAAACCAAAGAATACATTTAACCATAAACAATATCTCTCAAATTATCCATAGCTAAAAAACAGATACTGCCATCAAACAAACAAAAGAAATAGAATAATATAATATATATTATAATATAATAATTATATTATATATATATCTAAAATAAAAAATGAATAATATAGATATAAAAACCCTCACAAAATAGCTACATCACACTACCTGAGACCCACCAAAACAAATACTACATATGAGATTGGCTTTCCCACAGTATTCCCAGCAGATCCTGCTCCTGAATCCATTTCTCCAGGGGAATTTCAGCTTCCCTTGTCTCCCACGGGATCTCAGCTCTCCCCTTGTGTCCCCAGGTGATGCTGGCAGCCTCCTACTGGTCCCTGCTGGCCCCTGCCATCGAGCTGGCTGAGCAGTCTGGTGCCTTTGGAGCCTTTTCCTTCTGCCCCGTGGCTGCAGGCTTTGCCCTGGGAGCAGCTTTTGTCTATGGGGCTGATCTGCTGCTGCCAGTGCTGGTGAGTGGGGCTGGGGGGCTGGGGGCTCATCCCAGTGGGGAGTGTGGGGCTGGGGGCTCATCCCAGTGGGGAGTGTGGGGTTGGGGGCTCATCCCAGTGGGAATTCTGAGCTGGGGGCTCCTCCCAGTGGGGATTGTGGGGCTGGGGTCTCCTCCCAGTGGGGATTGTGGGGTTGGGGGCTCATCCCAGTGGGAATTCCTGTGCTGGGGCCTCCTCCCAGTGCTGGTGAGTGGGAATTCTGGGGCTGGGAGCTCATCCCAGTTCTGGTCAGTGGGAATTCTGGGGCTGGGGCTCATCTCAATGGGAATTCACAGGCTGGGGGCTCAAACCAGTAGGAATTCCCAGGCTGTGGGCTCATCCCAGTGCTGGTGAGTGGGAATTGTGGGGCTGGAGACTCATCCCAGTTCTGGTCAGTGGAAATTCCTGTGCTGGGGGCTCATCTCAGTGGGAATTCCTGTGCTGGGGACTCATCCCAGTGGCAATTGTGGTGCTGGGAGCTCATCCCAGTGGGAATTCTGGTGCTGGGGGCTCATCCCAGTGGGAATTCCTGTGCTGGGGGCTCATCCCAGTGGGAATTGTAGGGCTGGGGGCTCATCCCAGTGGGAATTCCTGTGCTGGGGGCTCATCCCAGTGGGAGTTCCTGTGCTGGGGGCTCATCCCAGTGGGAGTTCCTGTGCTGGGGGCTCATCCCAGTGGGAATTGTGGTGTTGGGAGCTCGTCCCAGTGCTGCTGAGTGGGAATTCCCAGCTTAGGGGGACTCCTGCCCTCCCTCCTGGTGGCTGGACCCGATTTATTTTCCCTCCCAGATTCATGAATTTGTGATTTCCCCGAGCCCTGGCTGGCCCTGGCAGTGATGGATGCAGCTTTAGACTTGCTGAGCTCTGTTTTTTCTGTTTTTTATTTAAATCTCCCTGTTTTCTCCCCCTTCACACTTCTCCTTTTGTTCTTTTTGCTGGCAGCACTCCTCCAACAGCTCAGGTGTGACCTCCTGTCCCAGCCCAGGGGCTGCACAGCCCTGGCAGTGCTGCACAATCCAGGCAGGCAGCCTGAGCTGGTGTTAAAAATATCAGTAAATAAGGAGCTGGTGGATTTGTGCAGCTGAAAACACGAGAGTGGTGCAGTCAGTGAAGACATTTCCAAACATTTCCAAGGAGATTGTTCAATTTTCACATTAGGTTCAGTGGGATTTTCTTGGCCTGTGGGTCTGAGGGAGGATTTAAGGATCTGCTGCCTTGGGCTGATGTTTCCCAGCAGGATGGAGAAGCAGATTTGTGGGTGGTGTTGGGGGTTTTTTGGGGTGTTGAAACAGGAGCCTGTGGAGAGGGAAGAGTTTGGGAAAAGTGGAATTTTTGGGAAGAGCAGGATGGAGTGACAAGGATGGGCAAGGGGAATGCTGGACTTGCAGGAATAAAAATATCCCAAATATCCTGAAATCCAGGATAAATTCTGCTGGGACACATTTATCCCATGGGAATTCTGCTGGGCAGGGAGGATTTTTGGGGTGCTTTGTGAAGGGAACAGAGACTCAGTGAGGTTTTTGGGGAGCACAGAGGTGAGAGCTGAGCAGGTTTTTGGGGAGCACAGAGGTTTGAGCTGAGCAGGTTTTGGGGAACAGAGGTGAGAGCTGAGCAGGTTTTGGGGAGCAGAGGTGAGAGCTGAGCAGGTTTTGGGGAGCACAGAGGTTTGAGCTGAGCAGGTTTTGGGGAGCACAGAGGTGAGAGCTGAGCAGGTTTTTGGGGAGCACAGAGGTGAGAGCTGAGCAGGTTTTGGGGGAACAGAGGTGAGAGCTGAGCAGGTTTTGGGGAGCACAGAGGATTGAGCTGAGCAGGTTTTTGGGGAGCACAGAGGTTTGAGCTGAGCAGGTTTTGGGGAGCAGAGGTGAGAGCTGAGCAGGTTTTGGGGAGCACAGAGGTGAGAGCTGAGCAGGTTTTGGGGAGCACAGAGGTGAGAGCTGAGCAGGTTTTTGGGGATCACAGAGGTTTGAGCTGAGCAGGTTTTTGGGGAACAGAGGTGAGAGCTGATGAGGTTTTGGGGAGCACAGAGATTTGAGCTGAGCAGGTTTTTGGGGAACAGAGGTGAGAACTGAGCAGGTTTTTGGGGGAGCACAGAGGATTGAGCTGAGCAGGTTTTTGGGGAGCACAGAGGTGAGAACTGAGCAGGTTTTTGGGGATCACAGAGGTGAGAACTGAGCAGGTTTTTGGGGAGCACAGAGGATTGAGCTGAGCAGGTTTTTGGGGATCACAGAGGTGAGAACTGAGCAGGTTTTTGGGGAACAGAGGTGAGAACTGAGCAGGTTTTGGGGAGCACACAGGTGAGAGCTGAGCAGGTTTTGGGAGCACAGAGGATTGAGCTGAGCAGGTTTTGGGGAGCAGAGGTGAGAGCTGAGCAGTTTTTGGGGAACAGACGTGAGAGCTGAGCAGGTTTTTGGGGAACAGAGGTTTGAGCTGAGCAGGTTTTGGGGAGCAGAGGTGAGAGCTGAGCATCCCCAGCCTGGCCCAGCTCAGGCTGGATAACAACAACCTCTAAAAGCTTTTTTGGATTCCGTATCAGCCCAGCCCTGCCCTGGTTGTGTTTTCTCCTGCCTCAGCCGCTCTGGAGCATCCCGGTGTTTGCAGATGGCACGGGAAGGGTTAAACCTCCCAGCCCAAGTGTTAATGATCCCGAGCAGAGTCATTACACTCCTCACAAAGGCAGATCTAATCTGTCACATCTTTATCTTTGCCTTGTGTTTGTTCATCCTCCAGCACAGGAGATGCTGGTGGAGCTCTGCAAAAACCTGTCCAGGAAATCTGGGGGTGCTTGGAGGGCGAGAGCACGGCCAAAACCAGATCCCAGGGGTTTGGAAAAATGGGCTCTCCTTTATTTTACCAAACCTCCCCTGCAGGAGCCTCCAGGGGAAGCTGATTTCTGCTCTAAACGAGGCTTTCAGGTGTGTTTGAGGAGGTTCTGGATGCACTGGGGCTGTGTGAGCCTTTCCTAAAAAGGGTTTGGTGCCTTCCCTGCCAAGACCCCAAAGCCTCTGGGGGGAAGTTTAGTTCAGAATTCAGTGCAGCAGGTCCCTGATGGCTCAGGAGCTATTTTGGGTCTGCTGAAAGGCATGAGAATGCTGGAATTAAGTGTTATTATCCTCATCCTTCAAATCTGTCATGCAGCTCTGCTCAGAGTTGGGTGTTTCATTGGGTTTGGGATGTGCTGCTTGCTCTGGCCTCCCCTTCCCTGGGGCAGTCCCACCAGAGCCCAGAGGATTCCTGCAGTCCCTGGCTGCTTCTGCTGCTGGATTTTCACATGCAGCTGAAAATTGGAGGCAGCATCAGGGCAGGGTGGAGTCCCCATGCTGCAGGGGTTTGAAGTGTGGATGTGGCACTTGGGGACATCAGAGGATGGCAGGACTGGGGTGGTTGGACTTGGTGCTCTTTGAGGGCTTTTCCACCCAGAATTATTTTATTTTGTGATTCTGTAATCTTTTGATTCTGTTATCTTGTGATTCTGTGATCTTGTGATTCTCTTGTGATTCTGTGATTTTGTGACTATGATTTTCTGATTCTCTTATCTTGTGATTCTGTGATTTTGTGACTTTGATTTTGTGATCCTCTTATCTTGTGATTCTGTGATCTTGTGATTTTGTGATTTTGTGATTCTCTTATCTTGTGATTCCCTGTGAGCTTTGCTTTTGTGTTGTAGCTGCTGGATCCCCAGGAGTGGAATTCTCAGGGTGTCCCCAAGCACACAGGGTGGGTTTTGGGGGGTTTTTGGGGCCTGTGACTTCCAGGAGCTGCTGCTTCTCCTGGATCACAGCCAGGCAGGAATTCCCTGCTGGGATGGGGACAGCAGCAGGGAGAGGAGGAATCCAAACCCAGCTGCTCCTGCAGCCCTGCCCCAGCTCCTGCTCCTCCACTGCTCTGCCTGACTCTGCTAAATCATTACTAAATAGGATAATGAGCCTTAATCAGCCTCATCTCCTCTCCCTCCAGGCTTCATCCTGCTCAGGAGCCTCTGTCTGCACAGGGAACAGCTCCATCCTCCCCCGGGGGATCCCATGGGTGCTGGGGGGTCCCTTGGGAGCAGGAGAGGAGGGCAGAGGCTGCAGGAGTTAATGAATAATCCAGGGGAAGAGCTGCTGGGCCATCACTCAGCTCTGAGAGGAGCCTGCCAATACTTGGGGTGTAAAAGATGATCAGGCAGGGAGGATGGGGGAGCCAGGGCTGTAATTCCAACCTGGAAATGCCATCTCCATTGGATTTTATTTATTTTTTTTTCTTGTCTGCTGGGTACAGGTTTGGTGTTTTGTTGTTTTTTTTGCTCCTGAGTACAGAGGAAATCAATAAAGCCTCATGTGATGGGCAGAGCATTCCTTGGATTTAAACAAACAGTGGCTAAAGTGCATTTTAAAAGCCTTTCCACGGGTGCCAGTGCTGACCCCTCATCCCACAGAACCAGCACAGCCAAAATCCCTCTCTGAGCTCCAGGATTTGTGTCTCTCACTTTTTTTTGGGGGGAATAATTTGGGCTCTGCTTTGCTCTGCCCCGAGGTTCCCCTCAGCAGGGTGAGGATCTGCAGATCTCAGAGCAGCAGTCAGGATGCTCCTGGTGGGAGCTGAGCCCCCCTGACCCCTCCAAACAGAATTTTTTGGTGCTCCTGCCCTTTTCTGGATGTGCAGCTCATGGCTCCAGGGCTCTTTGGGAATATGGGTTGGGACTGGATGTTTTGTACAGTGAATTTTGGGCTATTTTGGGTAAGAACTCTTGGGAAGGCTTTGAGAGCTGGATAAACAGCCCTGAGGATCCCTCCTGCCCAGAGCTGGTGCCTGGCTCAGAATGTGCCTTCAGGATGAATATTTTGCCTTCTAAATCCATACAAATCCCATTTTTGGGAGGGAAAGCTGGAAATTGTGCATGGATAAGGCCGGAGGAGGAGGGAGAACCATCAAAGTGTAGCTGCACATTGTTTAAAATTGCAAATTTTTTTCTCAGGCTAAACCACAGCTGGATTAGAACATGGGGAGCATCTTTTTTTTGGGAGGAGGGGCACTGGGAAGTGATAAAAACTTGGATTTTGGGAGGAATTTCTTCCTGGGAGGAGCTGGGGGTGTCCAGGGAAGGCTGGAGGTGACACTCAGAGCCCTGGGGATTGCACTCAGTGACCTTGGAGGGCTTTTCCAGCCTCAGTAATTCTGGGATTTTGGGATTCCCAGCTCCAAAGCTGCTCCTGCCTCTCCCTCTCCTGCTTCCCTGGCTTTGATGGGTTCATTTTCCCAGGGCCAGCGTGGGCAACGTGCAGCCTCTGCTGCCTCTGCTCATTTATCCTCAGCACCCAGATTCCTCTGATGCAATTTGCTGCTCCTGTGGGATGTGCCCAGCTCTCATTCCCACTTTAATCTGCTTTTTCCTGTTCAGCTCTGACTCCTAAATTAAGTTAATTAGCTGCACATCCCCACTGCCAGGGGAGGTGTGGAGGGTTTTTAACCCAGGCTCCTGCATTTGCTGCTTGATGGAGTTTTGGGGTGTGGGGCTGCAGGAGTTGGAGATTTTCCCTCCTGCCTGGCTCCTGCATTCCTGCTTTGCTCAGATTTCCTTTGCTCAGGGCAGAATAAACAGCAGCCCTGGTGTTTGTTTGGTTTTGTGGAGCTCTGGCCCTTTTCCACAGGCACTGGGACAAAGGAGGGAGCTGGTCTGAGGATGAACGAGGAGAAATTTTGTTTTTTGGGAATGTAGCAGAGCCTTCTATTGGGAAACTCCTTCCCTTCCATTGGGAAACTCCTTCCCTTCATTGGGAAAATCCTTCCCTTCATTGGGAAAATCCTTCCCTTCCATTGGGAAAATCCTTCCCTTCACTGGGAAAATCCTTTCCTTCCACTGGGAAAATCCTTCCCTTCCCTTCATGGGGAAAATCCTTCTCTTCACTGGGAAAATCCTTCTTATCCATTGGGAAATTCTTCTCTTCACTGGAAAAATTCTTCTCTTCACTGAAAAAATTCTTCTCTTCACTGGGAAAATCCTTCCCTTTCATTGGGAAATCCTTCTCTTCACTGGAAAAATCCTTCCCTCCATTGGGAAAATCCTTCCCTTCCATTGGGAAAATCCTTCCCTTCCCTTCCATTGGGAAATCCTTCCCTTCCCTTCCATTGGGAAATCCTTCTTTTCCATTGGGAAATCCTTCCTTTCCATTAGGAAAATCCTTCCCTTCCATTAGGAAAATCCTTCCCTTCCATTAGGAAAATCCTTCCCTTCCATTAGGAAAATCCTTCCCTTCCCTTCCATTGGGAAATCCTTCCCTTCCCTTCCATTGGGAAAATCCTTCCCTTCCATTGGGAAAATCCTTCCCTTCCATTGGGAAAATCCTTCCCTTCCATTGGGAAAATCCTTCCCTTCCATTGGGAAAATCCTTCCCTTCCATTGGGAAAATCCTTCCCTTCCCTTCCATTGGGAAATCCTTCCCTTCCCTTCCATTGGGAAATCCTTCCCTTCCCTTCCATTGGGAAATCCTTCTTTTCCATTGGGAAATCCTTCCTTTCCATTAGGAAAATCCTTCCCTTCCATTAGGAAAATCCTTCCCTTCCCTTCCATTGGGAAATCCTTCCCTTCCCTTCCATTGGGAAAATCCTTCTTTCCATTGGAAAATCCTTCCCTTCCATCTCTCAGTAAAGCAGAGTTACCTGGGCATGGTTTTTATGAATTTATCAACCCTGAGCTTATAGATCCAGGAGGGATTGGTCCCTGTCTCCTGTCCCAGGTGGGATTTCAGCCATGAAAATCAAACCCAAACCCACCCATGGGATCCTCTGAAAGACTCAGAAACCCCAAAGGTTTCTTTTCAGTCTCTTTCCCCATGGAAAACCTGGATAAAGAGGTTTTATTCTCTTGGATAAACCCCTGCCCTGCCCCTGTGCTTGAAATCCAGTGGTGCCTGCATAGGTTGGAATTATTTGCCAAAAAAACCCTACAAAATCCTAATTATCCTAATTTCCACCAAAGCATTTTGTGTTATTAATGGAGGTAAAGGCTTATTTACTGCTGCAGTGCAATTTGTCAGCTGCTCTTAATTAGAATTCTCTCATTATGCACCAGGCATTGCATAAAAACACAATTTGGGAAGCCCCAAAGCTGGAGCTGATCCTGAGTCGGGGTTAAATTCCCTCCCACCCTGGTCAGGTTGATCTGGAGCTGTTTGATGGGATGGGTGGAAAAATCTCTGGAAAAAAAGCAGGGAATGAGAAAATCTGATTTAATTCTTAATTCCTGCTCTGGGTAGAGCTCTGCCCATCATCCCTTCTCCACCCTGGGAAGGCTCCTGATATTCCGTGGGATTTTCCCTCCTGCCTCAACCTTTGCTGCCTGAATTTTGATTTTTTTTTTTTTTTTTGGGGGTGCTTGGCTCAGAATTGTAAAAGAGAAGTTTCCCACAAGGAAGAGCAGAAAAGGATCTCCTCCATCCACCCTGTGCCTCCTGCAGCAGCCCCTGTTTATCCCAGGCTGCCAAGGCTCCCCCAGCTCTTCCCTGAGCTCAAAATGTGCTTTGGAATTTGCTCAAAGCACAACCCCAAATTAATTCCTCCACAGTGAAAGGCAAACCTGCCATTAAGGTGTCAGAGGAAGCAGCAGGAGAGGATCTGGGGGAAGGCAGGGAGAGGGAAGCTGATTCCGTGGGGATCACAGGGAAAAAAAAAATCCCAAAATCCACAGACAAAAATCCCTGACCCAGTGTGGAAAAGGAAATGAGGAGAAAAAATCCTTTATGCAGGAAATCCTTTATATGGGGAAAAAGGATTCTTTTTGATACAAAATAGGTAATAATTTAGATTTTTAAAATAATATATCTTTTTAGGCAAAGCAAGGATTTGGGATCACACCCCCCTGGCCAAGATTTTAATTGATCTGAATCTTAAAAAGAATTGGAGAGTGACACCTCTGAGAAATAAATCTGCTCTTCTCCTCCTGGCCAAGGGAGGAGAATGAATTCATAAAGAACAGGGGAGAGCCCTCAGTGCCAGAGCTGGATGGGGCAGGGAGGGCAGGGATTTTAACAGGAAAACATCCTGGAAAAGGCTCTGCAAAACCCCAGAGGTGATGGAGAAAGCACCAAAGGGGGAGAGAAACCGAATCCATTTTAGTGCTGTCAAAAAAAAGAATAAAAATAATATCCCCCATAATATCTGGAGCAGACACAGAGATAAGAGACAATGAAATCCTGGTTCAGGAGGGGCCCGAGGCTCCTGTTTCACACCCAGGGAGTGATGGCAGCCGGAGATAACAGAGCAGCAGGGGAGAGCAGAGGGGGCTCAGCTGCAGCTCCCAGGAGGAACTGGGCATTGGGAAGGGAAAACCCACAAAAACCCACAAAAACCCCACAAAACACCCACCAAAAACCCACCAAAAACCCACCAAATCTAAATAAAAATGCACAAAAACCCCACCAAAAACCCACAAAAACCCACAAAAACCCACAAAAACCCACAAAAACCCCACCAAAACCCACAAAAACCCACAAAAACCCTGCACCAAAACCCACAAAAACCCACAAAAACCCCACCAAAACCCCACCAAAACCCCACCAAAAACCCACCAAATCTAAATAAAACTGCACAAAAACCCCACCAAAAACCCACAAAAACCCACAAAACCCACAAAAAACCCACAAAAACCCCACCAAAAACCCCACCAAAAACTAAATAAAAATGCACAAAAACCCACAAAACCCAATAAAAACCCACAACAATCTAAATAAAAAAGCACAAAAATCCACAAAAATCTAAATAAAAACCCACAAAACCCCACAAAAATCTAAATAAAAACCCACAAAAATCTAAATAAAAATGCACCAAAAACCCACAAAAAACCCCCACAAAAATCTAAATAAAAATGCACAAAACCCACCAAAATCTAAATAAAAATGCACAAAAATCCACCAAAATCTAAATAAAAATGCACAAAACCCCACAAAAATCTAAATAAAACCCCACAAAACCCCACAACAGTCCCAGCTTTTGCAGCAGTGTGCTGAGCTGGCAGCACCAGAACCTCCAGGCTGCCACTGCAGGAGGGAGAAAAAGTCACCAAAAAATCTGCCCAAAACCTTGAGCAGTCAGGAATGGGAGGGAAGAACCCCCAGTGCAGATGTGGGGCACAGCTGGATCCCAAAACCAGCAGCAGCCCCAGCAGGGGAGGTGGGCACAGCCCAATCCATCCTCTGGCTCAAATAATATTCTTAATAAAAATAAAAATTGGGGGATTCTCCCTGGAACATTTGGGGCTTTTCCCTTTCCAGGGGGAAACCCTGGGCAGGAGGAGGGAATTCCCTCAGGAAACCTGGGATGTTCCTCTGCCAGGGCTTTGATAACCTCTGCCACAAAAAAAAAAAAAAAAGAAAAAAAGAAAAAAAAAGCACAGGAATGTTTTCCCTGCTTTGCCAAAAAAAAAAAAACCCAAAAACAAAACCTGGGATGTTCCTCTGCATGGGCTTTGATAACCTCTGCCACAAAAAACCAAAAAAAACCAAACAAAAAAAAAAAAAAAAAAAAAGAATAAAAAGCACAGGAATGTTTTCCATGCTTTGCCAAAAAAACAAAACAAAAACAAAACCTGGGATGTTCCTCTGTCGTGGCTTTGATAACCTCTGCCCAAAAAAAAAAAAAAGCAAAAAAAAGCAAAAAAAAAGCACAGGAATGTTTTCCCTGCTTTGCCAAAAAAAAACCCCAAAAAAACCCAAAAAAGAAAACCTGGGATGTTCCTCTGCCGTGGCTTTGATAATCTCTGCCCCCCTCCCAAAAAAAAAAAGCAAAAAAAAGCAAAAAAAGCAAAAAAAGCACAGGAATGTTTTCCCTGCTTTGCCACAAAAAAAAAGAAAATCAAAACCTGGGATGTTCCTCTGCCAGGGCTTTGATAACCTCTGCCACAAAAAAAAAGCAAAAAAAAAAGCACAGGAATGTTTTCCATGCTTTGCCAAAAAAAAAAAACAAACCAAAACCTGGGATGTTCCTCTGTCGTGGGTTTGATAATCTCTGGCCCCCCCCCAAAAAAAAAAAAAGCAAAAAAAAGCAAAAAAAAAAGCACAGGAATGTTTTCCCTGCTTTGCCAAAAAAAAACCCCGAAACCAAAACCTGGGATGTTCCTCTGTCGTGGCTTTGATAACCTCTGCCCCCGCAAAAAAAGCAAAAAAAAGCACAGGAATGTTTTCCCTGCTTTGCCAAAAAAAAATCACAAAAAAAGAAAAACCTGGGATGTTCCTCTGTCGTGGCTTTGATAACCTCTGCCCAGAAAAAAAAGAAAAGAAAAGAAAAGAAAAGAAAAGAAAAGAAAAGAAAAGAAAAGAAAAAAAAAGAAAAATAAAGAAAAATAAGGAAAAATAAGGAAAAATAAAGAAAAATAAAGAAAAATAAAGAAAAATAAAGAAAAATAAAGAAAAATAAAGAAAAATAAAGAAAAATAAAGAAAAATAAAGAAAAAGCAGAGGAATGTTTGCCCTGCTTTTGCAAAAAAAAAGAAAAAAAAATCTTCAGCAAACAAAGCTCATCCCTGCAGCATCAGGAGTTTCCTGTCACCAACCTCCTTCCCACCAGGAATCCTGGAAAAAAACTCAAGCACAAGCAGCCAGTTCCTTTTTCCATGAAATAATTGCTCCAAGCAGAGAATTAGAGCCCAGCAAAACCAGTCAGGATGGGGGTGCACTCCCAGCTTTTGCTGGGAGGAGATTTTCCTGAAGGAATTAATTTCCCTCACACCCCCAGCCAGGGTGGGAGCCCCACAAGGTGAAATTGTAATTATTTGTTTAATCCTGGGGTGGGCTCACCTTCATTAAACCCTGGCCAGCACCACCTCCACCCCTTTTCCCACCTGGATTTCCACAGGTGGTTTTTTTGCCAGGGTGAGAAAAAAAAAAGATCAAATAAACCTTCAATGGGCAGCTGGTTCATCCCCAGTATTCCCTCAGCAAGGATTTTTGGGAGGGGCTGGCAGGATGCAGCAGGGCTCATCCCTCAGCTGAAGAGCCTGCAGTGCTAATTCCATCATTTTATTTGCATTATTTTATATTTGCATTATTTTATTTTAGCACACAGCTTCCTCTGGCTGCTCGGGGGATGTGAGCGAGCCCTGGCCTGCAGCACCTGCCCAAGGAGGAATTTTTGGGGGATTTTGTCCCTCTCCACATCCCATAATGAACCAAACAGCACCAAAATCCCCGGGCACAGCAGCCCCTCCTCAAAGCAGAGTCACCCCTCAGATCCTGACCCTGCCTCATCCAAGCTGAGCAGAAAATAAATTTTTTTTCCCCAATTTTCCCTCTCCAGCAGCTCCTCAACCCATTAAAAGGCACGGTGGAAAAATTAAAAATTAATTAAATTATTAATATTAATAAATGAATATTTAATAAATATTAAAAAATTAAAAGTAAAGCAACCACCAAGCATCCACTGGGAATCCCTTGGGAATGGCAAGACAGAGGTTTTGGGGTGAAAGTTTGTCCTTCTTCACCCCTAATAACAATAATAATAATAATATTGTGTAATCCAGTTAAAAAGTCTGCATTGCAGGCCACGGGTGGTTGTTTATTGAGTTAAAAGTAAAAATAATTGATGTTTCATTTGCTAATTGGGCAGTTTACCCTTAAAAGGCAGAGACAGCAGTGCAGTGGGAGCTCCCACATCCCAGAATAGTTTTTCCTCCAAGTTCTTCCTGTCCAAATCTCTCCCTGCCTCTCGCTTTTTATTTTTTTTTCTTTTTTTTTGCAAATAATCAACCCCCGTGGTTATTTCAGCCGACGCTAATTACTGCCACGAACTAATTAACGCCAGTTGCCTTCCCTCTTCTCTCTGCAGTGTTTTTTAACCCGGTGACACTTTCCAATTAAGGGCCTCCTGCAGGCTCGGGGCTGGGATGACTCAGAGCAGCCTCGGCCGGGATCGCCCGTGCGCTTTGCTGAAGGTCACCAATATTGTCACAAATTGTCCCCTGCCGGCAGGGAGGGGCCCCGACCCGCCCAAGCCCGGCTGGGATCGCCTCCTCCTCCGCGCAGCTTCGGGGGTCTGGGGGCTGCGAATCGCTTTGGTCCGAGCAGCAGAGGAAGGAGGGAAGGAGATTTTGGGAGAGCACACAGGGAATGGTTTCCCACTGCCCAGGACAGGGAGGGATGGGATTCTGGGCAGCAATCCTTCCCCGGGTGCGATCCCAGAGGAGCTGTGCCTGTTCCATCCCTGGAGGGTCCAAGCTCAGGCTGGGCAGGGCTGGGAACACCCTGGGACCGTGGGGGTGCTCTGGGGTGAGCTTTGGGGCCCTTCCCACCCAAACCATTCAGGATTCTGTGTCAGGATTCTGTGTCAGGATTCCCTCCTGGTTCAGGATGAGCCCCTGAGCTCCCACTCCCAGTCCCCTCATTCCTGACCCGAGTGAATTCCCCTTTTCCTGTGCTGCCTCATCACCCGGGTTTTGCTAGAAATCTCCTGCAGGTGATCCCAGCTCAGACCTGCAGCTCCCCCAAATCCCCCAGGGATTTAATCCCAGCTCCTGCAGCTGGTCCCAAATTCCCAGGGATTTAATCCCAGTTGAGACCTGCAGCTCTCCCAAATTCCCAGTGATTTAATCCCAGCTCGGACCTGCAGCTCTCCCAAATCCCAGAGGGATTTAATCCCAGCTCCTGCAGGTGATCCCAGTTCAGATCTGAAGCTCCCCTACATCCTCCAGGGATTTAATCCCAGCTCAGCCCCTAAATCCCCCAGGGATTTAATCCCAGCTCAAATCTGCAGCTCTCTCAAATCCCAGAGGGATTTAATCCCAGCTCCTGCAGGTGGTCCCAGCTCAGACCTGCAGCTCTTCCACATTCCCCAGGGATTTAATCCCAGCTCCTGCAGGTGATCCCAGTTCAGATCTGAAGCTCCCCTACATCCTCCAGGGATTTAATCCCAGCTCAAACCTGCAGCTCCCCTAAATCCCCCAGGGATTTAATCCCAGCTCCTGCAGGTGATCCCAGTTCAGACCTGCAGCTCCCCCACATCCCCCAGGGGTTTAGGCCCAGCTCCTCAGCCTGGAGCTGCTGGGTTAGGGGAGGTGAGAGCTCTGGGCTGAACTGCAGAAATGTCATTAGTATTAATAGCCCTGCTCAGACTCGTTATGCAAATGAGGGGAGAGGAGCCCGCTGAGTTATTCATCTCTAACCTTTGCTTTGGGTTGTGTGACCCCCCCAGGGAGGCTCCAGTTACTGCTCTGGCTCAGGGGGGCTGCTCTGCCCTGCTGCCCTCACCCCAAGAGCTACAGCCCTGCTCTGGGGTGATTCCAGGTGATCCCACCTGGGCACCCCTCCCTGTGGATGTTCCTGGGGCTGATTTCCAGTGATCCCACCTGGGCACCCCTCCCTGTGGATGTTCCTGGGGCTGATTTCCAGTGATCCCACCTGGGCAGGCCCCTCCCTGTGGATGTTCCTGGGGTTGAATTTCAGTGATCCCACCTGGGCACCCCTCCCTGGGGATGCTCCTGGGGCTGAATTCCTGTGATCCCACCTGGGCATCCCCTCCCTGTGGATGTTCCTGGGGCTGATTTCCAGTGATCCCACCTGGACATCCCTCCCTGTGGATGTTCCTGGGGCTGATTTCCAGTAATCCCACCTGGGCATCCCTCCCTGTGGATGTTCCTGGGGCTGAATTCCCGTGATCCCACCTGGACATCCCTCCCTGTGGATGTTCCTGGGGCTGATTTCAGTGATCCCACCTGGACATCCCTCCCTGTGGATGCTCCTGGGGTGGATTCATGGACATCCCTCCCTGTGAATATTCCTGGGGTTGATTTCCAGTAATCCTACCTGGACATCCTCCCTGTGGACGCTCGTGGGCTGATCCCACCTGGGCACCCCTCCCTGTGGATGTTCCTGGGGTTGATTTCCAGTGATCCCACCTGGACACCCCTTCCCTGTGGATGCTCCTGGGCTGATCCCACCTGGAAATCCCTCTCTGTGGATGTTCCTGGGGTTGATTTCCAGTGATCCCACCTGGAAATCGCTTCCTGTGGATGTTCCTGGGGTGGATTCATGGACATCTCTCCCTGTGGATGCTCCTGGGGTTGGTTTCCAGTGATCCCACCTGGAAATCCCTCCCTGTGGATGTTCCTGGGGTGGATTGCAGGTGATCTCTCCCTGTGGATGCTCCTGGGGATGATTCCCAGCCCTGCAGGGAGAAGGGGATCAGTGCAGAGCTGGTGACACCAGGTCACAAGTCACTGCCATGGGACACCTTCCCTTCTCCCAGCTGTGCTCTTGTGCCTCCAGTCCCGAGGTTCCTCCTGGTTTTGTAGCTCCAGGTGGGTTTGAGGAGCCTGAGGACATCCAGAAGCACCGACCTGGGTTCCTTTTTATCAGGAACTGCAGTGACAGCACACAGGGAGCGGCTTTCCACTGCCAGGGGGCAGAGCTGGATGGGATACTGGGAAGGAATTCTTCCCTGTGATGGTGGGGAGGGGCTGGGGTGGGATTCCCAGAGAAGCTGTGGCTGCCCCTGGATCCCTGAAATCCAGATTGGATGGGGCTTGGCTAGTGAAAGGTGGCAGGGCTGGCCCTGGATGGACTTTAGGTCCCTCTCAAGTGACACTCCTGGGTGCAGTGGTGAGAAGCTGCTGTGCCACATCCCTGTCAATCAATCAATCAATCAATCAATCCATCCCTGCCCAGCCCCTGGGCAGCGGGGATGGGGCTGCAGCGGGCAGGGGCAGCTCTGGGCTGTGCTGACTGCCTGTGTTGCCTTGCAGGGGTTCTCTGGCCCTCCCCACGCCGCCCTGGCCCCCAGCTGCGAGCAGAGAGCCGCCAAGGAGAAGCAGGAGCAGGAGGAGCTGGGCATCCCGTGGCTGCAGAACGAGCTCTCCATCAGGATAGGTAGAGCTGGGCTGCAGCCAGGCAAGCATCCTGTCATATACCACCAGAGTGCCCAGAGCCCCCTGCTCCTGGCACGGGGCTGGCATTGCAGTTCCAGGGGTTTGCAGTTCCAGGGGTTTGGAGTTCCAGGGGTTTGGAATACCAGGGGTTTGCCCACTCCCCTTCCCTTCCCTTCCCTTCCCTTCCCTTCCCTTCCCTTCCCTTCCCTTCCCTTCCCTTCCCTTCCCTTCCCTTCCCTTCCCTTCCCCTTCCCTTCCCTTCCCTTCCCCTTCCCTTCCCTTCCCTTCCCTTCCCTTCCCTTCCCTTCCCTTCCCTTCCCTTCCCTTCCCTTCCCTTCCCTTCCCTTCCCTTCCCCTTCCCTTCCCTTCCCTTCCCTTCCCTTCCCTTCCCTTCCCTTCCCTTCCCTTCCCCTTCCCCTTCCTCCCTCTTTCCCCCTCTGCTGTCTCTTATTCCTTCTCTCCCCCTGCAGCTCTCAAAGCCACTTGCACTGTCTGGCCCATGAATTATTGATCAGGAGCTCTGTGCTGAGCTGGAGGAGTGAAACCTCAGCTTCTCTTGGGGTTTTTTTTTTTTTCCAGCACTGACCCTGCCCAGCTGTCCCTCCACCCCAAATCACGGTGCCTCGTTTCCTCCTTTAGTAACTCTGTTAAAGGAATCTTTATGGCTCAAACAGGAGGAGGTGTTGGAGTCTGTAAATCAAAGGCCTCTCTGAATTCTTCAGAGAGAAACCAGAGTGCAGGGATTGAATTAAAACCTTTGGATGGATTGAAGTACATTAAGCCACTCACACATGAAGTAAAGGTGTAAGTGAAGTTTTAAAATAAGCCAGTGAGGAAGTTTGAGTGAGTAAGAATATGGTTTAAGTGCTTTAGCCCCAGTCTGAGCTGGGGTGAATCCAGTCTGGCTGCCAGGGGGTGGAACACAAAGCTCTGCTGGCAGCTCTCTCCTCCTTGAGCAGGTTTGAAGGAAGGAATTTTGGCTGCCCCTCCGGGCTCTGCCAGCCCCAGGCTGTGTTTGGGGACACAACCCCTGGGACAGCACAACTGGCTCTTCCTCCCCTCAGCAGCTTTCAGGAGACAAAGCAAATGTGATTTAAATTCATTTTATTCCTCTGATTATTTGGTTGGAATTGTGGTGGAAAACACGAGTGCAGCTGGGAGCGATTGGTTTAAAGGAATGGTTCTTCCTTTTGCAAGGAGCAGCAACTCTTAAATCTTTTATTTCACCACTTTGCTTAATTCCACCTTTCCTAAAGTGCTGCAGACCCTCAGGATTTGGGTTTTTCCAGAGGGATTTTCCTGCTCCATGCAATGAGGTTTGCATCCCCAGCTGCAGGGGGGGGTTGGATTTTTTTTGTCAGGTTTTTTGGGGAACTTCCCATCTCGGGTGCAGTTGAATTTTATTCTTCCAGGGAGAGCAGAAGCTCAGCCCTCAGCTCGAGCTGCTGAGCTTTTTATGTTTTTATGTTTTCATCTCCTTTTAGCTGCAGACAATAACAGTGCAAATGGTTTTGGGAATTGAAAATTTCCATTAGGCTTTGTTGTTTTTTTTCCTTTCCTCTCTCTGGGGAAATGGTATTAAGAACCTACAACACATTAATTCTTTTATTGTTTTTTCCTTTTTTTTCCTCTTTCTCTCTGCTGAAATAAACTGGGTGTTTTCAGAAGATCCCCCAGCTTTCCAAGAAAGCTGCTTTGCCCAGGGCTGGGTAGTGCCAGCCTGGGCCCTGGGGAACCTCTGGGAACATAATGGGTGTTTTCAAAGTCTAATGGGTACTAAGTGGAATATTTCAGCCTTAATCACTGTTGAATCATTGACCCTTCCTTCATATTTACATCTTTTTAAATCGCTGAAGCTGTGAAAACAAAGGAAAATCCCAAAGCAGCAGCTGCCTGGGGATGGCTGGAGGAGCAGGGAGCTGGGATGGAAATGTGGAAATCTGCATCTCTGAGGCCTCGTGGGCAGCTGGAAATGCATTTTTATTCTCCTTTTGGGGGGTGCTCACACTCAGAACGGGATCCTGGCAGCTCTCACCAAATCAGGGTTTCCTTCACACCCAGGTGGAGGAAAGGAGGGATTTTTTAGGAGTTCTCTCCTGAGCTGTTTCCCAGAAATCCCTGGAATTTTGGTAGATTTGGGGTGTTTCAGTGCAGATTTGGGATGTCCAGTGACTGATTTTAGAACTTTTTGGGGATTTTTTTTTGCTATTCTTGCATGGATTTTTTAGGAGTTCTCTCCTGAGCTATTTCCCAGAAATCCTTTGGTAGATTTGGGGTGTTTCAGTGCAGATTTGGGATGTTCAGTGACTAATTTTAGGACCTTTTGGGGATTTGTTTGGCTGTTCTTGCATGGATGTTGTATGAGTTCTCTCCTGAGCTATTTCCCAGAAATTCCTGGAATTTTGGTAGATTTGGGGTGTCCAGTGACTAATTTTAGGACTTTTTTGGGGGATTTTTTTATTTTTTTGGCCATTCTTGCAGGGAGTTCTTTTTAGGATTAGGAGCTCTTTCCTGAGCTATTTCCCAGAAATCCTTTGGTAGATTTGGGGTGTTTTAATGCAGATTTGGGATGTCCAGTGACTGATTTTAGGACTTTTTTGGGATTTTTTTCTGGCTGTTCCTGCATGGATGCTTTATGAGCTATTTCCCAGAAATGCTTTGGTAGATTTGGGGTGTTTTAATGTAGATTTGAGGACTTTGGTGACCATTTTTAGGATGATTTTTGGGGGCTTCTGGCCATTCAGTGGGATTTCCCAGCAGAGGAGATGCCCAGGGCAGGGTCACACAGGGCTGGAGCTCAGAGCTGTGTTCTGGGCAGTTCCCAGAAAGGATTTCCAGGCTGCAGAGCCCCTGGGAAGCCAAGCTGTGACTCAGGGCTGTGGATATGGAGCAGCTGATGCCTCCTGCTGCTGATTCAGATCCTGATCCCATTCTGGAGCTGAGTGGGAGATGCTGCTCCCAGCAGTGCAGCCTCCTCCTCCTCCTCTCCCCTGCTCCTGCAGCTGGGGCAGCTCTGGGCACAGCAATGTGGGTGCAAAACTGGATAAAATCCCAAATAAATCCAAATATCCCAGCCAGGAGCAGCCTCAGTGCCCAGGCAGGGGAGGGCAGCAGGGATTTCTGTGCTGGCTGCTGACTCAAACCCCAAATAAATGTGTGAGGAAGCAGCAGCAGCAGCCCAGAGCAGGGCTGGAGAGAGATTTTCCAGGAGTGGAGTGACAGGACAAGGAGAGGAACAGCTTCAAACTGACAGGGAGTGGGTTGGGATTGATGTTTGGGAGAAATCCATCCCTGGGAGGGCAAAATCCATCCCTGGGAGGGCAAAATCCATCCATGAGAGGACAAAATCTTTACTTGTGAGGAAAAATCCATCCCTGGGAGGGCAAAATCCATCCCTGGGAGGGAAAATCCATCCCCAGGAGAACAAAATCTTTGCTTGTGAGGAAATCCATCCCTGGGAGGGCAGAATCCATCCCTGGGAGGACAAAATCCATCCCTGGGAGGGAAAATCCAACCCTGGGAGGACAAAATCTTTACTTGTGAGGAAAAAATCCATCCCTGGGAGGGCAAAATCCATCCCTGGAAGGACAAATCCATCCCTGGGAGGACAAAATCTTTACCTAGAGGGACAAAATCCTTCTCTGGGAGGTTGGGGACAGGCTGGGATGGAATTCCAGGCCAGTTTGGAGCAGCCTGGGGTAGTGGAAGGTGTCCCATGGCACTGGATAATTTTAATTTCCCTCCCCTGATCCCATGGTGGCTGCAGGGGTGTGAAATCCCTGATGTTCTTGGAGGGAGTCAGGCTTTGCTGAAATGACTCAGCTGGTTTTTACTGGGCTGGGATTTAGGAAATGCTGCCCTGGCATCCCAGCTCAGCTAACCCAGATGGGTTTAACAGCTGGAAAAACCACCCAGCAGTGTCTGTAAAAATGAAATTTTGTGCAGCTCGTTACTTAAATGAGCTCTGGGGGCCCCACACAGAAACCTCATTATGTAGAAATTTTATTTATTTATTTTCCTCCTTAAATTGGAGCTGCTGCATCAAATCTGAGGCTCAGGTGGGGATTTGGCCCTGCTGTGCTGCCAGGACCTTTCAGCAGCATCACCCCCTTCCTAAGCTCATCCTTCACATTTTTTCCCCTCCAAAGGAAGTTTCCATGCACCAGGGCTGCCTGGGGGAAGCAGGAGCTGCTCGTGGAACATCTCTTTTTAAAAAAAATTCCCCTTTTTCTTTATTTTCCTTATTTCTTCTGCATGGTTTGAGAAAGTCCCAGCTTTTTTTTTTTCCCTGCTCTGTGCTGAGGGGGGATCACAGGAGCATGAGCAGCTCAGCCTGAGGATTTTCTCCTCCTTCCCTCCCTCCCTGAGCACACAGAGGGAGAAATGATGGATCCAAAGCCTGGGCATTGATGGGGTTCATTCAGCCAGAGCCTCCTGTGTGCAGCCAAAAGGTTCATTGGAGCTTCTATAGCCTGAACTGATTTACCAAAATATCCTGGTTTGAGGGACAGGTGTCTGCCAATAAAGGCAGGAGCTTCTCTTTGAAATGGAGAATGTAAACCCCCTCCCTCCTAATTATTATAATTTTGAAATTAAGGGGCTCTCAGGCAAAGATATGGGAATTAGGAATAACAGTTCTTTACTAGGAAAATTAAAATAGAAATACAGTATTACAAAGAACAATCCAAACCCTGCCAGAGTCAGAATCCAAGCTGACACCCGTCAGTCAGGCAGGGTGCTGGCAGCAGTCCCATTCAATGGTGGCTGCATCCTCCTGCAGGGGCAGATGTGGTTCAGCTGGAGCAGTGCTCCTGGAGAAGGTGCAGTTTCCTCTGAAGCTCCAGGGATGATGTGGAAAGGTCTGGCTTTCCTCTGGAATCCAGTGGAAAGAAGGTGCCTTGGTGTCCAAAATCTCAGTTTTTATCTGGGTAGGAAAGGCTTGGCTCCTCCCCTGGCTGGAGCATCTCCCAGTGGGATGATGTAATTTTATCAGTCATGCACTGGGACTCAATGGCCATGAACAGGAGATATCTCCTGGAGGGAGGATGGGCTGTGGGAAAGATAAAGATGATTGCCCAGCTGGTTTTTAACAATGGCCATTAACAGGAGATATCCCCACAGAGATAAGGATCACTGCCACACCCGGTTTTTAACAATGGCCCATTAACAGGAGATATCCCCACAGAGATAAGGATCACTGCCACACCCTGTTTTTAACAATGGTCCATTAACAGGAGATATCTCCTGGAGGGGGGATGGGCTGTGGGAAGATAAAGATGATTGCCCAGCTGGTTTAAAGATGCCCATTAGCAGATAATATGTGCCAGGAGATCAGGGTTTCAGCAGCTGGGGACAGAATCCACATTTCTGGTCACAGCCTCTATTGCAGCCCAAGAGACAAAATAAGAGCATTGCTCTGATACTGATACTCAGCTGTGATGGACAAAAGACTCTCTAACGATTTACAGGTGATCATGAAGTTTATATATTGTCAAAGGATTCAAATACATATTCATAATAACAGCCCCTCCCATCCCCCCTTCCTATGATAATTAGCTTGAATGGCTCTTAAGCATTGATTGACTTCTGAAATTAAATCTGGGGTCGTTTTTGTGGGGAGGGGTCTCAAAAGGAGGAACTGAACTCTCGACCTTTGCTATCACTGACAATACAAATGGTTTCTGGGGACAGCCCAGTTTCCACAGAATGGGTTTCTGGTTGCATTGTCCGTGTTCCTTTGGATCTGCTCACTGGTTTTGTCTTTTCCCACGTAAGCACAGCTGAGCAAACATGAAATGAGAGACAATCAATTACTGAAGTTTCAGATAACTACCTCCTAACTTCTAACTTTTAATTATTTTCAGCAAGGTAACTAAAATCCTGATTTTCTAAGATTGGTGTTTCAGAACCTGCTGCTGAAAGTCCCCAGTTCTGACACATTCTCAGCCTCTCCTTGCACAGAAATGCCTTTTTCACAAGCATCAATTCATCTGGGTGAGAAATGCCCCTGGCAGGGTCTCTATTGATTAAAATCCATCCTGATGCCCCTTTCTGAACAATTTCAAATTATTATTGACCCCCCTGACAGCCTGGGTTTCCTGCTTGGCTTTTACAGCCCGGACTAAATGTGGATTTATGGAATAAATAAATACAATTTTAAAAATAAAATGAGAAAAAATAAAATAAAAATAAATTTTTATGGAATAAATGAAATGGGGGCACAGAATTCTGTCTCTGCCTTGCTCCTGGCATCAGGAATTTCCACTTTCCAGATCCCAAACCCACCTGGTGTTTGCTGCCCTTTGCTTAATTGGGTTTCCTTGTAGAGAAAGTGAATGAAGCACCAAGAGCACGTTATTCTGGATATAAAATATTTTATATCCAATATAAAACATTCCCAGCTCCAGCAGCCTGATCCTTCAGGAAATGTTTGCCATGGAAAACTGGGTGAGCTGTGCAGGTGGGATCTGTGCAGCCAATATTTAATTCCAGGGGGATTTATTCATCCTGGAGCTGCAGGGAGGATTTTTATTTCTTTTAATTTTTTTTTCCCAAATGGAGCCTGAGTTCCCTGCACTGTTATCAAGGAGGTTTAATTTTCTGGCTGCTTAATGCTGCACTGGATGAAATAAATTCCTCAGGAACTCCTCTCCATGCCCAGCAGCTCCTAAATGTTAAATATTTTAAATATACTATATATATATAGTATACTATAGCACTATATAATTTTATAGCACTATAAAATGCTCTAAACAGATACAAAATTTATTCAATATTCTCTAATTTAACTTTTTCCCCTGTTCCTATTTCACTGGCTAACTAGTTTATTATCTAGATCAAAAATTCCAGATTTCCTGAAGAACAGAGTGTTTCTAATTGACATGACTGGCAGTTATTTTGCATTTAAAAATCTGTTCTAAAGGGAAATCTGACCTGTGATTTCTGGAGAATAGCTCAATTGAAACTCACTGCTGCTTTTCTTCCTTGTCTGAGTGGGGGAAAATTTAAATTTGAACAGAGAATGAAACACTCCAGTGCAGTGAAACCCTGAAATTTCAAGGTTTATTAAACCAAACCAACAATTATTTTGCTGCAGCCCCTGGAGTGGGGCTTGGTTTGGCTCCTTTCAGCCAGCACAGGAATTCATTTATTTTTCTGGAGCTGGGAATAACTTGGAGTCACCCTGAGGAAGGTTTGGAGGAGGGGAGTGAGAAGCAGGAGCTGTGAAATGTGAAATGTGGAATGTGGAATGTGGGGAGCCCAGCCCTGCTCTGAGAGAAAAGGAACCACAAAAAAAAAAAAAAAAAAAAAAAAAGGATTATTCCAATTTGCAAGCATAGTAGGGATAGTGAAATGTGGAAAATCCCAGTGTCCCTGCAGAGGGCTGGCAGTGACCCCAAAAAGGAGCTCTGGGGGGGCTCTGAGCTCCTGGGGCACTTGGAGGAACAGAAATATTCCAGAACACACTCTGAGCCCCTGCAGCGCCCCGTGTGCTGAGCTGCAGGGAGAAATGGGGGTGCCAAGGAGCCCCAGCTGCTGGGGATTTGCCCTTGGTTTGGGATTTGGGACTTGGATTTAGGATTTGTGACTTTGATTCAGGATTTGGGACTTTGATTTGGGATTTTGCCTTTGATTCAGGATTTGGGACTTTGATTTGGGATTTTGTAACTTTGATTTGGGATTTTGACTTTGATTTGGGATTTTGCCTCTAATTTGGGATTTGTAACTTTGATTTGGGATTTTGTAACTTTGATTTGGGATTTGTGACTTTGATTTGGGATTTGTGACTTTGATTTGGGATTTGTAACTTTGATTTGGGATTTGTGACTTTGATTTGGGATTTGTGACTTTGATTTATGATTTGGGACTTCTATTTGGGACTTTGATTCAGGATTTGTGTCTTTGATTCAGGATTTGGGATTTTGATTTGGGATTTTGCCTTTGATTCAGGATTTGGGACTTTGCCTTTGATTCAGGATTTGGGATTTTGATTTATGATTTGGGACTTTGATTTGGGACTTTGATTCAGGATTAGTAACTTTGATTCAGGATTTGTGACTTTGGTTTGAGATTTGTAACTTTGATTTGGGATTTCGCCTTTGATTCAGGATTTGGGACTTTGATTTATGATTTGTGATTTGATTTGGGATTTTTGACTTTGATTCGGGATTTTGACTTTGATTTGAGATTTTTTACTTTGATTTATGATTTTTTACTTTGATTTGGGATTGTGCCTTTGATTTGGGATTTTACCTTTGATTCTGGATTTTACCTTTGATTTGGAATTTTTGCTTTTGATTTGGGATTTGTGACTTTTATTCTGGATTTTACCTTTGATTTGTGATTGTGCCTTTGATTTGGGGTTGTGCCTTTGATTTGGGGTTGTGCCTGGTGCTGGTTTGGGTGCTGGGCCACCCTGGCTCTGCCTGCTCAGCTCTGAGCCTCGGGGTGCAGGGAGGGTTTGGGGTCACCTGGGGCTGTGCCTTCATTCCCTAAACACGTCTGGGGGCGTGGCAAGGCTGCTCCAAGAGCTGGACACGGGAAAATTCCATCTTGGCTGGGATTTGGGGTTTGGGGTTTGGGGTGGATCCCTCCCTGCAGCTGGGATCCTTTTTCCCTTCTCCAGAATCTGGGATCCCTTTTTCCTTTTCCAGAATCTGGGATCCTTTTTCCTGCTCCAGAATCTGGGATCCTTTTTCCTTCTCCAGGAGCGGGATCCTTTTTCCTTTTCCAGGATCTGGGATCCTTTTTCCTTTTCCAGAATCTGGGATCCCTTTTCCTTTTCTAGAATCTGGGATCCTTTTACCTTCTCCAGAATCTGGGATCCCTTTTCCTTTTCCAGGAACTGGGATCCTTTTTCCTCCTGCAGGAACTGGGATCCTTTTTCCTTCTCCAGAATCTGGGATCCTTTTCACTCTTGCTGGAACTGGATCCTTTTTCCTTTTCCAGGAGCTTCATCCTTTTCCCTTTTCCAGGAACTGGGATCCTTTTCCCTCTTGCTGGAATTGGGATCCTTTTCCCTCCCTTCTGCAGGATCTGGGATATTTTTTGCTCCTGCAGGAACTGTGATCCTTTTTCCTTCTCCAGAATCTGGGATCCCTTTTCAGGATCTAGGATTCTTTTCCCAGGAACTGGGATCCTTTTTCATCCTGCAAGAACTGGGATAATTTTTCCTTTTTCAGGATCTGGTATCCTTTTTCCTGGAGCTGGAATCCTTTTTCCTTTTCCAGGAACTGGGATCCTTTTTGCTCCTGCAGCATTTGGGATCCTTTCCCAGAAACTGGGATCCTTTTTCTTTTTCCAAGATCTGGGATATTTTTTCCAGTTCCAGGATCTGGGATCCTTTTTCAAGAACTGGGATCCTTTTCCTTTTCCCAAGATCTGGGATCATTTTTCCTCCGTGGAGCTGGGATCCTTTCTTCTTTTCCAGAATCTGGGATCCCTTTTCAGGATCTAGGATCCTTTCCCCAGGAGCTGGGATCCTTTTTCTTCCTGCAGGATCTGGGATCCTTTCCCAGGAACAGGGATCCTTTTTCCTTTTCCAGGATCTGGGATCCCCTTTCAGGAACTGGGATCTATTTTCCTTTTCCAGAATCTGGGATCCCTTTCCCTCCAGCTGGAACTGGATCCTTTTCCCTCCAGCTGGAACTGGATCCTTTTTCATTTTCCAGGATCTGGGATCCCTTTTCAGGATCTGGGATCCTTTTCCAGGAGCTGGGATCCTTTTTCCTTCTCCAGAATCTGGGATCCATTTTCCTTTTCCAGAATCTAGGAGCCTTTCCCAGAATCTGGGATCCATTTTCCTTTTCCAGGATCTGGGATCCCTTTTCAGGAACTGGGATCCTTTTCCAGGAGCTGGGATCCTTTTTCCTTCTCCAGAATCTAGGATCCTTTCCCAGAATCTGGGATCCTTTTTCCTTTTCCAGGATCTGGGATCCTTTTCCAGGATCTGGGATAATTTTTCCAGGATCTGGGATCCTTTTCCCTTTCCTCTCCGAGTGCTCTGCTGTGCTCTGTGCTGTGATTTCCCTCCCCCCTCATTCCCATCCCACATTTTCCTGCAGTTCCCTGGTTGTTGATGCCCAGGCCTCTCCTCATGGCCCTGCACACGTGGTATATGGCACAGGATGCTGGAAATGCCTTTTCCCTAAAAATCGATGCTCCAGGCCCTCCCCCTGCCACAGGAAGATACAAATATTGATTGTTGAGCTAAGAGCCTTGCTTAGGTCATAACTGCCCTTTAAATCGGTGGGGTGGGGGGTTTGGAGCCCAATTATTCATAAATTTATTTGGGCTGGGGAGGTTTGCACTGAAATGATCTTTTATTCTGTGGGGTTTGGGGTTTGCACTGAAATTTTTAATTCAGTGGGGTTTGGGGTTTGCACTGAAATTCTTTAATTTAGTGGGGTTTGCACTGAAATTCTTTAATTCAGTGGGGTTTGGGATTTGCACTGAAATTCTTTAATTCAGTGGAGTTTGGGGTTTTAACTGAAATTCTTTAATTCAGTGGGGTTTGCACTGAAATTCTTTAATTCAGTGGGGTTTGGGGTTTTAACTGAAATTCTTTAATTCTGTGGGGTTTGGGATTTGCACTGAAATTCTTTAATTCAGTGGGGTTTGGGGTTTGCACTGAAATTCTTCTTTAATTCAGTGGGGTTTGGGGTTTGCACTGAAATTCTTTAATTCAGTGGAGTTTGGAATTTGCACTGAAATTCTTCTTTAATTCAGTGGGGTTTGGGATTTGCACTGAAATTCTTTAATTTAGTGGAGTTTGGGGTTTGCACTGAAATTCTTTAATTCAGTGGAGTTTGGGATTTGCACTGAAATTCTTTAATTTAGTGGAGTTTGGGGTTTGCACTGAAATTCTTTAATTCAGTGGGGTTTGGGGGTTTGCACTGAAATTCTTTAATTCAGTGGAGTTTGGGGTTTGCACTGAAATTCTTTAATTCAGTGGGGTTTGGGGTTTGCACTGAAATTCTTTAATTCAGTGGGGTTTGGGGTTTGCACTGAAATTCTTTAATTCAGTGGGGTTTGGGGTTTGCACTGAAATTCTTCTTTAATTCAGTGGGGTTTGGGATTTGCACTGAAATTCTTCTTTAATTCAGTGGGGTTTGGGGTTTGCACTGAAATTCTTTAATTCAGTGGGGTTTGGGGTTTGCACTGAAATTCTTCTTTAATTCAGTGGGGTTTGCACTGAAATTCTTTAATTCAGTGGGGTTTGGGATTTGCACTGAAATTCTTCTTTAATTCAGTGGGGTTTGGGGTTTGCACTGAAATTCTTTAATTCAGTGGGGTTGGGGGTTTGCACTGAAATTCTTCTTTAATTCAGTGGGGTTTGCACTGAAATTCTTTAATTCAGTGGGGTTTGGGATTTGCACTGAAATTCTTCTTTAATTCAGTGGGGTTTGGGATTTGCACTGAAATTCTTTAATTCAGTGGGGTTTGGGGTTTGCACTGAAATTCTTTAATTCAGTGGGGTTTGGGGTTTGCACTGAAATTCTTTAATTCAGTGGAGTTTGGGGTTTTAACTGAAATTCTTTTATTCAGTGGAGTTTGGGGTTTGCACTGAAATTCTTCTTTTATTCAGTGGGGTTTGGGATTTGCACTGAAATTCTTTAATTCAGTGGGGTTTGGGGTTTGCACTGAAATTCTTTAATTCAGTGGGGTTGGGGGATTTTCATTGAAATTCCTCTTAAATTCAGTGGGGTTGGAGGGTTTGCACTTTAATTCCTCTTTTATTCAGTGGGATTTAGGCTTTGCACTGAAATTCCTGTTTAATTCAGCGGGGCTGGGGGGATTTTCCCTGAAATTCCTCTTTAATTCAGTGGGGTTGAGGATTTTCAATGAAATTCCTCTTTAATTCAGTGAAGCTGGAGGGATTTTCCCTGAAATTCCTCTTTAATTCAGTGGGGTTGAGGATTTTCAATGAAATTCCTTTTTAATTCAGTGGGACTGGGGGATTTTCCCTGAAATTCCTCTTTAATTCAGTGGGGTTTGCACTGAAATTCCTCTTTAATTCACTGAGATTTAGGGTTTACACTTTAATTCCTCTTTAATTCAGTGGGGTTTACACTGAGATTCCTCTTTAATTCACTGAGTTTGAGGAATTTTCCCTGAAATTCCTCCTCAAAGCTCTGCAGAGCAGAGGGATGCCCCTTGCAAAGGGATATTTAGGGATTTTTAGGGAGATTTAGGGACATTTAGGGACATTTAGGGATTTTTAGGGATTTTTAGGGATTTTTAGGGATATTTTTTAGGGATTTTTAGGGATATTTTTAGGGATATTTAGGGATTTTTTTAGGGATATTTAGGGATTTTAGGAATATTTAGGGATTTTTTTAGGGATATTTAGGGATTTTAGGGATATTTAGGGATTTTTATGGATATTTAGGGACATTTAGGGATTTTTAGGGATTTTTGGGGATATTTAGGGATATTTAGGGATTTTTAGGGACATTTAGGGATTTTTAGGGATATTTAGGGATATTTGGGGATATTTAGGGATTTTTAGGGACATTTAGGGATTTTAGGGATATTTAGGGGTATTTTTTAGGGATTGTTAGGGATATTTGGGGATATTTAGGGATATTTGGGGATAATTGGGGATATTTAGGGATATTTAGGGATATTATTTAGGGATTGTTAGGGATATTTGGGGATATTTAGGGATTTTTAGGGATATCTGGGGACATTGAGGGATTTTTAGGGATATTTAGGGATTTTTAGGGACATTTAGGGATTTTTAGGGATATTTAGGGATTTTTAGGGACTTTTAGGGACATTTAGGGATATTTAGGGACATTTAGGGATTTTTAGGGACATTTAGGGATTTTTAGGGACATTTAGGGATTTTTAGGGATATTTAGGGATATTTTTTAGAGATATTTAGGGATATTTTTTAGGGATATTTAGGGATTTTTAGGGATATTTACAGATATTTTTTAGGGATATTTAGGGATATTTTTAGGGATATTTAGGGATGTTTTTTAGGGATATTTAGGGATATTTTTTTGGGATATTTAGGGATTTTAGGGATATTTAGGGATTTTTAGGGATATTTAGGGATATTTTTTAGGGATATTTAGGGATTTTAGGGATATTTAGGGATTGTTAGGGATATTTAGGGATATTTAGGGATATTTAGGGATATTTTTTAGGGATTTTTAGGGATGTTTTTTAGGGATATTTAGGGATATTTAGGGATTTTTAGGGATATTTTTAAGGGATTTTTAGGGATATTTTTTAGGGATATTTAGGGATTTTTTTTGGAATATTTAGGGATATTTAGGAATATTTAGGGATTTTTTAAGAGATTTTTAGGGATTTTTAGGGACATTTAGGGATTTTTAGGGATATTTGGGGATATTTAGGGATTTTTAGGGACATTTAGGGATTTTTAGGGATATTTAGGGATATTTAGGGATTGTTAGGGATATTTGGGGATATTTAGGGATATTTAGGGATTTTTAGGGACATTTAGGGATATTTAGGGATATTTAGGGATATTTAGGGATATTTAGGGATTTTTAGGGATTTTTAGGGATTTTAGGGATATTTCTTAGGGATTTTTAGGGATATTTTTTAGGGATATTTAGGGATTTTTAGGGATATTTGGGGATATTTAGGGATTTTTAGGGACATTTAGGGATTTTTAGGGATATTTAGGGATTGTTAGGGATATTTGGGGATATTTAGGGATATTTAGGGATTTTTAGGGACATTTAGGGATATTTAGGGATATTTAGGGATATTTAGGGATATTTAGGGATTTTTAGGGATTTTTAGGGATTTTAGGGATATTTCTTAGGGATTTTTAGGGATATTTTTTAGGGATATTTAGGGATTTTTAGGGATATTTGGGGATATTTAGGGATTTTTAGGGACATTTAGGGATTTTTAGGGATATTTAGGGATATTTAGGGATATTTAGGGATGTGCCAAGGGCACACTCAAGCCCAGATAATATTTTGGAGGAGCCTCTGCTGTGGCATTTCCTGTGGGATGTGGCTCCTGCCCAGGGTTTATTGAGGGTGTCTGATGCAGAATGGGAATTTTAGGGCCAAAAATCAACATTTTTGTGGGAAAAAAATCAACATTTTTGCTGGGCACCCCTGGGAGCCCCAGAATTGGGGTCTGTCCATCCTCCAGGGGAATTTTTGCTCTTGGAATGCAGAAATTCTGTGAGAGGCTCTGAGAGCACCAAGGCTGGGATTGAGGCTTCCAGTAGATTTATTTTCATTTGATTTATTTTAATTTATTTTTATTTCTGCACTGGATTGATTTCCTCTGCATTTCCAGCCTCTCCTGCTGGTGCCATTCCCAAAGAGAAAATCCTGGCTCAGATCATCCCCCTTCATCCCCTTCCCTTCTGGAGCTGCATCCCAAACCCTCCAGGGGCCATCACATTTTCACTTGGCTTTTATTTTTATTTTTATTTTTACTTTTACTGTTATTTTTATTTTTATTTTTATTTTTATTTTATACTTTTTTTTTTTTTACTTACTTTTACTTTCACTCTTACTTGTATCTGATTTTGGTATTTATTTTTATTTTGACTTTTCTCTTTCTTTTGATCCTGATATTTTTCAGATCTACTTTTTACATTCACTTTTATTTGATTTCTTTTTTCTTTTTTCTTTTTTCTTTTTTCTTTTTTCTTTTTTCTTTTTTCTTTTTTCTTTTTTCTTTTTTCTTTTTTCTTTTTTCTTTTTTCTTTTTCTTTTTTCTTTTTTCTTTTTTCTTTTTTTCTTTTCTTCTTTTTTCTTTTTTTTTCTTTTCCTTTTCCTTTTCCTTTTCCTTCTGATTTTATTTTTATTTTGGTATATTATTTTATTTAATTTTCTACTTTGATTTTTTACTTTAATTTTTATTTTTACTTTTATTCTGATTTTATTTTTATTTTGTTTTTTTTAAATTTTCTACTTTGATTTTTACTTTAATTTTAATTTTTATTCTGATTTTATTTTTGTTTTTTTCTTAATTTTCTACTTTTATTTTTATTTTTATTTTTATTTTATTTTTTTTTAAATTTTCTATTTTGATTTTGATTTTTATTTCTTTTTTTAATTTTAATTTTTATTTTTATTCTAATTTTTATTCTAATTTTTATTCTAATTTTTATTCTAATTTTTATTCTAATTTTATTTTTATTTTGGTTTTTTTAACTTTCTACTTTGATTTTTATTTTTATTTTGTTTTTTTTTAAATTTTCTACTTTGATTTTGATTTTTATTTCTTTTTTTTAATTTTAATTTTTATTTTTATTCTAATTTTTATTCTAATTTTTTTAATTTTGGTTTTTTTTAACTTTCTACTTTGATTTTTACTTTAATTTTTCTTTTCCAAGCCCTGCTGCTTTTCTCATCTTTCTTGCCAGCTTCCAGCAAACCCTTTGCCTGTGGCTCTGCTATCTGCCAGGCCCAGAGCTGAGCAGGTCCCTGCCCAGCTGCAGCTGCTCCAGGGCCCAGTTTCACCTCCTGGGGGATGCTCCACAGCCAAACCCCAGCCCGGGGGAGAGAGCTGGGACTGCTTCCCCCAGAGCTGGGCCCTGGCAGCAGATGGTGAGGGGGATGGGCTGAATTCCCAATTAAATGTCATTAAAAGGGGGCTCACTGATTTATCTGCATCCCTCTGAAGCAGGGCTGGCAGGGGATTCCCACAGCACAGGAGCTGCTGCCCTGCACATCCATCCTGGGCATGTTGGGGGCTTTTCCCAGCTGGGATTCCCACAGCACAGGAGCTGCTGCCCTGCACATCCACCCTGGGCATGTTGGGGGCTTTTCCCAGCTGGGATTCCCACAGCACAGGAGCTGCTCCCTTCAGAGTCATCCTGGGAATGTTTGGGCTTTTCCCAGCTGGGATTCACAGGAGCTGCTCCCTTCAGAGTCATCCTGGGAATGAATGTCTGGGGGCTTTTCCCAGCTGGGATTCACAGGAGCTGCTGCCCTGCACATCCACCCTGGGCATGTTGGGGGCTTTTCCCAGCAGGGATTCACAGGAGCTGCTCCCTTCAGAGTCATCCTGGGAATGTCTGGGGGCTTTTCCCAGCTGGGATTCACACAGCACAGGAGCTGCTCCCTTCAGAGTCATCCTGGGAATGTTGGGGGCTTTTCCCAGCAGGGATTCACAGGAGCTGCTCCCTTCAGAGTCATCCTGGGAATGTCTGGGGGGCTTTTCCCAGCTGGGATTCACAGGAGCTGCTCCCTTCAGAGTCATCCTGGGAATGTTGGGGGCTTTTCCCAGCTGGGATTCACACAGCACAGGAGCTGCTCCCTTCAGAGTCATCCTGGGAATGTTTGGGCTTTTCCCAGCTGGGATTCACAGGAGCTGCTCCCTTCAGAGTCATCCTGGGAATGTCTGGGGGCTTTTCCCAGCTGGGATTCACAGGAGCTGCTCCCTTCAGAGTCATCCTGGGAATGTCTGGGGGGCTTTTCCCAGCTGGGATTCACAGGAGCTGCTCCCTTCAGAGTCATCCTGGGAATGTGGGGGCTTTTCCCAGCTGGGATTCCTGCCCAGGTCCCAGCCCAGGGAGTTTGGGGGGTTATTTTGGTTTGGGTTGAAGTGGGGCTGGGATAAGGAAAAATCTCCTGCCCAGGGCTGTGGGGTGGGAATGATGAGTTTAAAGATCTTTTCCAGCCCATCCCAGCCCATAATCCCTTCCTTTGGCAGGTGGATCTTCCACAGAGGGCAGGGAGGGGAGTTGGCTGTGCCCAGGGTGAAAAATCCTTGCAAAATATCCAGAATCTGCATCCTGGGGATTGGGGACATGGGGGATTGGGGACAGGATCCTGTGGGAATGGGGACAGGATCCTGGGATTGGGGACAGGACCCTGTGGGAATGGGGACAGGATCCTGGGAATGGGGACAGGATCCTGGGATTGGGGACAGGACCCTGTGGGAATGGGGACAGGATCCTGGGAATGGGGACAGGATCTTGTGGGGAATGGGGACAGGATCCTGGGAATGGGGACAGGATCCTGGGAATGGGGACAGGATCCTGGGATTGGGGACAGGACCCTGTGGGAATGGGGACAGGATCCTGGGAATGGGGACAGGATCTTGTGGGAATGGGGACAGGATCCTAGGAATGGGGACAGGATCCTGGGAATGGGGACAGGATCTTGTGGGAATGGGGACAGGATCCTAGGAATGGGGACAGGATCCTGGGGATTTGGGACAGGATCCTGGGGAATGGGGACAGGACCCTGGGAATGGGGACAGGATCCTGGGAATTGGGACAGGCAGTGTTCTCCTGGTTTGGGATTGTCAGCCAATCCACATCCCATGTGCAGAGGTCAGAGCTGGGGTGCTGAGGGATTTTCCATGGAAATCTCTTTGGGATGATCTTTCAGGATTTTTCCCCATCCCTGCATTCCCAGCTCATCCCTTGGCTTTGGGTTCTGAGGGGGAAAAAGAACCCATCAACCCCAGGGGTGGCTCAGATCCTGGGTTTTATGGGATGGATTTTGGGGTGGTGTTTGCTGCCCTCCCCCAGCTCCAGCCCATGGGATTTGGGATTTGGGATTTGGGGTTGGTGAGGATGGTGCTGGGCATGCTTTGTGTCCCCTCTCTGGGGACAGGTGCTGTCCAAGCCCTGCAATCCTGCTGGAGCCCTCCTGCATTTCTGGGCTGCAGCCACAGCCTGTTTCCCCTTCTGCCAGAGACAGGAGCTCTCACTCCAGGGCTGCTCATCCCAGATCCATAAATCAGAATTTATGGAAGCAAAAATCCCAGGCCCTGAGCCTTGTGTTCCCAAATCCTCCCTTTGGCCACGTCACTCCCAGCCCTGGCTTTGCCTCGCTGCTTTTAGCCCTAAAATAGGAACATGAGGCATGGAAAGGGCTGGGGGAGCTGCTCTGGGAATAAACCCTGGCAGGAATGTGGGAAGTGTCTCCAGCTCAGCCAGCAGGGCTCCCTTCCCTTCCATTTCCCTCCCTGCTGGTGTTTTCCTCGAGTGGGAGATGGGGAATCTCCTGCTCCCCTTCCCTTGGGGATTGTTGGGGTCCAGCCCCTCTGAAACCCAGTTTGTGTGCAGCAATCCTGCTGTTCTGCTGGAAGTGACCCCTGCAGGATCAAGGGGGTGTGAGTGGGATTCCTCCAGGGGGCCGTGGGACCCCCAGTCCCACCCCCTGCCTGGGAGGGGGATTGTGCTCCTGGAGCAGCCTCCTGCTTTGCTTGCTCCTGGAGAACAGGCAAAATCCAATCTGTTTGTCCCTCCAGAGGGAGCTGGGATTGATTTTGTGAGTCCAAGGGCCGGGAACAAAGGAGCACTTTATTTATTTTCCTCAGAAATCGATTCCTTATTTTATTTTTCCAGGGGGACAGAACCCTGTGGGATTGAGGGACAGGATTCTGGGGGTTTGGGGACAGGATCCTGGGGATTGTGGACAGGATCCTGTGGGAATGGGGACAGGATCCTGGGAATGGGGACAGGATCTTGTGGGAATGGGGATAGGATCCTGGGATTGGGGACAGGATCCTGGGAATGGGGACAGGATCCTGGGAATGGGGACAGGATCTTGTGGGAATGGGGATAGGATCCTGGGATTGGGGACAGGATCCTGGGATTGGGGGACAGGATCCTGGGAATGGGGACAGGATCCTGGGAATGAGACAGAATCCTGTGGGAATGGGGACAGGATCCTGGGGGATTTGGGACAGGATACTGGGGATTGGGGACAGGATCTGTGGGATTGGGGACAGGATCCTGTGGGAATGAGGACAGGATCCTGGGAATGGGGACAGGATCCTGTGGGAATGGGGACAGAATCCTGTGGGATTGGGGGACAAGATTCTGGGGGTTTGGGGACAGGATCCTGTGGGATTGGGGACAGGATCCTGTGGGAATGGGGACAGGATCCTCTGGGAATGGGGACAGGATCCTCTGGGAATGGGGACAGGATCCTGGGGATTGGGGACAGGATCCTCTGGGAATGGGGACAGGATACTGGGAATTGGGGACAGGATCCTGGGAATGGGGACAGGATCCTTTGGGAATGGGGACAGGATCCTGGGGGATTTGGGACAGGATACTGGGATTGGGGACAGGATCCTGTGGGATTGGGGACAGGATCCTGGGAATTGGGGACAGGATCCTGGGGAATGGGGACAGGATCCTGGGAATTGGGGACAGGATCCTGGGAATTGGGGACAGGATCCTGGGAATGGGGACAGGATCCTGGGGAATGGGGACAGGATCCTGGGAATTGGGGACAGGATCCTGGGGATTGGGGACAGGATCCTGTGGGAATGGGAACAGGATCCTGGGAATTGGGGACAGGTTCCAGGGGAATTTCAGGAAAAGCCTCTGCCAATCCCCTGGGGCTGCTCCAACCTTATCACCCCAGCCTGGACAGCTCCTGATAAAATCCCACTTTTCAAGTGGGGATGAGCCTGTGGGTTTTTTTTCCCTGCCTTCCCTCAGAGCCTTTGTGTTTGATCCCTCTCCCATCCAGAGCTGCTCCCTGCCAAGGCTCAGCCCTTGGAAACCAAGTGATCCAATTAACTGGGATGTGTAAAATTTCAGCACCAAATGATTCAGCCCAGCACTTCATCTGCTGGGAGCTCTTCCAGGAGCTCTTGGAAGGGAGCAGGAATTAGTTTGCTTAAAAGGACCTGGTGCATGTAACGAGGCAGAGCGAGGAATTAATGAATTAATCCCTAAACATGGAGCTGGGGGGTCAGGGAGGGCTGGGGAATTAATTAATTAAATTAATCCTCTGTGCTGCCAGCCACGTGTTGTCACCACGTGCTGTGTCACCTCTGGCACCTGGGTTCTGTCCTTCAGTGCCAGCAGCCCTGGTGGCACCGTCACTGAGCTCTGTGCCTTGCCAGGGAAGCTCCCCCACCCAGAGGGGACTGGGGCTTTGGGTTTTGGGGATTTGGGGCTGCTGGGAGCTCTTCTCAGCCTGGATTGTCCCTGGAGTGATGTTTGAGCTGGGATTTGGTGTTGGCTCCAAGTGCCATCCAGCAGGAATTTGGATGTTGTGCTCTGGGTGATGTTTGAGCTGGGATTTATTTGGGTGCTGTGCTCCAAGTGCCATCCAGCAGGAATTTGGGTGTTGGGCTCTGGGTGATGTTTGAGCTGGGATTTGGTGTTGGCTCCTAGTGACATCCAGCAGGAGTTTGGGTGTTGGGCTCTGGGTGATGTTTGAGCTGGGATTTGGGGGTTGAGCTCTGAGTGATTTTTTTCTTTAGGAGGAATTTGGGTGCTGTGTCTGACTGAGGTTTGGGGTGAGAATTGGGTGTCAAACTCTGAGTGATTTTTCAGGTAGGATTTGGATGTTGTGCTCCAAGTGCCATGCAGAAGGAATTTGGATGTTGGGCTCTGGGTGATGTTTGAGGTGAGATTTGGGGGTTCAACTCTGGGTGATTCTTTGATCTGGGATTTGGATGTTTTCTCCAAGTGCCATGCAGAAGGAATTTAGATGTTGGTTTGTGGTTGATGTTTGAGGAGGAATTTGGATGTTGGGCTCTGGTTGATGTTTGGGGTGGGATCTGGGAGTCAAGCCCTGAGTGATTTTTTGATTTGGGTGTCAAACTCTGAGTGATGTTTGAGCTGGGATTTGGGTGCTGTGCTCCAAGTGCCATCCAGGAAGAATTTGGATTTTGTGCTCTGGTTGATATTTGGGGTGGAATTTGGATAATTTTTGAGGTGTGATTTGGGTGCTGAGCTCTGGTTGATATTTGGGGTGGGTTTTGGGTGATTTTTGAGCTGGGATTTGGGTGCTGAGCTCTGGGTGATATTTGGGCTGGGATTTGGGTGATTTTTGAGCTGGGATTTGGGTGCTGAGCTGCCCGTGTTTGCTGCCTGGGACCCAGTTTGGTGCAGGAGGCAGCTGATGGCACCAGTGCCCTCCAAGCTCCACCCAGATCCCAGATGGAAGAATCCATGGGAGCAGCTGGGAATCCATCCTGCAGAAGGGAACAGCATTTCCTGAGCCTCTGCTCTTCTTCCTCTGAAACCCAGCACAGCCAGGCCTCTCTTAGACGTGCCAGAAATGTTGGAAAATGAATTTATTCCGTGTGGGAGGCAGGGCTGGGGGCACACCCTGCCCAGGGGGCTCCTGGCTGCCCATTCCCACTGGGTCCCTGAGCATGGGAATTCCCACCCAGTTCCTGGAGCATGGGAATCCTCTGCTCTCTGCTCAAGCACCCTGAGCCTGCCTAGCAGTAAATAAAAGCTATTTTTAAAAAAGAAATCCTGATTTTGACCATAGTTGGGCAGCTCCACAGAGCCTCCTTTCCATCATTTTTTGCTGCCTGGGTGTAAACTTCCCAAGAATTGGGTTCTCCCATTTTTGGGGGTTCATTCCTTAGCAGAGCAGCTTTTCTATGGAAAAGCTTTTTATTTTTAATTTTTTTTAAAATTTCCAGCTCTGGTGGGCTCCCAGGATAACACCTGGCTGGGGGATGCAGCTTCCCCTGTTCCTGGGGCTGGCAGCCATCCCCTAAGACGTGCTGTGCTTAATTACTGCTGCTAATTAAAAAGCTTTTTCTGGAGGTGGGAGAGAAGAGCAGCGTTCCCTCACACCCATCTGCTCCTCAGCATCCCTCCTGTGCTCCCAAATTCCTGCTCTGGGAAAAGGGGGAAGGAGCATTTGGGGGCTTGGAGGAGATGCCAGCAGGGATGGGTTTGGCTGCTGGTTTTGGGAGAGCACTGGGGGCTTCAGCCACAGGAGCTGCCAGAATTCCTTGGAAAATGCTTTGAAAACCAGGAATAGCTGAGGGAACATGTGCCAGAATTCCTTGGAAAATGCTTTAAAAACCAGGAATAGCTGAGGGAACATGTGCCAGAATTCCTTGGAAAAATCCTTTAAAAACAGGAAAAGCTGAGGGAACATGTGGCAGAATTCCTTGGAAAAAATCCTTTAAAAACCAGGAATAGCTGAGGGAACATGTGCCAAAATTCCTTGGAAAAATCCTTTAAAAAACCAGGAATAGCTGAGGGAACATGTGCCAGAATTCCTTGGAAAAAATCCTTTAAAAACCAGGAATAGCTGAGGGAACATGTGCCAGAATTCCTTGGAAAATGCTTTAAAAACCAGGAATAGCTGAGGGAACGTGTGGCTGGAATCCTTGGAAAAATCCTTTAAAAACAGGAAAAGCTGAAGGAAGACATGGGTGAAAATTTGGAAAATTTTCCATTTCTTTGGGAAAATTCTCATTTCTTTGGAAATGTTCTCATTTCTTTGGGGAATTTCCCATTTCTTTGGGAATTTTCTCGTTTCTTTGGGAAAATTTTTCATTTCTTTGGGAAAATTTCTCATTTCTTTGGGAAAATTCATTTCTTTGGGAAAATTTCTCATTTCTTTGGGAATTCTCCATTTCTTTTGGGAATTTTTCCATTTCCTTGGGAAAATTTTCCATTTCTTTGGGGAATTTTCCATTTCTCTGGGGAATTTCTCATTTCTTTGGGGAATTTTCCATTTCTTTGGGAAAATTCTTCATTTCTTTGGGGAATTTCTCATTTCTTTGGGAATTTTCCATTTCTTTGGGGAATTTCTCATTTCTTTGGGAAAATTTCTCAAATATTTGGGAAAATTCTTCATTTCTTTGGGGAATTTCTCATTTCTTTGGGGAATTTTCCATTTCTTTGGGAAAATTCTTCATTTCTTTGGGAAAATTTCTCATTTCTTTGGGAATTCTCCATTTCTTTGGGAAAATTTCTCATTTCTTTGGGAATTCTCCATTTCTTTGGGAAAATTTCTCATTTCTTTGGGAATTCTCCATTTCTTTTGGGAATTTTTTCCATTTCCTTGGGAAAATTTTCCATTTCCTTAGGAAAATTTTCCATTTCTTTGGGGAAATTTTCCATTTCTTTAGGAAATTCTTCCTTCTCCCATTCCCCATGCCCAGACAAGGCTCAGCCCAAGCTGTTCCACTCTCCTGCTCTTTTTTTGGGGACAGCAATAACCCCAAATTCCAGCTGCAGGGAACAAGGAGGGTGTGGGGAGGTGTTTTTGGGCTTGCAGAGGAATTTGGATCAGGTTTTTTTTGCTGCTCCCTCCAGGCATTGGCTGAGCTTTGAGCTTTGGTGGAATTACAATCACACAACAGAACATTTGGAGGCTTTTCTGCCTTTCCCCATCTCCATCAGCAGCCAATAATTCCCACAAACAGCAGCTAGCAGCAGTTAATTAGAGATTTTAAAGAGCCTCTCCCCTTCTCCCACTCCTCAGAGATGGAGATGACAAATTCCAACAGCTCAGCCCTTGGAAGCTCAGCTGGAGGAGGAATCCCCAAAATCCCCAAGCCTGGTGAGGCAGAGCCTTGCTGAAGGGTGGGATGGGGAAAAGTGGAGGAGGAATGGGAGCTGGGAGTGGTTTTCCTTCCCAAATCTCCAAAAAGGAAAGCTCCAGGTTGTGCTGGGTGAGGAGCAGGCTCTGGGTGGTTTTCCTCTGTCATTATCCTTCCCTTTTTCCTTTTTCCTTTTTCCTTTTTCCTTTTTCCTTTTTCCTTTTTCCTTTTTCCTTTTTCCTTTTTCCTTTTTCCTTTTTCCTTTTTCCTTTTTCCTTCCCTTTTTCCTTTCCTTTTCATCCTCTTTTCCAGCAGGATTTGGGAACAGAGCCCATCCCTTGAGCAGGCTCTGGGTGATTTTCCTCTGTAATTATCCTTTCCTTTTTTTCCTTTCCTTTTTTTATTTTCCTTTTTCCTTTCCTTTTTCCTTTCCTTTTTCTATTTTCCTTTTTCCTTTCCTTTTTCCTTTCCTTTTTCCTTTCCTTTTTTTTCCTTTCCTTTTTTTCCTTTCCTTTTTTTTCTTTCCTTTTTTTCCTTTCCTTTTTTTCCTTTCCTTTTTCCTTTCCTTTTTCCTTCCCTTTTTCCCTTCTTCTTTATCCTCTTTTCCAGCAGGATTTGGGAGCAGAGCCCATTCCTTCAGCAGACTCTGGGTGATTTTCCTCTGTAATTTTCCTTTCCTTTTTCCTTTCCTTTTTCCTTTCCTTTTTCCTTTCCTTTTTCCTTTCCTTTTTCCTTTCCTTTTTCCTTTCCTTTTTCCTTTCCTTTTTCCTTTCCTTTTTCCATCCCTTTTTCCATCCCTTTTCCATCCCTTTTTCCTTCCCGTTTTTCCTTTTTTCTTTCCTTTTTCCTTTTTCCTTCCCTTTTTCCTTTCCTTTTTCCTTTCTTTTTTTTCCCTTCCCTTTTCCCTTCCCTTCTCCCTTTCCTTTTCATCCTCTTTTCTTTTATTAATGTTTTTGCTTTCCTGATTTTTGGTCTCTGGCACTATGTTTTTAAACAGAAACATGACCAGTTACAGCCACTCACGAGCTAAAATTTAAATTGCAGTAGTGACACCAAGACACAATTTACTAAGATTATTTTTCCCTGCCTTCGGGCTGGCTCCAAAGCTGTGCCAGAGGGACTCTGGCAGCTCAAAGCCAGGCCTAAGTGGGCAGGAGGGGAAGGGTTTGGGGTTGGATTTGGGACTGGGCCAGTGCAGGAGGGTTTGCAGCCCAGAGCCAGCAGAGCCTGGCTCTGTTTGTGCACCAGAGCCGAGCTCCCAGCTAATGCAAACAGTTTTCATTAAGGAATAATCAGAAATAAAAAGCCATTTCACATGCTGATAAGGAGCCCGTCGGTTTTTTCACTTCAGCAGCACTTTAAGCCAGGCTCAAAGCCATTTATCTTTTCTCCAGTGCTGGCTGCAGAGGATATGAAAAATGCAGCAGGCTGCACACATGTAATTAAACTTTTGGCAGAGTCTTTGCCCCGCAGCTTTACTGAGAAATTCAATAATGATAAATCGAGTGGAATATCTAAAGGACTTTTTTGTGAACGAGATTTAGAATCGTGTCTGTGGCACGGGGAGTTATTCTCCACCTAATTGTGTTGGCAGGGAGCAGCCTGAGCGCGGTGTCAGCTCTTGTGTGCAGCCCAGCCCTTGTTCTGCTCTTATCTCCTCTCCAATTTGCCATTGAGCTTTTCCTGATCCCCAGCCAAGCCCCTGCTTATCCCTAATGACTCTTTTGTTCCCCCAGCCCGGCGTTTTCCAGCTGGGAATGCTCCTGGCCCGGTGGCATCGCTGCTCTGTAATTATCCTTCCCTTTTTCCTTCCCTTTTTATCCTTTTTTCCAGCAGGGTTTGGGAGATTTTCCATCCCTTGAGCAGGCTCTGGGTGATTTTCCTCTGCAAACGATGCTGGGATTGTCTCCTGCTTTTGGTGTTGCTGTCTTTATCCCTGGCTAATCCAGGGATCATTTATAGGAGAGGCGATTTTGTGTTCAATCCACTTCCCCTGGAAGAGCTGCACCAATTCTTTTCCATTTCCACAGGTTTTTCCCTGTTTTCCTCCCCATCCTTTGTCACCACTGGCCTTGGAGGGGTTTCAGATCTCCTCAGAAAATGCAATTTTTCTTATTTTTCCCCCAGCAGGACCAAGCATTAGTCACTAAAAATAACATATAAAACATATAAACATATGTAACATATAAAATGTAAAATAATAATGGAGGTGGCAGTGAAGTGACAGATCTTTGGATTTTGCTTCAGGAGGATTGGGTGGGATTTGGGAAGGAGTTCCTGGCTGGGAGGGTGGGGAGGCTCTGGAAAGAATTCCCAGAGAAGCTGTGGGTGTCCCTGGAAGTGTCCAAGGCCAGGGTGGGACACCCTGGGACACTGGGAGGTGTCCCTGCCATGGCACTGGATGGGATTTGAGGTCCCTTCCCATTCCAAACCATTCCATAATTCCATGAAAATCTGCCCTGCTGTGGTGTTTTATGGAGCACTTGGCTCTTTCTGGGGTTCTGACATTGGAGGTAACTTCTTGTCATCCCAAAATCCCTGTATCCCTTCCCAAAGTCCCTGTATCCCCTCCCAAAATCCCTTTATCCCCTCCCAAAATCCCTGTATCCTCCCAAAAATCCCTCTATCCCCTCCCAAAATCCCTGTATCCTCCCAAAATCCCTTTATCCCCTCCCAAAATCCCTTTATCCCCTCCCAAAATCCCTGTGTCCCTCCCAAAATCCCTGTATCCCCTCCCAAAATCCCTGTATCCCCTCCCAAAAATCCCTGTGTCCCCTCCCAAAATCCCTGTATCCCCTCCCAAAATCCCTGTATCCCCTCCCAAAATCCCTGTATCCCCTCCCAAAAATCCCTGTATCCCTCCCAAAATCCTGTATCCCCCCAAAATCCTGTATCCCTCCCAAAATCCCTGTATCCCCCCAAAATCCCTGTATCCCTCCCAAAATCCCTGTATCCCCTCCCAAAATCCCTTTATCCCCTCCCAAAATCCCTGTATCCCCTCCCAAAATCCCTTTATCCCCCCAAAATCCCTGTATCCCCTCCCCCAAAATCCCTTTATCCCCTCCCAAAATTCCTGTATCCCCTCCCAAAATCCCTTTATCCCCTCCCAAAATTCCTGTATCCCCTCCAAAAATCCCTTTATCCCCCCCCCAAAATCCCTGTATTCCTCCCAGAAATGGTGCAAGGGGGATCCCAGCCCCTCTCCATCCCCATCCAGCTTTCCACGGGAAGCAGCTCCACAGGGAGCTGGGATTTTGGTGACCCCAAACCTGAGTTCTGTGGGTCAGAGCTCAGGACAGAGCTGTCTGTGGGGTCAGGAGTTGTGTCCAGGCAGGGAGATGGACCCAGAGCTGTCTGTGGGGTCCGGGAATTCCATCCCGAGGTGTCCCTGCCAGGACTCTGTGCCAGCATTCCCACAGAGCCCTGGCCAGGCTGCTCCATGGCATCTGTTCATCCTCGTCTCGCTTCAAACAAAATATTTATCCTTGTCCTCCTTGCCACCAAATGTCCCTGCCTGGGCTGGCTTTGGGGACAAGGACAGGGTGTGCAGGGTGATGGTGGCACTGAGGCTGTCACAGGGGAGGTGACACCACCCAGGTGACACCTGCAGGGAGGGTTTGGCTCTCACCTGGTTTGTGGTACCGAAAATCCAGGGGATGTGGATCCTGGGGAGGCTCAGGTTGGAATTTCCTCGTGGAAAGGGTGGGCAGGGGTGGAAAGGGGCTGCTCAGGGAGGTGTCACCGCCCTTGGAGGTGTCCCCATTTTGCCTGACCCCGGTTTTTCTGTCCCCATTTGTGGCTGACCCCGGTGATTTCTGTCCCTATTTTTGCCTGACCTCACTGTTTTCTGTCCCCATTTTCCCTGACCCCACTGTTTTCTGTCCCCATTTTTGCCTGACCCCACTGTTTTCTGTCCCCATTTTGGCTGACCCCACTATCTGTGTCCCCATTTTTGGCTGACCCCGGTGATTTCTGTCCCCTCCTGGCTGACCCCGGTGATTTCTGTCCCCATTTTCCCCGACCCCGGGGATTTCTGTCCCCTCCCTGGCTGACCCCGGTGATTTCTGTCCCCATTTTCCCCGACCCCGGTGATTTCTGTCCCCTCCCTGGCTGACCCTGGTGATTTCTGTCCCCATTTTCCCCGACCCCGGTGATTTCTGTCCCCTCCCTGGCTGACCCTGGTGATTTCTGTCCCCATTTTTGCCTGACCCTGCTGTTTCTGTCCCCATTTTTGGCTGACCCCGGTGATTTGTGTCCCCATTTTTGCCTGACCCTACTGTTTCTGTCCCCATTTTTGGCTGACCTCGGTGATTTCTGTCCCCACCCTGGCTGACCCGCTGTCTGTGTCACCTCCCTGGCTGACCCCGGTGATTTCTGTCCCCATTTTCCCCGACCCGGTGATTTCTGTCCCCTCCCTGGCTGACCCCGCTGTCTGTGTCACCTCCCTGGCTGACCCCGGTGATTTCTGTCCCCATTTTTCCCCGACCCCGGTGATTTCTGTCCCCATTTTTGGCTGACCCCGGTGATTTCTGTCCCCATTTTCCCCGACCCCGGTGATTTCTGTCCCCTCCCCGGCTGACCCCGCTGTCTGTGTCCCAGACAGGGCCGAGAACGGGGAGCTGTACCAGAGGAGGAGAGCAGCGGGCTCCCCGCTGCCCCAGGGCCCCCCCGCCCCGCGGGACGGCGCCGCGGCCGCGAGCAGCAGCTGGAGGAGAATCGCGCTGCTGATCCTGGCGGTGACCATCCACAACATCCCGGGTGAGTCCGTGTGTCCTGTCTGTGTGTCCTGTCCGTGTGTCCATCCACAACATCCCGGGTGAGCCCTGTCCCTGTGTCCGTGTGTCCTGTCCGTGTGTCCGTGTGTCCATCCACAACATCCCGGGTGAGCCCTGTCCGTGTGTCCGTGTGTCCATCCACAACATCCCGGGTGAGTCCTGTCCGTGTGTCCTGTCCGTGTGTCCATCCACAACATCCCGGGTGAGTCCGTGTGTCCTGTCCGTGTGTCCTGTCCGTGTGTCCATCCACAACATCCCGGGTGAGTCCTGTCCGTGTGTCCGTGTGTCCATCCACAACATCCGGGTGAGTCCTGTCCGTGTGTCCTGTCCGTGTGTCCATCCACAACATCCCGGGTGAGTCCTGTCCGTGTGTCCTGTCCGTGTGTCCATCCACAACATCCCGGGTGAGTCCTGTCCGTGTGTCCGTGTGTCCTGTCCGTGTGTCCATCCACAACATCCCGGGTGAGTCCTGTCCCTGTGTCCGTGTGTCTGTCTGTCCATCCACAACATCCCGGGTGAGTCCTGTCCGTGTGTCCGTGTGTCTGTCTGTCCATCCACAACATCCCGGGTGAGTCCTGTCTGTGTGTCCGTGTGTCTGTCTGTCCATCCACAACATCCCGGGTGAGTCCTGTCCGTGTGGCCATCCACAACATCCCGGGTGAGTCCTGTCCCTGTGTCCTGTCCGTGTGTCCGTGTGTCTGTCTGTCCATCCACAACATCCCGGGTGAGTCCTGTCCGTGTGTCCTGTCCGTGTGTCCATCCACAACATCCCGGGTGAGTCCGTGTGTCCTGTCCGTGTGTCCTGTCTGTGTGTCCATCCACAACATCGGGTGAGTCCGTGTGTCCTGTCCGTGTGTCCTGTCCGTGTGTCCATCCACAACATCCCGGGTGAGTCCGTGTGTCCTGTCCGTGTGTGTCCTGTCTGTGTGTCCATCCACAACATCCCGGGTGAGTCCTGTCCGTGTGTCCATCCACAACATCCCGAGTGAGTCCTGTCCCTGTGTCCTGTCCTGTGTGTCCTGTCCGTTGTGTCCGTGTGTCCATCCACAACATCCGGGTGAGTCCGTGTGTCCTGTCCGTGTGTCCTGTCTGTGTGTCCATCCACAACATCCTGGGTGAGTCCTGTCCGTGTGTCCTGTCTGTGTGTCTGTGTGTCCATCCACAACATCCTGGGTGAGTCCTGTCCGTGTGTCCTGTCTGTGTGTCTGTCTGTCCATCCACAACATCCCGGGTGAGTCCTCTCCGTGTGTCCTGTCCGTGTGTCCGTGTGTCCTGTCCGTGTGTCCATCCACAACATCCTGGGTGAGTCCTGTCCATGTGTCCGTGTGTCCTGTCTGTGTGTCCATCCACAACATCCCGGGTGAGTCCACGTGTCCCTGTGTCTGTCTGTCCATCTGTCCATCCACAACATCCCAGGTGAGTCCTGTCCATGTGTCCTGTCCGTGTGTCTGTATGTCCATCCACAACATCCCGGGTGAGTCCTGTCCATGTGTCCTGTCTGTGTGTCTGTGTGTCCATCCACAACATCCCGGGTGAGTCCGTGTGTCCTGTCTGTGTGTCCCTGTGTCCGTGTGCCCGTCCCTGTCCCAGCCCTGTCCCTGTGTCCCTGTGTCCCTGTGTCCGTGTGTCCGTGTGTCCCTGTGTCTGTGTGTCCCTCCCTGTCCCAGCCCTGTCCCTGTGTCTGTGTGTCCATCCCTGCCCCAGCCCTGTCCGTGTGTCCCTGTGTCCGTCTGTCCCTGCCTGCCCCAGCCCTGTCCCTGTGTCCGTGTGTCCGTCTGTCCCTCCCTGGAGCCCCAGCTCCCCTCTCCCTGGCCGTGGCCGTGCTGAGTGTCACCCCTGCCCGATCCTGTCCCAGACTGATTTCGTGGGGCTCTGGCACAGCAGCCCCGTGGGGAGGGGCTGGGGGGGCCTGGGGCAGCTGCAGCTCCCTGAGCCAGCCTGGCTGAGCTGCCATTCCCAGGGAATGGGGCAAGGTGAAATCCTGGCAAGAGCCAGGGACGAGCAATTCGGGGCTTGATTTCCCGGGTTTGGACAATGGGTGGGAAACTGCAGAGCTGCAGGTCCTGCCAGGCTGAGCTTTGTGGTGCTCAGAGGATGATGAGATCAATTTGGGACAGCTCAGGACGTGGGGCTGCTTTGCAATTCTTGGGGATGTTGAAAGTAAAATAAGGAAACCTTTTCCAGGGTTTGTTTTTTTTTCCTGGTTTCTTCCCCCCTCCCTCCTCCCTTCTTTCCTCTCTCCCTTCTTTGCCTGGCTCAGGCTGAAGGTTGGCTGCATGCAGGGAAAGAACAACTTTCATTATTTCTTCCCAAATTTACAAATTTCTGGATCTGTAAATTCAGGAAGTTTTGGCAAGAGCTGTGTTTTCCTACATCACCTGGTTCTTGGTGACTTTGGGAGTGGCTTTCATCCAGTGCCAGGATACCCATCCCAAATTCCATCAGGGATTCCCTTCCCAGGGGAGAAGGCTCCACTGTAGTTGTGCAGTCCCAGCTCCTGTATTTCCCTGGGAGTGACAAAATCCAAGAGATTTTCCCTCCTCCAGCCTTCCTGGGGTGGGAATTGCAGTTTTCCTCTGAAGCTCCAGGGATGATGTGCAAAGGTCTGGTTTTCCTCTGGAATCCAGTGGAAAGAAGGTTCCTTGGTGTCCAAAATCTCAGTTTTTATCTGGGTAGGAAAGGCTTGGCTCCTCCCCTGGCTGGAGCATCTCCCAGTGGGATGATGGAATTTTATCAGTCATGCTCTGGGACTCAGTGGCCATGAACAGGAGATATCTCCTGGAGGGGGGATGGGCTGTGGGAAGATAAAGATGATTGCCCAGCTGGTTTTTAACAATGGCCCATTAACAGGAGATATCCCCACAGAGAGAAGGATCACTGCCCCAGCTGGTTTTTAACAATGGCCCATTAACAGGAGATATCCCCACAGAGATAAGGATCACTGCCACACCCGGTTTTTAACAATGGCCCATAACAGGAGATATCTCCTGGAGGGAGGATGGACTGTGGAAAGATAAAGATGATTGCCCAGCTGGTTTAAAGATGCCCATGAGCAGATAATGTGTGCCAGGAGATCAGGGTTTCAGCAGCTGGGGACAGAATCCACATTTCTGGTCACAGCCTGTATTGCAGCCCAGCACAGCTGGCCTCTGGGCTGGCTCAGCCCTGGCAGTGCCTCTGTCTCTGTTCCCAGTTCCTGGAGCAGGGCAGAGAAGGGAACCCCAGCCCAGCCCCCCACAGCCCCTCAGTGCCTGTGGAGCTTTGTTGGATCGTTGGTTCCAAAGCTGGGGATGCCAATGGAAAGGATAAATTGCTAATGACAGGAGATGCCACGCTGCAGACTCTTCCTGCTAATTAATATTCATACACGCCTGCTTTAGCAGAACATTAATTATGTATTTAATCAAGCCCTGTTTATTCTGGTTTAGCTTTGTACCTTGGGTGGCTGTTATGCTGAAGGCTTCAGATTAATTAAAATGTTACTGGTGTACCACAAATAACAATTAGCGAGGTGTGAGCTGAGAACTGCCTTTCCCTTTGTGCTGCTGTGGCAGGGGAGGGGAGCCCTGCCAGGGTGGGGCCAACCTGAGCCCCTTTCCTCCAGGCTGAGCCCCTTTCAGCTCCCTCAGGAATTCTCCAGCCACTTCCCAGCCCCCTGAGGAGCCTCCCTGGTGTCCCAGTCCCATTCCCAATCCCATTCCCAGCTCCTTGAGCCTCCTCTGGTGTCCCAGCCCCATTCCCAATCCCATTCCCAGCTCTCCCAGTCTCCTCTGGTGTCCCAGTCCCATTCCCAATCCCATTCCCAATCCCATTCCCAGCTCCCCCAGTCTCCTCTGGTGTCCCAGTCCCATTCCCAATCCCATTCCCAGTTCCCCCAATTTCCCCTGGTGTCCCAATCCCAGCCCCGTTCCCAGCCCCCTGAGCCTCCCCCCAGAGGAGTCCCAGGGATCTTTTGGGGACTTTTGGCTCGGCCAGGCCCGATCCCTTCCCCCACGAGGGCAGTGAGGTGGGAGGAGCTGCAGGTGACAATTCCCTGCCTTGCACCCCGCGGGTGTTGGGAAAGGCGGGTTCCCCATCCCCAGAATGCTCCCAGGTTCCAGCCAGGCACCAGGTGATGCTTCCAGCCCCCAGAGCGTTGCCAAGGAAACCTGAAATGCCATTTTTTGGTTTGTGCTGTGCCAGGCTGAGCCCATCCCTCTGCTCCAGCCTTGCCTCCCCGCAGGCTCAGCCCTCGCTGGGGTCGCTCCCGGGTTTCTGCTCTGGGAAGGAGGACAGGGAGGTGGCAGAGCCACCAGCAGAGGTGACACTGCTGTCCCCTGAGCGCCTCTCCAGTGCCACAGAGCCACCAACGAGCTGGGCTGATGGGTTTTTAATGAGGGGGGCAGGGCAGAGTGTGAGGTGGCACCCGGCAGGGGGGACAGGAGGTGACAGGGACACACCCGGAGGTGCTGGCAGCTCTGGGAGCTGCTCTGGCTGGGGGAGCTCCCGGTGACAGCAGCCACGTCCTGTCCCCTGGGGTGGCCCTTGCAGGTGGCAGCAGGTGGCATGTTTGGTGGCATTTGGTGACATCTGGGCTCCTGCTGGCTCAGGGGGGAGAGATTGACCCCAAAAGTTGTAGGGGGGGTTGTGAGCAGTGCCTGGGGTGAGGGGCAGCAGGGGTAACTGGGAATTACTGGTGGGTTAACTGGGAATTACTGGTGGGATAACTGGGATAACTGGAAATTACTGGGAATTGATAACTGGGATAACTGGGATAACTGGGAATTACTGGTGGGATAACTGGGAATTACCGGTGGGATAACTGGGATAACTGGGAATTATTGGGAATTACTGATGGGATAACTGGGAATTACTGGGAATTACTGGTGGGATAACTGGGATAACTGGGAATTACTGGTGGGATAACTTGGAATTACTGGGAATTGATAACTGGGATAACTGGGAATTACTGGGAATTACTGGGGAATTACTGGTGGGATAACTGGGATAACTGAGAATTACTAGGAATTACTGGTGGGATAACTGGGAATTACTGGAAATTACTGGGAATTACTGGTGGGATAACTGGGAATTGATAACTGGGAATTACTGGTGGGATAACTGGGAATTACTGGGAATTACTGGTGGGATAACTGGGATAACTGGGAATTACTGGTGGGATAACTTCCTTGGTTTTACACTCCAAGGCATTTCATCCCAACCAGGAATTCCCAGGGATCAGATTCCCTCCCTGCCCGTTTCCCAAGGAAAGGAAAACCCCATGGACCAGGTGCAAACCCCCAAAAGTGCTGAGGGAGCTCCCCCAGAGTTTGTGGGGGTCTGACACTCCCAGGTGAGCTCCCCCAGCAGTTTTTGGGGTTTTACCCCTCCCATGTGAGCTCCCCCAGCAGTTTTAGGGGTCTGACCCTTCCAGATGAGCTCCCCCAGCAGGTTTTGGGGTTTTACCCCTCCAGGTGAGCTCCCCCTGCAGTTTTTGGGGTTTTACCCCTCCCATGTGAGCTCCCCCAGCAGTTTTTGGGGTTTTACCCCTCCCAGATGAGCTCTCCCCTGCAGTTTTGGGGTTTGAATCTCCCAGGTGAGCTCCCCAGCAGTTTTTGAGTCTGACCTGGCTCCCAGGTGAGCTCCCCAGCAGTTTTTGGGGGTCTGACACTCCCAGGTGAGCTCCCCCAGCAGTTTTTGGGGGTTTTACCCCTCCCAGGTGAGCTCCCCCAGCAGTTTTTGGGGTCTGACCCCTCCCAGGTGAGCTCCCCCCTGCAGTTTTTGGGGGTTTGAATCTCCCAGGTGAGCTCCCCCAGCAGGGTTTTGGGGTTTTACCCCTCCCAGGTGAGCTCCCCCTGCAGTTTTTGGGGTTTTACCCCTCCCAGGTGAGCTCCCCCAGCAGTTTTTGGGGTTTTACCCCTCCCAGGTGAGCTCCCCTGCAGTTTTGGGGTTTTACCCCTCCCAGGTGAGCTCCCCCAGCAGGTTTTTGGGGTTTTACCCCTCCCATGTGAGCTCCCCCTGCAGTTTTGGGGTCTGACACTCCCATGTGAGCTCTCCAAGCAGTTTTTAGGGTTTGTCACCTCCCAGGTGAGCTCCCCCAGCAGTTTTTGGGGTCTGACCCTCCCAGCTGAGCTCTCCCAGCAGTTTTTGGGGGGTTTTACCCTCCCAGCTGAGCTCTCCCAGCAGTTTTTGGGGTTTTACCCCTCCCAGCTGAGCTCCCCCAGCAGTTTTGGGGTCTGACCTCCCAGGTGAGCTCCCCAGCAGTTTTTGGGGGTCTGACCCTTCAGGTGAGCTCCCCCAGCAGTTTTTGGGGTCTGGCCCCTCCCAGCTGAGCTCTCCCAGCAGTTTTTGGGGGTCTGACCCTTCCAGATGAGCTCCCCCCTGCAGTTTTTGGGGTTTTACCCCTCCCAGGTGAGCTCCCCCAGCAGGTTTTGGGGGTCTGACCCCTCCCAGGTGAGCTCCCCCTGCAGTTTTGGGTTTTTGGTGTTGGTTTTGTTGTTGTGGTGGGTTTGGGGTTGTTGTGGTGGTTTTGGGGTTTTACCCCTCCCAGGTGAGCTCCCCCAGCAGTTTTTTGGGGTTTACCCCTCCCAGGTGAGCTCCCCCTGCAGTTTTTGGGGTTTTACCCCTCCCAGATGAGCTCCCTCTGCAGTTTTTGGGGGTCTGACCCTCCCAGATGAGCTCCCCCTGCAGTTTTTGGGGTCTGACCCTCCCAGGTGAGCTCCCCAGCAGTTTTGGGGTTTTACCCCTCCCATGTGAGCTCCCCCAGCAGATTTTTGGGTTTTACCCCTCCCATGTGAGCTCCCCCAGCAGTTTTTGGGGTTTTACCCCTCCCAGGTGAGCTCCCCCAGCAGTTTTTGGGGTTTTACCCCTCCCAGGTGAGCTCCCCCAGCAGTTTTTGGGGTTTTCCCCCTCCCAGGTGAGCTCCCCCAGCAGTTTTGGGGTTTTACCCCTCCCATGTGAGCTCCCCCAGCAGTTTTGGGGTTTAACCTCCCAGGTGAGCTCCCCAGCAGTTTTGGGCCCCAGGTGAGCTCCCCAGCAGTTTTGGGGTTTCTCAGGAGCGTTTGGGGTTTGTGGGTTTGTTCTCTCCGTGAGCTCCCCAGCAGTTTTTGGGGTTTTCCCCCTCCCAGCTGAGCTCCCCCAGCAGTGGTGCCCCTGTGCTCGGGTCCCTGCTGTTCCCAGGTGGAATTCTGGACGCTGCAGCTTTTCAAACCTCCAGGCACCCCCTGCATGAGGCAGAGCTCGTTCATTCCCTGTGCCCGGGGCTGCTCCTTCCCGGGCTGGGGCTGACCCCGGGCTGATGCTGGTGGCTGGTGGCTGTGGGGGGAAGGAGCAGGCTGTGCTGGCAGAGCTCCTGGCAGGAGGTGCTTTCCAGGCTGCTTGCTTTGCCATTAGCACAAATTGATTGGATTCCCCCTCCTGGGACAGGCCCTCCCGAGTGCCAGATTGCATCTCAATTACCAGCAGCGCCGCTTGTTTGTGTGACTATCCTCCCAGATCCGTGAGGAGGCTGGGAGCATTCAGTGATGCTCTTGCTGTTGGAATTGAGGCTGTTTTCCAATTGTTGGCTTTAATGAGGGTTTGGGAAGGCACTGGGGCGGGTTCGGCTCAGCCATCAATCTGTGCCTCGTCTGGGGGGCTCTGCCTGGAACTGCAGCACTGCCCTGGCACTGGGAGCACCCCAGTCCTGCTGGGGGGAGAGGAGAGGAGGGAGAGGAGGGAGAGGAGGGAGAGGAAGGAGAGGAGGGACAGGAGGAAAAGGAAGGAGAGGAGGGAGAGGACAGAGAGGAGGAAGAGGAGGGAGAGGAGGGAGAGGCTTCCCTTGCATTCCAAGGGAGGTGCCGGGGGTGCAGGGAGCAGCAATTCCAGGGAATTTCAGGGAGTGGAGCAGTGAAGTGTCCCCAGGTGAGGGACACGGGGGACATCCCCAGGTGTGGCTGAGGGTCTGAGGTGGAGGATGCAGGTGACACTGTCAGGTGACATCCCCAGATGTGGGTGCTCCCCTCAGTGGAGGACACAGGTGACATTTTCAGGTGAAAGACACAGGTGACATCCCTACGTGTGGGTGACATCCCCAGGTGCTGGTGTCATCCTCACGTGCCATTCTCAGGTGCTGGTGACATTCCCAGGTGTGGGTGACATCCCCAGGTGTGGGTGCTCCCCTCAGTGGAGGACACAGGTGACATTTTCAGGTGAAGGACACAGGTGCCATCCCCAGGTGTGGGTGACATCCCCAGGTGCTGGTGTCATCCTCACGTGCCATTCTCAGGTGCTGGTGACATCCCCAGGTGTGGGTGACATCCCCAGGTGTGGGTGACATCCCCAGGTGTTGGTGTCATTCTCAGGTGTGGGTGACATTCTCAGGTTTGGGACCCAGGTGCCATCCCCAGGTTTGGGTGCTCCCCTCAGTGAAGGACTCAAGTGACATCCCCAGGGCTCAGGTGACATCCCCAGCTGTGGGTGGTGCTCTCAGTGAAGGACACAGGTGACATTTTCAGGTGTGGGTGACATTCTCAGGCGAATGACAAAGGTGACATCCTCAGTGAAGGACACAGGTGCCATCCCCAGGTGTGGGTGCCATCCCCAGGTGTGGGTGACATTCTCAGGTGCCATTCTCAGGTGTGGGTGCATTCCCAGGTGTGGGTGACATTTTCAGGTGCCATCCCCAGGTGTGGGTGACATTCCCAGGTGAAGGATGCAGGTGACATTTTCTGGTGAAGGATGTGGGTGACATTCACAGATGTGGCTGATGCTCTCAGGGAAGGACACAGGTGACATCCCCAGGTGTGGGTGACATTTTCAGGTGCCACCCCCAGCCATGGCTGATGCTCTCCAGGGAAGGACACAGGTGACATCTCCCCAGGTGTGGGTGACATTCTCAGGCGAATGACAAAGGTGACATCCTCAGGTGAAGGATACAGGTGACATTTTCTGGTGTGGGGTGACATTTTCGGGTGACATTCACAGGTGTGGCTGATGCTCTCAGGGAAGGACACAGGTGCCATCCCCAGGTGTGGGTGCCATCCCCAGGTGTGGGTGACATTCTCAGGTAACATCCCCAGGTGTGGGTGACATTCCCAGGTGAAGGATGCAGGTGACATTTTCTGGTGAAGGATGTGGGTGACATTCACAGGTGTAGCTGATGCTCTCAGACAAGGACACAGGTGACATCCCCAGGTATGGGTGCCATCCCCAGGTGAAGGATGCAGGTGACATTTTCTGGTGAAGGATGTGGGTGACGTTTCTCAGCAGCAGCCACCAAGGTGACAAAAAGCCAATTAAATCCAGGACTTTCACCAGCTGCAATGAAATATTCCACTGAAAAATGCAAAATGGAAAATGCCTTGTCCCCAGCAGGTCTCAGCTCTGTCACATTAAAATCGCTGAGCACTGAGAAAGCATTTGTGTGCTGGGGATGAAACTTCGAATATCAGGGGGAATTCCTTAAAATCAGGTGGAATTCTTTCAAATCAGGTGGAATTCTTTCAAGTCAAGTGGAATTCCTTAAAATTAGGTAGAATTCTTTCAAATCAGGTGGAATTCTTTCAAATCAGGTGGAATTTATTCAAATCAGGTGGAATTCCTTAAAATCAGGTGGAATTTATTCAAATCAGGTGGAATTCCTTAAAATCAGGTGGGATTCTTTCAAATCAGGTGGAATTCTTTCAAAATCAGGTAGAATTCTTTCAAACCAGGTGGAATTCTTTCAAATCAGGTGGAATTCTTTCAAATCAGGTGGAATTCTTTCAAATCAGGTGGGATTCTTTCAAAATCAGGTGGAATTCCTTAAAATCAGGTGGAATTCTTTCAAATCAGGTGGAATTCCTTAAAATTAGGTGGAATTCTTTCAAATCAGGTGGAATTCTTTCAAGTCAAGTGGAATTCCTTAAAATTAGGTAGAATTCTTTCAAATCAGGTGGAATTCTTTCAAATCAGGTGGAATTCCTTAAAATCAGGTGGAATTCCTTCCAAATCAGGTGGAATTCTTTCAAATCAGGTGGAATTCTTTCAAATCAGGTGGGATTCTTTCAAAATCAGGTGGAATTCCTTAAAATCAGGTGGAATTCCTTAAAATCAGGTGGAATTCGTTCAAATCAGGTGGAATTCCTTAAAAACAGGTGGAATTCTTTCAAATAGGTGGAATTCTTTCAAATCAGGTGGGATTCTTTCAAAATCAGGTGGAATTCCTTAAAATCAGGTGGAATTCTTTCAAATCAGGTGGAATTCCTTAAAATCAGGTGGAATTCGTTCAAATCAGGTGGAATTCTTTCAAGTCAAGTGGAATTCCTTAAAATTAGGTAGAATTCTTTCAAATCAGGTGGAATTCTTTCAAATCAGGTGGAATTCTTTCAAATCAGGTGGGATTCTTTCAAAATCAGGTGGAATTTCTTAAAATCAGGTGGAATTCTTTCAAATCAGGTGGAATTCGTTCAAATCAGGTGGAATTCCTTAAAAACAGGTGGAATTCTTTCAAATAGGTGGAATTCTTTCAAAATCAGGTGGAATTCTTTCAAATCAGGTGGAATTCCTTAAAAACAGGTGGAATTCTTTCAAATAGGTGGAATTCTTTCAAAATCAGGTGGAATTCTTTCAAATCAGGTGGGATTCTTTCAAAATCAGGTGGAATTCTTTCAAATCAGGTGGGATTCTTTCAAAAACAGGTGGAATTCCTTAAAATCAGGTGGAATTCCTTAAAATCAGGTGGAATTCGTTCAAATCAGGTGGAATTCTTTCCAAATCAGGTGGAATTCTTTCAAAATCAGGTGGAATTCTTTCAAATCAGGTGGAATTCTTTCAAATCAGGTGGGATTCTTTCAAAATCAGGTGGAATTCCTTAAAATCAGGTGGAATTCCTTAAAATCAGGTGGAATTCGTTCAAATCAGGTGGAATTCTTTCAAATCAGGTGGAAAAGAGGAAAGGTTTGGAATGAGGATGGGCTGGCTCCTGTGGGGGTTAAGCCAGGATTAGGAATTTGCAGCTTTTCCTCCTTTCTCCCAAATTCCTGGGTGCCCACAAAGCCCTCAGCTCCTGGGGACCTTAAAAACTGGGAAATCTGCAGATCCTTGAGGAATAATGGCAAAATGATGTTTCCTGGAGAGACCTGGGCTTCAATCTGCAGGGGGAAAAATAAATAAATAAAATTCCCTGAGTGGCAGTGCTTAAACTCTTGGAGAAATCCAAACCTCATTATGGTGAGATTAATTTCCCACTAGGAACTTAACAGCTCTTCCAAGAGCAGGATGAATAATGGATGAGACCTTGGCAGCTGCAGAAGCAAAAAAAAAGAAAAAACAAAAAGAAAAAAGGGCATTTCCTGCTGTTAAATCCAGAATTCCTGCTATTTCTCCCCAATTTTGCTCCCCTCACCTGCCCTGAAATTCCCAAAGCTTTTGGAAAATCCTGATTTTCCTTTCATTCCTGCCTTCCCTCCAAACTCCAGGTTTTGTGGGATTTATGAGTTGCTTCTGGTTTTCCTCATTTCCAGGGATCCTCCTGCTCCATCCCAAAATCCCTGCCCCATCCCAAAATCCTTGCCCCATCCCAAAGTCCCTGCTCCATAGGATCAGAGGTTTTCCACCATCTGCTGCCTCTCCTTCCCATCCCAGCGTTTGGGATTTTTGGGATTTTGGGGATTTTGGGGATTTTTGGGATCTGTACTCCCATGGACTGGGACTTTCCCTCTCTGGCCCCTCTGGCACAGATATTTTTGTTCCTCACACAAATGGTTTCAAACAGGAATTATTTAAAAAGTTGGTTTTGGGTTATTTTTTTTTTCCTCCTTGAATTCTGCTCCCTGGGTGAGCCACACTTCCAGGAATTCCAGAGGGATTTAGGGCTGGTTTAGGGCTGATTTAGGCTCTCCTTGCCCTATGTTAGGGCTGATTTTAGGGCTGATTTGGGCTCTCCTTGCCCTGTTTTAGGGCTGGTTTAGGGCTGGTTTTAGGGCTCTCCTTCCCCGGTTTTAGGGCTGGTTTTAGGGGCTGGTTTAGGGCTGGTTTTAGGGCTCTCCTTCCCCGGTTTTAGGGCTGATTTAGGGCTGGTTTTAGAGCTGGTTTAGGGCTCTCCTTGCTCTGTATATGGGCTGATTTTAGGGCTGGTTTTAGGGCTGGTTTTAGGGCTGTTTTAGACTCTCCCTTGCCCTGTTTTAGGACGGGTTTTAGGGCAGGTTTTTAGGGCTGGTTTAGGGCTGGTTTAGGCTCTCCTTGCCCTGTGTTAGGGCTGGTTTTAGGGCTGGTTTAGGGCTGGTTTTAGGGCTGCCCCTGCTCTGCTTTCCCCCTCCTTGGCTCTGAGCCGCTGCCGAGCTGCCGTTCTGGCTCAGGGTGGGGATGTCGGGATCATCCCGGCTGTTGCTGCTTTTAGGGCTGGTTTTAGGGCTCTCCTTGTCCTGTGTTAGGGCTGGTTTTAGGGCTGGTTTTAGGGCTGGTTTTAGGGCCGGTTTAGGGCCGGTTTAAGGCAGGTTTTAGGGCTGCTTTAGGGCTGCTTTAGGGCTGGTTTTAGGGCTGGTTTAGGGGCTGGTTTTAGGGCTGATTTGGGCTCTCCTTGCCCTGTGTTAGGGCTGATTTAGGGCAGGTTTAGGGCTGGTTTAGGGACTGGTTTTAGGGCTGGTTTTAGGGCTGGTTTAGGGCCGGTTTTAGCTGCCGAGCTGCCGTTCTGGCTCAGGCTGGGAGTGTCGGGATCATCCCGGGTGTTGCTGCTTCTCCCGCTGTTTCCACGGCGACTGGGAACTCACAAAAACGCACCCACGGCGTCCTGCCCCCGGAGCTCCTCCTCGGGCACTCGGGGACACCTCCCACCTGCCGGGATGCTCACCTGAGCCCCTCCTTGGGCGCTCTGAATCCCCAAATTTGGGTTCTGCCCTCTGAGCATCCCCCCTCCACTTTGCTGGGAGAGGGAGAAGGCTGAAAAAACCAAAAAAACCCCCAAAAAAACCCCAAAAGACAAAACAAAACCACAAAAAAGCCCCAAAAGACAAAACAAAACCACAAAAAAACCCCAAAAAACAAAACAAAACCACAAAACCCCCCCCCAAAAAAACAAAGCCACAAAAAAACCCCAAACAAAACAAAACAAACAAACAAAAAACCCCAAAAAACAAAAAAGAAGCAAAACCACAAAAAAAACCCCAAAAAACAAAACAAACAAACAAAAAACCCCAAAAACCAAAAAAGAAACAAAACCACAAAAAAAACCCCAAAAAACAAAACAAACAAACAAAAAAACCCCAAAAACGAAAAAAACAAAAAAAGCAAAAACAAAAATGGGGATTTTAAACACAGGGGAAAAAAATACTGAGGGTTTGCTTTCTGAAAATAAGTTGTTTTGTTTTGTTTTCTGGGAAGTCTTTTCAGCTTTTTCCCCTGGGGTTTATGGCATTAACTGCATTTAAAATTATGGGATTAGCTGTAATATGCAATAATCTGCAAGGCAGGGACTTTTCTGGTGGAGTTTGGGTTTCCTGGTGCTGGGTTTGGGGCACAGGAGGAAGGGAGGGGATTGCTGGGAGCCTGAGCCAGGTTTGGAGAAACTGGGATTTGGTTCTTCTGGATCCACCAGCTTTGCTGAGCCTGAGCTGCTGGAACAGATTCTGCTCTGCTTGGCTCTGTGGTAAAATCCCAGTGCAGCTGGTGGGGTTGGGATCTTCCCCCTTTGTTCAGCAATCCAGAACCTTCTGTCTGTGCTGGCCCAAGGAGCAGCAGATCCATGGTGGGAATAACCCTGGGATGAGTCCTGCATGCAAAGGATGCTCCAGGGCTGGGCTCCTGCTGCTGCCCCAGGAGCTCAGGGGGAAGGGCTGGGGACTGGTGTGGAGGACAGGTGTCTGCCAAGAAAGGCAGGAGCTTCTCTTTGAAATGGAGAATGTAAACCCCCTCCCTCCAAATTATTATAATTTTGAAATTAAGTGGCTCTCAGGCAAAGATATGGGAATAGGAATGGCAGTTCTTTACTAGGAAAATCAAAATAGAAATACAGTATTACAAAGAACAATCCAAACCCTGCCAGAGTCAGAATCCAAGCTGACACCCGTCAGTCAGTCAGGGTGTTGGCAGCAGTCCCATTCAATGGTGGCTGCATCCTCCTGCAGGGGCAGATGTGGTTCAGCTGGAGCAGTGCTCCTGGAGAAGGTGCAGTTTCCTCTGAAGGTCCAGGGATGATGTGGAAAGGTCTGGCTTTCCTCTGGAATCCAGTGGAAAGAAGGTGCCTTGGTGTCCAAAATCTCAGTTTTTATCTGGGTAGGAAAGGCTTGGCTCCTCCCCTGGCTGGAGCATCTCCCAGTGGGATGATGTAATTTTATCAGTCATGCCCTGGGACTCAGTGGCCATGAACAGGAGATATCTCCTGGAGGGAGGATGGGCTGTGGAAAGATAAAGATGATTGCCCAGCTGGTTTTTAACAATGGCCCATTAACAGGAGATATCCCCACAGAGATAAGGATCAATGCCACACCCCGTTTTTAACAATGGCCCATGAACAGGAGATATCCACACAGAGATAAGGATCATTGCCACACCCAGTTTTTAACAATGGCCCATTAACAGGAGATATCTCCTGGAGGGAGGATGGGCTGTGGGAAGATAAAGATGATTGCCCAGCTGGTTTAAAGATGCCCATGAGCAGAGAATACAGAGATCAGGGTCACTGCCCTGCCTGGTTTAACAGCTGGGGACAGAATCCACATTTCTGGCCACACCCTGCACAGCTGGCTCAGGGCTGCAGCTCACTGCATTCTCCTGCTCTTTCAGAGGGCCTGGCAGTGGGAGTTGGATTTGGGGCCATTGGAAAATCCGAGTCTGCCACATTCCAAAGTGCCAGGTAAGACCCCATCCTGCTCTTTGTGTTTGCCTTTGGAGCTTCACCCGTGCCAGGGGGGTTGGGGGTCCATGGATTGGTGAAAATTGTCTGGAAGCACAAGGGGGGCAAAGGGAGGGGATGAAATTCCCGGTGCTGCTGCATTTTCCTCCCCCTGAGCTCGCCAGGAAAAGTTTCTGGTGTTGATGGTTCTGCTCTGGTTCTGTGATTTCTCCTCTTGGGGATAACTGGGGCTGGGGAGGAGGCAGCTGAGTGTCCCTGCTGGCTCCCAGGAGGGATTTTGGGGTGCTCATCCCCCTCCTGTGGCTCTCAGGAGGGATTTTGGGGTGTTCATCCCCCTCCTGTGGCTCCCAGGAGGTATTTTGGGGTGCTCATCCCCCTCCTGTGGCTCTCAGGAGGGATTTTGGGGTGTTTATCCCCCTTCTGTGGCTCTCAAGAGAGATTTTGGGGTGTTCATCCCCCTCCTGTGGCTCTCAAGAGAGATTTTGGGGTGTTCATCCCCCTCCTGTGGCTCTCAGGAGGGATTTTCGGGTGCTCAAACCCCTCCTGTGGCTCTCAAGAGAGATTTTGGGTGTTCATCCCTCCTGTGGCTCTCAGGAGGGATTTTGGGGTGCTCAAACCCCTCCTGTGGCTCTCAAGAGAGATTTTGGGGTGTTCATCCCCTTCTGTGGCTCTCAGAAGGGATTTTGGGGTGCTCATCCCCCTCCCTTCTCCCTGTTAAACATCCCTGGGATGCTCAGCTCAGCTGTGGGGAGCTCCAGAGGAGAGGGCAGGAAAAAGGGATAAAGGATGTGGAAATCAGATGAGAATGAGCGAAATCTCAGCTGGGTGAATCCCTCAGGTGGGATCAGTGAAATCTCAGGTGGGGATCAGTGAAATCTCATCTGGGTGAATCCCTCAGGTGGGATCAGTGAAATCTCAGGTGGGATCAGTGAAATCTCAGATGGGATCAGTGGAATCTCAGGTGGGGATCAGTGAAATCTCATCTGGGTAAATCCCTCAGGTGGGGATCAGTGGAATCTCAGATGGGATCAGTGAAATCTCAGCTGGGTGAATCCCTCAGGGGGATCAGTGAAATCTCAGATGGGATCAGTGAAATCTCAGATGGGTGAATCCCTCAGGTGGGATCAGTGAAATCTCAGGTGGGGATCAGTGAAATCTCAGATGGGGATCAGTGAAATCTCAGGTGGGGATCAGTGAAATCTCAGATGGGTGAATCCCTCAGGTGGGGATCAGTGAAATCTCAGGTGGGGATCAGTGAAATCTCAGGTGGGGATCAGTGAAATCTCAGCTGGGTGAATCCCTCAGGTGGGATCAGTGAAATCTCAGCTGGGGATCAGTGAAATCTCAGATGGGATCAGTGGAATCTCAGGTGGGATCAGTGAAATCTCAGGTGGGATCAGTGAAATCTCAGCTGAGTAAATCCCTCAGGTGGGATCAGTGAAATCTCAGGTGGGATCAGTGAAATCTCAGATGGGTGAATCCCTCAGGTGGGATCAGTGAAATCTCAGGTGGGATCAGTGAAATCTCAGCTGGTAAATCCCTCAGGTGGGATCAGTGAAATCTCAGGTGGGATCAGTGAAATCTCAGCTGGTGAATCCCTCAGGTGGGATCAGTGAAATCTCAGATGGGGATCAGTGAAATCTCAGGTGGGATCAGTGGAATCTCAGCTAGTGAATCCCTTTCCTCACAGCTGGCAGCAGGAATGGTGGAACCTCCACTTTCCTTTTCCTGGTTCTCCATGGCTGTGTTGTATATCATTTTCCTGCCATTTATATTGTGTGTTAAGCTTTTTATGACAGATTAATATCCTTCAGCTATTGCAGTATGGTTTTAAAGTATTGAAGCAATGAAAGATGAAAAGGAAAAAAAGCCCTTATTTCTTCCTCTTAAAAGAAATCAGTTTGTGAAATCTGTAAAATCAAAGACTACCTCTTGTTTCCAGGGACATTTTGATGTTGCTTTTTCTTCTTTTTCCCTGTACTTTTTGTGACCCACCCATCAGCCAGGAATCCCTGCAGGATTCCTTCACCTCCTCCTCCTCCTGTCCCTGGTTCTGGATCCAGGCAGGATCCCTGGCACAGGGAAATGCTGGGATTTTCCCTAAAATCAGCATCCCCAGCTGCTGGGAAGCCTCTGGTGGCTTTGTCCCCATTCCTGCCAAGGAATTGGTGGCAGGGATGGCTCTCAGTCCTCCTGGCATCCTGGCATTCCTGGAAAACCCTCCTGTGCTTCCCTGGCACTGCTGTGACCTGTGGGGGGATCATCCAGCTCCTCCAAAATGTGGGATTTTGGGCACTCAGGATGTTTCCTGCTCCTCCCAGCGCCCACTGCCCCTGGCAGAGCTGGAACTGGGTTGGAGAAATGGAGAAAAAGGGATAAATCTGGGATAAATCTGGGATAAATCTGGGATAGAGGAGCTGGAGGAGCTGCTGAGGCTTTGCAAGAGCTGCTGGCACCTCTTGGTGGCTGCTCTGCAAACGGCACCTCCTGCCCAGGCTCTGCTTTTCCTTGGAATTTGCACCTGCTGCCCAGGTTCTGCTTTTCCTTGGAATTTGCACCTCCTGCCCAGGCTCTGCTTTTCCCTGGAATTTGCACCTCCTGCTCAGGCTCTGCTTTTCCTTGGAATTTGCACCTGCTCTTATGGCTCAGTCACCTTGTTCTGAATGAGAACGGGATCAGGTTGGATTTTTGGGGAGAAATTCCTCCCTCCCAGTGAGAAAATCAGGACACTCCAGCTTTTCCCACTGTGTTTCCCTAACCTTTGGGAATAAAAGGCTCTTCATAAAGGCAGCTATGGAGATGCTGGAACAAAAGGAGTTTTTTTCCCCTCAGCTGCTCCGGGGGAGCTGAGAAGGCAGAAGCAGCTGGTGCTTTCTCTGGATTTCCAAGGGCATTAATCAGGGAGATGAAAGGTGGCATCTGGAGCAGGAAAACCCCGGTGCAGATGGAGTCAGCTGCAGAGGGGACGGGAGCCCTGCCCTGCCACCAGCGTGGCTGTGGCTCTCTGGGGCTGGGGAGCCCTTTGGGAATCTCCTGGAGGCTCCTTGCTGGTCTGGAGGTTGGGGAAAAGAGCTGGAATTGTTTAATGTGAGAGGTGGTGCTGGCTCTGGACACATCCAGAGGGAAAATTGTTCCTTGGGCACAGCTCTGAGTCACACCATTCCTGTGGAACAGCATTTTCATGGAGCAGCTCCCTGACTCAGTTTCCCTCCTCCTTTCCACTTCTCCTCCTGGATGTGACAACCCTGCCAGCCTTGGGAAGGCTCATCCTGCAAAGCTGGGCCTCCCCTCCCTCACAGGAAGAATTCCTGCCCACCATCTGCTCTGGGTGAGGTTAATGCCCTGCTGATCCTTGCAGGGATCCCAGAGGGTTTTTCCAGGGGATTTTCCCTGTGCTGGCCAAGGGGGGTTGAGCAGAGCAGGTGCAGCCCCACAGTCAGGGGCTGAAGGATCCTGGGATTTGCTGAAACCCCAAAAATGAGAATTGGGAAGAAGGGAATCTCACCTTTTCACACAGCTGGTGCTGGACCAGCTCAGCCATTCTGAGAATCCCTGGGCTCCAGGAGGGTTCTGGGATCCTCCATCCTGTCATCATCCCAGCTCATCCAGGATCCCCAAATTCTCCATCCTGTCATCATCCCAGCTCATCCAGGATCCCCAAATTCTCCATCCTGTCATCATCCTGGCATCCTGGGATTCTCATCCTGGCTCCCAGCTCATCCAGGATCCTGGGATTCTCCATCCTGCCCATTATCCCAGCTCATCCAGAATCCCCAAATTCTCCATCCTGCTCAAAATCCCAGCTCATCCAGAATCTTGGGATTCTCCATCCTGCCCATCATCCCAGGTCATCCAGAATCCCCAAATTCTGTATCCTGTCATCATCCCAGCTCATCCAGGATCCTGGCATTCATGGATTCTTATCCCAGCTCATCCAGGATCCCAGGATTTTCATCTCCCAGCTCATCTGTGATCCCAGGATTCTCCATCCTGGCTCATCCATGATCTGAGATTCTCCATCCTGCCATCATCCCAGCTCATATGGGATCCCCAAATTCTCCATCCTGCCATCATCCCAGCTCATCCAGGATCCCCAAATTCTCATCCTGGCTCATCCAGAATCCTGTGATCCATGGATTCTCCATCCTGCCCATTATCCCAGCTCATCCATGATCCTGGAATTCATGGATTTTCCATCCTGGCTCATCCATGATCCGGGATTCCCCATCTTGCCCACTATCCCAGCTCATCCAGAATCCTGGCATTCATGGATTCTCCGTCCTGCCATCATCCTGGCTCATCCCTGATCCCCGAATTCTCCCGTCCTGCCACCATCCTGGCTCGCCCAGCATCCCGGGGATCCCCTGCTGCCCGGCTCCCCGGCTCCTCCCGCTCTCCTGCGCGTTTCTCTGCTGCCCCCGGGTGTGCAGGCTCCGCTCCTGCGGCCGGCGGCCCTCGGGAGCTGCGGGAGCTGCGCCTGGAGCAGAGACCCGGCGGGAGCCGGGGCCTGGGGGGAATGCGCGGAGAGGCTGTGCCAGGGAACGGGATTGGAAATGGGAACGGGAATGGGAATGGGAATGGGAATGGGAATGGGAATGGGAATGGGAATGGAAATGGGAACGGGAATGGGAATGGGAATGGGAATGGGAATGGGAATGGGGATAGGAATGGAAATGGGAACAGAAGTGGGAATGGGAACGAGAATAGGAACAGGAATGGGAATGGGAACGGGAATGGGAACGGGAATGGGAATGGGAACGGGAACGGGAACGGGAAAAGGAATGGAAATGGAAATGGGAATGGGGATGGGAATAGGAATAGAAATGAAAATGGGAATGGGAACGGGAATGGGAATGGAAATTGGAATGTAAATGGGAACGGGAAAAGGAATAGGAATGGGAATGGGAATGGGAATGGGAACAAGGATAGGAATAGGAATGGGAACAGGAATGTGAGTGGAAATGGGAACGAGAGTGGGAATGGGAATGGGAATAGCAATGGGAATGGGAATGGGAACAGGAATGGGAATGGAAATGGGAACGAGGATAGGAATAGGAATGGGAACAGGAATGTGAATGGAAATGGGAACGGGAGTGGGAATGGGAATGGAAAACTCAGAGGGCGGGGTTTCATGGGATATCGGGAAGGAATTGTTCCCTGTGAGGGGCTGGGATGGAATTCCCGGAGAAGCTTTGGCTGGGAGCGCCCCAGGCAGCTCGGGTGGGTTGGAGCTGGGGTGGGGCGGGTGCCCCTGCCCCCTTCGGGGTGTTTCCCGTGGGGGCTCAGCCGTCCATCCCTCGCTGCTGCGGGGCTGTGCTGCTCCTGCTCCTGCGGGGATGGGAACACTGGAATACTGGGAATACTGGGAATACTGGGAATACTGGGAATACTGGGAATACTGGGAATACTGGCAATTTCCACGGGGTGGAAACAGCGGCTCAGGACGAAGTGCTGTGGGACAGGGGAGGAGGCAGTGCCGGGGCAGGGCGGGCGTGCCCGGGAGGGGACGGTTCTCTCCAGACGGGAGTGGGGAAGGCTGGGGCTGCTCCTGGCCGCCTTCCAGGCAGGAAGGTGAGGAGCAGGGCAGCCGTGGCTGGAAAAAGCTGCTCTGCTCCCCCCCTTCTCCCGCGGGGCAGCGGGGCAGCGATGGGACCCGACCCGACCCTCCCTGGGTGGCTGCTCTAACAAAAACCAGATGGGGCTGGAGCTGCTGGGAGCAGCGGGGGGGCGGGTGGGGACAGGCAGGGGACAGGCAGGGGACAGGCAGGGCTCCCAAATCCCGAATCTGCATCTCTCCAAATCCTAAATCTGCACCTCCCAAATCCTGAATCTGCATCCCCCAAATCCTGAATCTGCATCTCCCCAAATCTGCACCTCACAAATCCTATTCCTGCCTTTCTCAAATCCTGAATCTTCACCTCCCAAATCCCAAATCTTCACCTCTCAAATCCTAAATCTGCATCCCCCCAAATCCTGACTCTACATCTCCCAAATCCCAAATCTTCACCTTTCAAATGCCAAATCTGCACCTCCCAAATCCTGAATCTACATCTCCCAAATCCTGTCTGCCTCTCCCAAATCACCAATCTTCATCTCTCAAATTTGCCTCTCCCAAATCCCAAATCTTCACCTCCCAAATCCTAAACCTGCCTTTCTCAAATCCTGACTCTACATCTCCCAAATCTGCACCTCCCAAATCCTGAATCTACATCTCCCAAATCCTGTCTGCCTCTCCCAAATCCCAAATCTTCACCTCTCGAATCCTGAATTTGCCTCTCCCAAATCCCAAATCTTCACCTCTCAAATCCCAAATCTTCACCTCCCAAATCCCCCAGGAGCTCTTTGCTGTCTGCAGGAGCTCATCCCCGTGCTACAAAAGCCAAATCCATTTTCTTACACAGCGTTGCTGCTTCTTGAAGATTTATTTTTTTTTTGTCAAGGACAAATTTGCCATAAAATTAATTTCCTCAGGCAGGATTGCAGGAGCTTGGGAGCGTGCCTGGGTTGTGCTGCTGACAAAACTGGAAAAAACCTGTGCCAGGGAAGTTTTAACAGCAGAAAGATTTGGGAATGAATGAGGAGAAGGAGGAGGAGGGTGTGGGGTGAGCACCTTGGCTGGCTGGTTGGAAATCTGGTGCACAATTAACTTGGATTTCTCTGCCAGGAGTCACAGCTCTGTGCTCCCAGCAGGTGGGATGGATGTTCCTGCACCCCTGGCTGGTTCTTTTTCCGTGGATTTGCTCTGCCTGAGCTGTTTTCCAGCTGGGATGTGAGGGCTGTGCTCCAGGGTTGCTCTTCCAGGGAATATCTCTGTGTGGGTGCCCCATCCCACAGCTTTGGGGTGATTTCAGCACCACTTGTGGCCCTGATTGGAAATATTTCACCAAAGGTTGTTGTTAAGGCTGGGGAATGCCCAAAGCAGATTTTCAGCATTTTTGGCTTGGATCTTGGGGAGCTCACGTGGCACTGGTGCTCCAGGGCAGGGCACAGCTGCTCCTCTGCTCCCACCCAAAATAAAGCTGGACCAGGGCAGCCTGGGCCTGAATGTTCCAGGGAATAACTTGGCTGCTTGCAGGGAAAAAACATCCCTGCAGGTCTGACTCAGACTGAGAGGTGGGGATAAAACTGGGATGGATTTTCTGCACTCCCCCGCACAAATGCACGTGGAGTTGTTATTTTATTTTTTAGCTTGCATGAAGCTGCTGTCACTGTGGCTGGGATGAGAATTCCCATCCTGGGGGGCAGCTCCTCTCCCAGGTGGGAACATCAGAGGTCCCATCCCACTCCTCTCCACAAATCTGGGACTGGTGCCTGGTTCCATGTTCCCATCCCAAAATCCCAAAATCCCAAAATTCCAAAATCCCAAAATCCCATCCCATCCGACTCTTCTTCACAAATTTGGGATTGGTACCTGGTTCCACGTGCCCATCCCAAAATGCCAAAATCCCAAAATCCCATCCCTGTATCCCTGTATCCCTGTATCCCTGTATCCCTGTATCCCTGTATCCCTGTATCCCATCCCTGTATCCCTGTATCCCTGTATCCCATCCCTGTATCCCTGTATCCCTGTATCCCTGTATCCCTGTATCCCTGTATCCCTGTATCCCTGTATCCCTGTATCCCTGTATCCCAAAATCCCATCCCATCCCATCCCATCCCATCCCATCCCATCCCATCCCATCCCATCCCATCCCATCCCATCCCTGTATCCCATCCCATCCCATCCCATCCCATCCCATCCCACCCCACTTTTCCCCACAAATTTGGGATTGGTATCTGGTTTCGTGTTCCCATCCCTGGGGATGTCCCATTGGGGATATCAGGGTGACATTGGGATGACATTGGGGATATCAGGGTGAAATCAGGGTGACATTGGGGACATTGGGGTGGCACTGGGGCCATCACAATGACACTGGGGTGACATTGGGGATATCAGGGTGACACTGGGGTGACATCAGGGTGACACTGTGTCCATCAGGGTGACACCGGGGTGACACTGGGGATATCAGGATGACACTGGGGTGACATTAGGTCCATCAGGGTGACACTGGGGGTGACATCAAGGTGACATTGGGGATATCAGGGTGACACTGGGAGTGACACTGGGGCCATCAAGGTGACATTGGGGATATCAGGGTGACACTGCGGTGACATCAGGGTGACACTGTGTCCATCAGGGTGACACCGGGGTGACACTGGGGGATATCAGGATGACACTGGGGTGACATTAGGTCCATCAGGGTGACACTGGGGTGACATCAAGGTGACACTGGGGATATCAGGGTGACACTGGAGTGACACTGGGGCCATCAGAGTGACATCAGGGTGACACCGGGGGTGACATCAGGGTGGCATAAGGGTGACATTAGGTCCATCAGGGTGACACTGGGGTGACACTGGGGTGACATTGGGTCCATCAGGGTGACACTGTGTCCATCAGGGTGACACTGGGGTGACATTAGGTCCATCAGGGTGACACTGGGTCCATCAGGGTGGCACCGGGGTGACATTAGGTCTATCAGGGTGACACTGGGTCCATCAGGGTGACACCGGGGTGACACTGGGTCTATCAGGGTGACACTGGGGTGACATTAGGTCTATCAGGGTGACACTGTGTCCATCAGGGTGACACGGGGGTGACACTGGGTCCATCAAGGTGACACTGTGTCCATCAGGGTGACACTGTGTCCATCAGAGTGACACTGGGGTGACACCGGCTCCACCAGGGTGACACCGGGTGCACCAGGGCGACACGGGTGCCCCGGGGCCGGCCCCGCAGCCGGCTGGCGGGGACACGCCGCTGTGCGGGCGGGTGGCGCGGGTGTGGCCGGTGCGGGAGCCCCCGAGCCCCGCGGGGACGGCGGAGCCGCCGCTCGCCAGGGCGCGCTCCCGCCGGGGGGCGCGGCCGCGGGGGCGCGCGGGGAGCGGCGAGCGGGGCGCGGGGCCGCGCCAGGGATCGGAGCGGGCCGGGGGCGGGGCTGGCTCAGAGCGCCCTGCTGCGCCTCGGCCCCGCGGATCTGCAGCCATGCCCGCTCCTTCTTCTTTTTTATTTTTTTATTTCTGTTTGCGAGTGAGCTTGGAGGGGTGCGGGGTTTGGGTTGTCGGACTGTCGCAGGACAGACTCAGGAGCTCAAATATGTTCTGTTCTTCAGGTTAGTGTTTTATTATAGGGTGTGGGTGCAAGAGAGCTCAGAGAGGTTAGAGCAAGAGAGCAGAGAGAGCAGAGACAGGAAGCAAGAGAGAGATTTGCCATTTACAACACAATAAGTATTTTTCGCTGATGAATATTCCAATTTCCAATAACCAATCTAATACAATGTACTAATTTCCTAATATTTGCATGCAGCCTATAGGAATCCCTAAATTCCCATGTTTTATGGCTTCTTATCTGTAACCCTTATTTTCAGACCTTTCCTGCCAGGCTTGGGGCAGGATGTCTGTTGGTTCTTTGGTATTTGTGGCATTTGGTATCATCTAAACAAAGGAAGGGGCCTCAAACCTTCACAAAACTATTTTCAGTGTCTGTGTCAAACACTGCCAACATCTCTGTTTCATCTGTTGTCCCAGAACTACTTGCTGGGCACTCATAAGATTTTGATATTCCCTCCCCAACAGAGGGGCTGGAGGTCCAGCCCTGGGATGTTCCTGGGGCACCCTGAGCCTTTTCCTGATTGATTTCCAGGACTGATCTTTTCCTCCTGAAAACTGGGCTCTGCTGCGTGCCAGGTGAGGCAAGGGCAGGGCAGGGCTCACCTGGGTGTAGGAGCCCACAGGAGGGATGTGAAACTCCAGACTGGCTCTTTGAAATGCTGTGCACCGAGTTCAAATGTCACAGCAATTTATTTATTATTTAAAATTACGTTTATTATATCCTAATGGTACAGCAATTTATTATTTAAAATGCTGTTTATTGTGTCCTAATGATACAGCAATTTATTGGTTATTTAAAATGCTGTTTATTATGTCCTAACTATACAGCAATTTATTGATTATTTAAAATGCTGTTTATTGTGTTCAAATAATTCAGCAATTCACGGGTTGTGGGGGACAAGAGCCCAAAGCTTTTTCAGCATGTGGATTTGTCTGAAATCACTCCAGTTCTGGTTCCAATGCATTATTTACTTTTCTTTTAATTCATAACAACCAATCAATACTTTCACTATTACCTACAGCCTATCACAATTACTAACACTGCCATATTTATGTTATGTAAGGATAAATTTACTTTAAACAACAGATATTTTTACCAGGCAAAAAGATTTCACAAGCAAAGAAAAATGTCACGCTGCAAGTAGAAAGGCCTTAAACTTTTTGACAGCGAGAAAACTGAAAAACAACTTTTAGGTTAAAGGGTAACACACTAATTTTGGTGATTGGAAAATCATAATATGAATGTGGCACTGTTAGTAATGATGGGCTATAGGTGATGGTAAAGGTATTGATTGGTTGTTATGTTTTAAGATGCTCTGTAATTAAAAGTAAATAATTCATTGGAACCAGAATTAGAAGTTTTCAGAAGAACTCACAGCTGTGGGCTGGGCTCTGTCACCCACGACATCATTTGGATACAGTAAACAGCATTTTAAATAATAATAAATAAATTGCTGCATCATTTGGATACAATTAACAGCATTTCAAATGATAAATAAGTTGCAGCATCGTTTGGATACAATAAACAGCATTTTAAATGATAAATAAATCGCTGCATCGTTTGAATACAGTAAAAGCATTTTAAAGAGCCCGCCTGCAGTTCCCCTCCCTCGTTCGGGGCTCTGACACAGGTGACATTTCCGAGCCCCCAGTGGCACACGCATCCCCAGCTGTGCCTTACTGGGTGGGGATGAGCCCCAGCTCAGCCCCACCCACAGAATCCCCGCTTGGAAAAGATCAGAAACCCCAAATCCGAGCGGTGCCTGGTCCCCACCTTGTCACCGGCCCGGAGCTCCCAGTGCCACCTGCGGAAAATCCGGTTCCACCGGCGCCGCTCACCCCTCTCTCCTCTCGGTAGAGCCCCCAAGCTCCTCACCCGCGGATTTCCCCTTGGCCCGTGTCCCCGTGCCGGTTTTACGGCCCGTTCCCGAGCCTTCCAAGAATCCCCACCTATCTGGGTCACAAGGCGCCTTTGTTCCCTCGGGCGGTGACACAATGCGGCTTTGATCGCCTCGGCCCGCCCGGGCGGGAGTGCGAGCGGCGCTGGGCTGGGAGCGGGGACGGCCCGGAGCGGCTGGGAGAGCGCTGGGGAACGGGAACGGAGTGTCCCTGGGGAACGGGAACGGAGTGTCCCTAGGGAATGGGAATGGAATGGCCCTTGGAATGGGAATGGAATAGCCCTTGGAATGGGAACGGAGTGTCCCTGGGGAATGGGAATGGAATAGCCCTTGGAATGGGAATGGAGTGTCCCTGGGGAATGGGAATGGAGTGTCCCTGGGGAATGGGAATGGAGTGTCCCTGGGGAATGGGAATGGAATAGCCCTTGGAATGGGAATGGAATAGCCCTTGGAATGGGAATGGAATAGCCCTTGGAATGGGAATGGAATGGCCCTGGGAATGGGAATGGAATGGCCCTGGGAATGGGAATGGAATAGCCCTTGGAATGGGAATGGACTGTCCCTGGGGAATGGGAACGGAGTGTCCCTGGGGAATGGGAACGGAGTGTCCCTGGGGAATGGGAATGGACTGTCCCTGGGGAATGGGAATGGAGTGTCCCTGGGGAACGGGAATGGAGTGTCCCTGGGGAATGGGAATGGAATAGCCCTTGGGAATGGGAATGGAATATCCCTGGGGAATTGGAATGGAATAGCCCTTGGAATGGGAACGGAGTGTCCCTGGGGAATGGGAATGGACTGTCCCTGGGGAATGGGAATGGAGTGTCCCTGGGGAATGGGAATGGAATAGCCCTTGGGAATGGGAATGGAGTGTCCCTGGGGAATGGGAATGGAGTGTCCCTGGGGATGGGAATGGAGTGTCCCTGGGGGAATGGGGAACGGAGTGTCCCTGGGGGAACGGGAATGGAGTGTCCCTGGGGAATGGGAATGGAATAGCCCTTGGGAATGGGAACGGAGTGTCCCTGGGGGAACGGGAACGGAGTGTCCCTGGGGGAATGGGAACGGAGTGTCCCTGGGGGAATGGGAACGAGTGTCCCTGGGGGAATGGGAACGGAGTGTCCCTGGGGAATGGGAATGGAGTGTCCCTGGGGAATGGGAATGGAGTGTCCCTGGGGGAATGGGGAACGGAGTGTCCCTGGGGGAATGGGAATGGAGTGTCCCTGGGGAATGGGAATGGAGTGTCCCTGGGGAATGGGAATGGAATAGCCCTTGAATGGGAACGGAGTGTCCCTGGGGAACGGGAATGGAGTGTCCCTGGGGAATGGGAACGGAGTGTCCCTGGGGAATGGGAACGGAGTGTCCCTGGGGAATGGGAATGGAGTGTCCCTGGGGAATGGGAACGGAGTGTCCCTGGGGAATGGGAATGGAGTGTCCCTGGGGAATGGGAACGGAGTGTCCCTGGGGAATGGGAACGGAGTGTCCCTGGGGAATGGGAACGGAGTGTCCCTGGGGAATGGGAATGGAGTGTCCCTGGGGAATGGGAATGGAGTGTCCCTGGGGAATGGGAACGGAATAGCCCTTGGGAATGGGAATGGAGTATCCCTGGGGAATGGGAATGGAGTAGCCCTTGGAATGGGCTGGAGAGCCCTTGGGAATGGAATAGCCCTGGGGAATGGGAATGGAGTATCCCTTGGGAATGGAATATCCTTTGGGAACGGGCTGGGAGAGCCCTGGGGAATGGGCTGAAATATATAATTCCATTGGGAATGGGAATGGGAATGGAATATCCCTTGGGAATGGGAATGGAGTATCCCTTGGGAATGGGAATGGAGTATCCCTTGGGAATGGCTGGGAGAGCTCTGGGGAATGGAGTGTCCCTTGAGATTTAATATTCCACAGGACAGGAATATCCCTTGGGAATGGGCTGAAATATCCCTTCAGATCAGGGAATGGACTGGGAGAGCCCTGGAGAATAAAATATCCATTGGGAATGGGAATGGAATATTCCTTGGGAATGGAATATCCCTTGGCAATGGGCTGGAATATTCCACAGGACAGGAATATCCCTTGGGAGTGGGCTGGGAGAGCCCTTGGGAATGGACTGGAATAGCCCTTGGGACTGGAATATCCATTGGGAATGGGAATGGAGTATCCCTTGGGAATGGAATATCCCTTGGCAATGGGCTGGAATATCCCTTGGGACTGGAATATTCAATGGGATTGGGCAGGAATATCCTTTGTGAGTGAAATATTCCATGGGACAGGAATATCCCTTGGGATTGGGCAGGAGTATCCCTTGGGACTGGAATATCTCTTGGGATTGAATATTCCATTGGACAGGAATATCCCTTGGGACAGGAATATTCCTTTGGAGTGGAATATCCTTTGGGACAGGGCAGGAATATCCCTTGGGACTGGAATATCCAATGGGAATGGGCAGGAATATCCCTTGGGATCAGAATGTCCTGGGGTTGTTCCTGGTTTTGGGAACCTGCATGGATTGTCCTGGTTTTGGGGAGCACAGATGGGTTATCCTGGGCTGGTTCCTGGTTTTGGGGAACCTGCATGGGTTGTCCTGGGCTGGTTCCTGGTTTTGGGGAGCACAGATGGATTGTCCTGGGCTGATTCCTGGTTTTGGGGAGCACAGATGGGTTATCCCTGGGCTGGTTCCTGGTTTTGGAACCTGCATGGATTGTCCTGGGCTGGTTCCTGGTTTTGGGGAGCACAGATGGATTGTCCTGGGCTGGTTCCTGGTTTTGAGGAGCACAGATGGGTTATCCTGGGCTGGTTCCTGGTTTTGGGAACCTGCATGGATTGTCCTGGGCTGGTTCCTGGTTTTGGGGACCTGGCTGAGTTGTCCTGTGGGGTGGTGGGAAGGAGAGGAGGACGAGCTCGGGACAGACCCTGCTGGTTCCCCTGGATCTGCCCCGTCCCATCCCTTCCTGCGGCCCTCGGGGTCATCCTGGGGGTCCCTGATCCCGGTGGCATCTCTGGGGGGCTCCCCCCTTCCCACACAGACCCCTGCATCCACAGCTCCTCCTGCTAATTTGTTGTGGCCAGGAGCAGCAATAGCTGCTTTGTGCTGAGCGAGGGAAGGAGGAAAGAAAAAAAACAAACCCAGCCCAGACAGCGGCTCCAGTGTTTTCCAGCAGGGATGGTTCCCCCTCCGTCCTCCCTCCCTCCCTCTCCCAGGAATAATGTTTGTGATTGTAATGGCCTGTCCTGCTCAGGGAAACCCAGAGCCTCTCCCCCTTCCCCTCCCCTCCTCTGTAAACCCTGGGAGAAGTTTAAACAGCCCACAGAGGTTTTTTCTCACCGGGCTTATTTTACGGATGGGAAATGAGGGGGTGGGAAGAGGGAGCTGGGAGGGGCTGGCAGAGGAGGAGCTGAGCTTGGAGAGGCTCTGGGATCCCTCAGAGCCTGACCCCTCACTGCTGGAGCCCCCCAGAATGTCCCCAGTGCCACCAGCACAGCCCAGCAACGCTCCAGCTGTGGAACAGGGATTGGTGTGAGCCCTGTTTGGTGCCTGAAGCATTCCCCCCAAAAATCCCAAACTCCTGCAGAGCTGCAGGGGTGGGAGGTGGATGTGCACAGCTCCAGCAGGGACCCAACAGGAGCTTCTCGTGGGAGGACAAAATCCTTCCCTGGGAGGACAAAATCCTTCCCTGGGATGGAATTCCCAGAGAAGCTGTGGCTGCCCTGGAAGTGTCCCAGGCCAGGCTGGACATTGGGGCACCCTGGGATAGTGGGAGGTGTCCCTGCCCATGGCATGAGTTTTAAAATCCCTTCCCAGTCAAACATTCCATGGCTGATGCACAGCCCTGCTCTCCCCTCTGCTGATTTCCACCCTGGGAAATTCCAAGTGCTCCCTTTCCTGTGGGATGCAAGAGGGGGAAAAGTGGGAAAGCAAAACCCTGTGGCCATTGGGGTCCCTCTGGGAGGAACCTCAGCCTCGCTCCTGGGCTGCTCCAGATGCCCAGGTCTGGGAATCCTGGGCTGGAATCCCTTCAGGAGCCCCCCAGGACAAATCTCTTCTCCTCCACCTGGTGCTGGAGCTGCTGGAAGCTGTGGAGCTGTTGGGGGATGGAATGTGCTGGGATCCTGTTAAATCTGAGCACTTCCATTCAATCCTTCATCCTGAGCTTTGCCCCTGACAGAAATAAATGGATCTATTTGTGGTTTTTTTTAGGAATTTAGCCATTGGGATTGGGATCCAGAACTTCCCAGAGGGGCTGGCTGTCAGCCTGCCCCTGCGTGGTGCTGGGTTCTCCACCTGGAAAGCGTTCTGGTGAGCTCTGCCCCTGCTCCAAAATCCCCAGGGCAGGAGCCTCCAGCCCCTCTGGCCACTCACCCCTCCCTGGGCATCCCGGGGCTGTTCCCTCTGGAATCTGGGGCTGGGGGTGCTGGAGCCTTGCAGCACTGACCTGCTCCTTGTGCAGCCTGTGAGCTCAGAGACCAGCCCTGAATCCCAGGGGCTGAATCCCTGATCCCAACAGTCCCAGATCCCAGCAATCCCTGATCCCAACACTCCCAGATCCCAGCAATCCCTGATCCCAACACTCCCAGATCCCAGCAATCCCTGATCCCAGCAATCCCTGATCCAAATAATCCCTGATCCCAACAGTCCCAGATCCCAGCAATCCCCGATCCCAACACTCCCAGATCCCAGCAATCCCTGATCCCAGCAATCTCTGATCCCAGCAATCCCTGATCCCAGCAGTCCCTGATCCCAGCAGTCCCTGATCCCAGCAGTCCCTGATCCCAACAGTCCCTGATCCCAGCAATCTCTGATCCCAGCAATCCCTGATCCCAGCACTTCCAGATCCCAGGGTGTGAGCCCCGTGCTCCTGGGGCTGGCTGTGCCCCTGCTGCAGTCCCAGGGCTGTTGTGGCTGTGTCCCCTGGTCCCAGGCTGCTGTCCCCTGGTCCCAGGCTGTGTCCCCTGGTCCCAGGCTGCAGTCCCTGGTCCCCAGGGCTGCTGTCCCCTGGTCCCAGGCTGCTGTCCCCTGGTCCCCAGGGCTGCTGTGGCTGTGAGCCCTGGTCCCCAGGGCTGCTGTGGCTGTGTCCCCTGGTCCCAGGGCTGCTGTGGCTGTGTCCCCTGGTCCCAGGGATCCTGTGGCTGTCCCCTGCTGCAGTCCCAGGGCTGCTGTGGCTGTGTCCCCTGGTCCCCAGGGATGCTGTGGCTGTGTCCCCTGCTGCAGTCCCAGGGCTGCTGTGGCTGTGTCCCCTGGTCCCCAGGGATGCTGTGGCTGTGTCCCCTGGTCCCAGGCTGCAGTCCCTGGTCCCAGGGCTGCTGTGGCTGTGTCCCCTGGTCCCCAGGGCTGCTGTGGCTGTGTCCCCTGGTCCCAGGCTGCTGTCCCCTGGTCCCAGGGCTGCTGTGGCTGTGTCCCCTGGTCCCCAGGGCTGCTGTCCCCTGGTCCCAGGCTGCAGTCCCTGGTCCCAGGCTGCTGTCCCCCGCAGGTACGGGCAGCTGAGCGGGCTGGTGGAGCCCCTGGCGGGGGCTCTGGGCGCCCTGGCCGTGGTGCTGGCCCAGCCCCTGCTGCCCTACGCGCTGGGATTCGCCGCGGGGGCCATGGTCTATGTGGTGATGGATGACATCATCCCCGAGGCACAGAGCAGGTGAGAGCCCGGGAACCAGGAGTGCCCGTGGGAAAGCGGAGTTTGGGAGCAGAGGGGACAGAACACCTGGGAAGTGCAGGTGGAAGGGCTGGGAATATCCAGGGAGCAAATGGAGAGAGAAGGGAAATGATGCCGTGGCTGGAGATGGATTTGGGGGGGTCAGGAGGGGACCGAGGCATTGCTGGGGTCCCTCCCCATCCCAGGGGCTCGGGAACACCCCCCGGATGGGACACAGCAGGACTGGGATTCCCCTGCCCAGCTTCCCCCCTCCCCTCTGCTGGAGCCCTGGGAGTCTGGAGCTGCCTGTGCATCCTCACGCTGCTCTGGGCCTGGGAAGGGCTCCCAGATCCGAGTGCTGCAGCTAAAACCACTCAGTGGTTTGTGCAGGAGTGTGGCACTTCACCTGCTGGAGGGCTTGGAATCTAGTAATAAATTTATCTTAGGTTAGAATAAAACAGATTTGTTTTTAGAATAGATTTTAGAAGGTAGGGAGGTTTAGAATATAGTAATATTATAGTAATATATAGTAAAGATAGTAATATATAGTAAATATAGTAAAATATAGCTATATATAGTAATATATAGAAAAATATAATAATATATAGTAATATATAGTAAATATAGTAAAATATAGTAAATATAGTAAAATATAGCTATATATAGTAATATATAGAAAAGATAATAATATATAGTAATATATAGTAATATATAGTAATATATAGTAAATATAGTAAAATATAGCTATATATAGTAATATATAGAAAAGATAATAATATATAGTAATATATAGTAATATGTAGTAAAATATAGTAATATATAGTAATATATAGTAAATATAGTAATATATAGAAATATATAGTAATATGATAGTAATATATAGTAAAATATAGTAATACATAGTAAAATATAGTAAAGTATGGTAATATATAATAATATATAATAATATATAGTAAAATATAGTAAAATATAATAATATGTAGTAATATATAGTAAAATATAGTAATATATAGTAAAATATATAGTAAATATAGTAATATATAGTAATATATAGTAATATATAGTAATATACAATAATATATAGTAATATATTTAGTAATATATAGTAATATATAGTAAAATATAGTAATATATAGTAAAATATAGTCAAATATATAGTAAAATATAGTAAAACATAGTAATATATAGTAAAATATAATAATATATAGTAATATATAGTAAAATATAGTAAATATAGTAATATATAATAATATATAGTAATATATAGTAATATATAGTAAAATATAATAATATATAGTAAATATAGTAATATACAGTAATATATAGTAATATTATAATAATATATAGTAAAATACAGTAAAATATAGTAAAATATAGCAATAGGTATGGGATAAGATGCAGGTTCTTGGGCATTGCCTCCTTTCTCCCTTTTGGTTCTTTCTTCTTCCTTCTTCCTCCTGATTGCAGGTGACAGTTTTTGGTTTGACAGTGCAGCACTGGAGGTCCCACCAGTTTATTATTGGGTCAAAAGGATAACTAACCCAGGTGTTAGTTTTTAATGGGGTTGTTTAGCTCTAGCAGACCTCGCAGCCGCCTGGGTCCGTCTTTGCTTTGCTCGGTTAGCTGGTGGCTGGAGGTGCTGCAGTGCGCTCAGATCGCACCTAATAAACAACCCAGCCCCAGGGAGAAATTCATCCTTGGGGGTTTAACCCCCAAATGTCCCCAGATCCCCCCAAAATGTCCCCAGATCCCCCCGAAATGTCCCCAAATCCCCCCGAAATGTCCCCAAATCCCCCAAAATGTCCCCAAATCCTCCCTAAAATGTCCCCAAATCCCCCCAAAATGTCCCCAGATCCCCCAAAATCCCCCCAAAATCCCCCAAAAATCATCCCCCTAAATGACGGTAAAAATCACCCCTAAATCATCCCAAAATGTCCCCAAATCCCCCCAAAATGTCCCCAGATCCCCCCAAAATGTCCCCAAATCCCCCCTAAATGTCCCCAAATCCCCCCAAAATCAGCCCCTAAATCACCCCTAAATGACCCAAAATCACCCCCAAACCTTCCCTGAAGTGACCCCCAAATCCTCCCAAAATCCCCCCCAAAATCAGCCCCAAATGACCCCAAATCACCTCAAAATCACTCCCTAAATGACCCAAAATCACCCCAAATCATCCCTAAATGACCCCAAATCACCCCAAACCTTCCTGAAGTGACCCCAAATCCTCCCAAAATCCCCCCAAAATCAGCCCTAAATGACCCCAAATCACCTCAAAATCACCCCTAAATGACCCAAAATCACCCCAAATCATCCCTAAATGACCCCAAATCTCCCCAAACCTTCCCTGGAAGTGACCCCAAATCCTACCCAAAATCTCCCCAAAATCATCTCTATATGACCCCAAAAATCACCTTAAAATCTCCCCAAATCCCCCCCCAAAATGTCCCCAAATCCTCCCAAAATCCTCCCAAATGACCCCTAAATGACCCAAAATCGACCCCAAATCATCCCTAAATGACCCCAAATCTCCCAAACCTTCCCTGAAGTGACCCCTAAATCCTACCAAAATCTCCCCAAAATCATCTCTATATGACCTCAAAATCACCTTAAAATCCTCCCCCAAATCATCCCCAAAATGTCCCCTAAATCCCCCTAAAATCATCCCCAAAATGACCCCTACCATCCCTAAATGACCCCTAAAATCACCCCCAAATCATCCCTAAATGACCCTTAAATCTCCCCAAACCTTCCTGAAGTGACCCCAAATCCTACCAAAATCTCCCCAAAATCATCTCTATATGACCCCAAAATCACCTTAAAATCTCCCCAAATCCCCCCAAAATGTCCCCAAATCCTCCCAAAATCCCCCCAAAATCACCCCTAAATGACCCAAAATCACCCCAAATCATCCCTAAATGACCCCAAATCTCCCCAAACCTTCCTGAAGTGACCCCGAATCCTACCAAAATCTCCCCAAAATCATCCCCTATATGACCCTCAAAATGGCCCCCAAATCCCCCCAAATCACCCCAAAATCACTCCAAATCCCTCTCCAAAATCATTCCAAAATGACCCCAAATCATCCCAAAATGACCCCAAACTCTCCCCCCCAAATCGTCCCTAAACTCCCCCAAAATCACCCCAAATCATCCCAAAACGACCCCAAATCCCCCCAAACCTTCCTGAAGTGACCCCAAATCCTACCAAAATCTCCCCAAAATCAGCCCTATATGACCCCAAAATCACCTTAAAATCTCCCCTAAATCCCCCTCAAATGACCCCAAATCCCCCTAAAATGACCCTAAAATCATCCCTAAAATCACCCCAAAATGACCCCAAATCATCCCAAAATGTCCCCTATATCCCCTCTGAAATGTCCCCTAAATCCCTCCTAAAATCTCCCCTAAAATCAGCCCCTAAATGACCCCAAATCATCCCTAAAATCATCCCAAATCACCCCAAAATCACCCCTAAATGACCCTCAAAATCACCCCAAATCATCCCTTAAATGACCCCTAAATCACTCCCTAAACCTTCCTGAAGTGACCCCTAAATCCTCCCAAAATCCCCCCAAAATCAGCCCCTAAATGACCCCAAATCACCTCAAAATCACCCCCTTAAATGACCCCAAAATCACTCCCTAAATCATCCCTAAATGACCCCTAAATCTCCCTAAAATCCCTTTCCTGAAGTGACTCAAATCCTCCCAAAAATCTCCCCAAAATCATCTCTATATGACCCCAAAATCACCTTAAAATCTCCCCAAATCCCCCCAAAATGTCCCCAAATCCTCCCAAAATCCCCAAAATCACCCCCTAAAATGACCCAAAATCACCCCAAATCATCCCTAAAATGACCCCTAAATCTCCTAAACCCTTTCCTAAGGGACCAATCCTACCAAAATCTCCCCAAAATCATCCCCTATATGACCCCGCCAAAATCACCTTAAAATCTCCCCAAATCACCCCTAAATGACCCCAAATCCCCAAAATGACCCCTAACCCCCTAAAATCGTCCCAAAATGACCCCTAAACTTCCCCAAAATGACCCTAAAATCATCCCAAAATCACCCCAAAATGACCCCAAATCATCCCAAAATGACCCCAAATCTCTCCAAACCTTCCTGAAGTGACCCCAAATCCTCCCAAAATCTCCCCAAAATCATCCCTATATGACCCCAAATCACCCCAAAATCACTCCAAATCCCTCCAAAATCATCCCAAAATGACCCCAAATCCTCCCAAAATGACCCCAAATCCCCCCAAAATCATCCCAAAATGACCCCAAATCCTCCCAAAATGACCCCAAATCCCCCCAAAATGACCCCAAATCTCCCCAAACCTTCCTGAAGCGACCCCAAATCCTACCAAAATCTCCTCAAAATCATCTCTATATGACCTCAAAATGCCCCCAAATCCCCCCAAATCACCCCAAAATCATCCCAAAATGACCCCAAATCCCTCCAAAATCATCCCTAAATCACCCTAAAATCATCCCAAATCATCCCAAAATCACCCCAAATCATCCCAAAATGACCCCAAATCTCCCCAAACCTTCCTGAAGCGACCCCAAATCCTACCAAAATCTCCCCAAAATCATCTCTATGACCCCAAAATCACCTTAAAATCTCCCCAAATCACCCCCAAAATGTCCCCAAATCCTCCCAAAAATCGACCCCTAAAATCACCCCCTAAATGACCCTAAAATCACCCCCAAATCATCCCTAAATGACCCTCTAAATCTCCCAAACCTTCCTGAAGTGACCCCGTAATCCTACCCAAAATCTCCCCAAAATCATCCCTATATGACCTCAAAATGACCCCAAATCTCCCCCAAAACCTTCCCTGAAGCTAACCCCCAAATCCTACCAAAATCTCCTCAAAATCATCTCTATGACCCCAAAATCACCTTAAAATCTCCCCAAATCACCCATAATGACCCCAAATTCCCCCAAAATCGTCCCAAAATGACCCCAAATCCCCCCAAAATGACCCTAAAATCATCCCAAAATCACCCCAAAATCACCCCAAATCATCCCAAAATGACTTCAAATCTCTCCAAACCTTCCTGAAGTGACCCCAAATCCTCCCAACATCTCCCCAAAATCATCCCTATATGACCCCAAAATCACCCCAAAATCATCCCAAAATGACCCCAAATCCCCCCAAAATCACCCCAAAATCCCCCAAAATCACTCCAAATCCCTCCAAAATCATCCCAAAATGACCCCAAATTCCCCCAAAATCATCCCAAATGACCCCAAAATCACTCCCAAATCACCCCAAATCCGTTCCAAAAATCATCCCAAAATGACCCCAAAATCATCCCAAAATGACCCCAAATCCTCCCAAAATCTGCCCAAAATCATCCCTATATGACCCCAAAATCCCCCCAAAATCACTCCAAAATCCCTCCAAAATCATCCCAAAATGACCCCAAATCATCCCAAAATGACACCAAATCCCCCCAAATCCCCGCAAAATCACCCCTAATCACCCCAAAATGACCCCAAATCTCCCCAAAATCACTCCAAATCCCTCCAAAATTTCCCCCAAACCACCCCAAAACGACCCCAAATCCCCCCAAATCACCCCAAAATGACCCCAAATCATCCCTAAATGACCACAAATCTCTCCAAACCTTCCTGAAGTGACCCCCAAATCCTCCCAAAATCTCCCCCAAAATCATCCCCTATATGACCCCGATTCACCTTAAAATCTCCCCAAATCACCCCAAATGACCCCAAATCCCCCCAAAATCATCTCAAAATAACCCCCAAATCATCCCAAAATGACCCCCAAAATCACTCCAAATCACCCCAAATCCGTCCAAAATAATCCCAAAATCACCCCAAAATCATCCCAAAATCATCCCAAAATGACCCCAAATCATCCCAAAATGACACCAAATACCCCCAAATCATCCCAAAATGACCCCAAATCCTCCCAAAATCTGCCCCAAAATCATCCCAAAATGACCCCCAAATCCTCCCAAAATCATCCCAAAATGACCCCCAAAATCACTCCAAATCACCCCAAATCCTCCAAAATCATCCCAAAATGACCCCAAATCATCCCAAAATGACACCAAATCCCCCCAAATCCCCATAAAATCACCCTAATCACCCCAAAATGACCCTTAAATCCTCCAAAATTCCCCCAAACCACCCCAAAACGACCCCAAATCCCCCAAATCACCCCAAAATGACCCCAAATCATCCCTAAATGACCACAAATCTCCAAACCTTCCTGAAGTGACCCCAAATCCTCCCAAAATCTCCCCAAAATCATCCCTATATGACCCCAAATTCACCTTAAAATCCCCCCAAATCACCCCAAAATGACCCCAAATCCCCCCAAAATCATCTCAAAATAACCCCAAATCATCCCAAAATGACCCCAAAATCACTCCAAATCACCCCAAATCCGTCCAAAATAATCCCAAAATCACCCCAAAATCATCCCAAATCATCCCAAAATGACCCGAAATCATCCCAAAATGACACCAAATACCCCCAAAATCATCCCAAAATGACCCCAAATCCTCCCAAAAATCTGCCCAAAATCATCCCAAAATGACACCAAATCCCCTCAAAATCATCCCAAAATGACCCCAAAATCACCCCAAAACACCCCAAAACCCTCCAAAATCATCCCAAAATGACCCGAAATCATCCCAAAATGACACCAAATCCCCCAAATCCCCGCAAAATCACTCAAAATCACCCCAAAATGACCCCAAATCTCCCCAAAATCACTCCAAATCCCTCCAAAATTCCCCCAAAATCTCCCCAAACCACCCCAAAACGACCCCAAATCCCCCCAAATCACCCCAAAGCGACCCCAGATGCCCCGAAAGGGCCCAGGAAGGCGCGGCAGAGGAGCGGGAGCTCAGTAACGCCCCGAGTGACGCCGCGCTGTCCCGCAGCGGCCACGGCACGCTGGCCTCGTGGAGCGCCGTGCTGGGCTTCGTGCTGATGATGTCGCTGGACGTGGGGCTGGCCTAGGGCGGCGCCAGCCCGCGCCTCTGCACGGAATTTGGGGACCCGGTTCGCTGTTGATTTCCTCTGACTTTTCCTCTCCCCCTCCGCGGTGATGGTTTCCAGGCACAGGTGTGGGCGCTGCTCCCAGATCCTGGTTTGGTTTTTCTCTTGGGTGATGCTGGGCTGGTTTTCTCCAAGGGGAGAAAAAATCGGGATTTTGATCCTGTCTGTTCTGTCAGAGGTTGGGAATTGTCCCTGAGCGAGCTCCCGATGGAGTGTGGAATTCCAGCCCGCCAGGGCTGTGACAAACCAGGGGATCTCAGGTCCCACCCCCTGCTGCTGCTCGGGGATGCTGCAGGGAACTGCCCAGGCAAATAAAGATCAATTTTCTTGGGATCTCTGCAAGAGGGAAATGTCATTTTTTTTTTCCTAAATGTATCTCAGAGGGGCACTGCTCCATCGTGCTGTGCCCGGTGTTGTGGGGTTTCCTGTGGGAACAAACCCCAGGAAAGGAGGATTGAGCCCTCAGTGACTCAGCTGTGAGCCCCACACAATTCCAGGTGCAGCAGTTCCCAGGGGATTGCTGGAATTCAGAGCTCCCTGCAGAGCCCAGCCAGGCTCATCCTGCTCCCCCTGGGCCAGCACCCCTCAGGATGCAATTCCTGCCTCTTTTCCCTGGTGATTCCCAAGCATTTCTGCTGGGCTGGATGCTCCTGAGCCCTGATCCAGGCTCTGCCTCCAGCGAGGGGGGAACTGCCAGGCCTGGAAGGATGCTGCAAATCCCAGCTCCCCTCACTCCACACTCCACAAAAACCCTAAATCCCCTAAACCCTCCTGGGAATAACTGGATCCCTCCTGTCCCTCTGGAAGTGGGGCTGGGATGTCCCAGATCAGGCTGGAATAAACTGAGCTGGAGCTGTCCCTTTCTGGTGGTTTTTTTTTGGTTTTTGGTTTTTTTGTTGTTTGTTTTTTTTGGTGTTTTTTTTTTTTGTTTCTGTCCCTTTCTTTTTGATCCTTGATGTTTTTTTGGTTTCTGTCCCTTTCTGTTTAACCCTTGATTTTTTTGTTATTTTTTCCCTCTGGATGATCCAAAGCTCCTGTTTGCTGGTGGATTCGACCTGTTGACTGTGATTGCTTTCAATAAATGGGAAATGGAGTTTGCACTGAGTTGTTTGGGTGCCATAAATCCGTGGGTTTGCTCCTCCTCCCCCCACTCTGCTGGGTTCCCCCTCTCCAGCCTCATCATTCCTGCCTTTCCAAGCTGCTGCCTCTTGCCTGATTCCTTGGGGATGGGAAAAGAGGGAGGAAAAACAAGGAAAGGCAAATTCATCCTGGGTGTGCATCCCAGGGCTGAGCAGGTGAGCACAGGGGAAATTTGGGAATTCAGCCTTCAGCAGGATGAGCAGGGGGTGTCAGGCTCTTCTTTTTAAAAGGTGAGAGCTCTCCCTGCATCCCAGTGCAGGATTCATTTTATTTTTATTTTATTTATTTTTATTTTTATTGATTTTGATTTTAGAGGGAGGGGATCTGCCCCAGCTGGGAACCAGAGTCTGTCCCACTCCCACACTGAGGGGTCTGCAGAGCTCTGAGCCCTCAGTTTCCAGCCCAAAACCTTAAAATCCTTCAGGTCCTTTGAGCTGTCCTTGGCTTGGGATCCTCCAGCCTGGCAGGGATGTTTCCTGGTTTAATTCCTGGCATGTGGTACCAAAAAAAAACAAAACAAAAAAAAACATTAGAGAGTTAAAGTTGTCAAATAAAACATTTATCCTGCTTGGATGCAGGCAGGCCAGATGAGGAGGGATCCCTAGGGAAGGATTCAGAAATGCCAGAAGAAAATCTCCTGGTGAGCAGAGGAAGGTTCATCCCTCCCTTCCCATCCTTTCCTGGAACACTCTGGAGGGGCTGGGAATGTCCTGCAAGCAAAGCACCAAATTCTAGCTGGGGGTCTCTCCCCCTCCTCCATCCCTTACTAACTTTTCAGTAAAACCTTTAGATTCTTGAGCTTGGCCTTCAAATCATCACAAATCCCACTGGCTGGAGGGAAGCTTCAACTGGGACCCCTCTGCAGCTCAAGCTTCAACCCCCACCCCAAATTAATGTACTTTTCTTTTGATGGGGTTCCAGACCACCCCCAACCTCCAGCCTGTATTTGTGGCCTCTCTGCTGCTGCTTTTGTGGATGTTTTGGGGTTTTCCAGGCCCTGCTGACAAAGGGGGTGACCCAAGGATGGGGAAATAATGGGGAAATAAATAATGGGGAAATAAATAATGGGGAAATCCCCAGTTGCTCCCAGCCCCCAGGTGTCTGTGCTTGGCACTGGAGCTGCTCTGGTGCTGCTGCTCCCAGGGCTGGGCCAAGCCTCTGGAAAAGCCCAGGAATGCAGGACTGGGTGGGTTTTCCTGCTTTTATTGTGGGGTTTTTTTTGTGTTTCAAACCATGGAGGTGCTGTCTGGGACCAGCACTTTCAGTGACTGTTGGAAATTGTGGAGGAACCTCCAGGGAAACTCCTCTGGAGCCTGGAAGGATGAGCTGGGCTTGGCCTGAAATCTCAAGTGGAGATTCAGAGGCCTCTTATTCCCTTTTTCCTCCTTTCCTTTCCTTTCCTTTCCTTTCCTTTCCTTTCCTTTCCTTTCCTTTCCTTTCCTTTCCTTTCCTTTCCTTTCCTTTCCTTTCCTTTCCTTTCCTTTCCTTTCCTTTCCTTTCCTTTCCTTTCCTTTCCTTTCCTTTCCTTTTCCTTTCCTTTCCTTTCCTTTCCTTTCCTTTCCCTTTCCTTTCCCTTTCCCTTTCCCTTTCCCTTTCCCTTTCCCCTTTCCCCTTTCCCCTTTCCCCTTTCCCTTTCCCCTTTCCCCTTTCCCTTTCCCTTTCCCTTTCCCTTTCCCTTTCCCCTTTCCCCTTTCCCCTTTTCCCTTCCCCTTTTCCCTTTCCTTCCCTGGTCCCTTTAGGACTGGGTGACCCCCGTGGGTCTCACCCTGCCCCTTCCAAGCTTAGAACTCTCAGAATTTCAGCCTGAAAACCTTGGGAATTTTAGCCCCAAAATTCCTGGGAATTTCACCCACAAAACTCCGGGAATTTTAGGCCAAAAATCCTGGGAATACCCGCCCCATAAACCTGGGAATTTCAGCCCCAAAATCCTTGGGATTTTAAGAGCCAAACCCTGGGAATTCCTGCCCTAAAACCCAAGGGATTCTGTCCCCAAAAACCTGGAAATTTTGGCTTCAAAATCCTGGAATGCTCAGCCCTGAACCCTGGGAATTCCAGCCCCAAAAACCCGGGAATTTCAGCTCCAAAAATGTGGGTCCCACCCTGTCCCCTGGGTCCCATCTTGACCCTGTGGGACTGGGTGATCCCTTTAGGATTGGATGATCCCTGGGGGACTGGGTGATCCCTGTGGGGCTGGATGATCCCTGGGGGATTGAAAGACCCCTGTGGGTCCCATCCTGCCCCTGTGGGGTTGGGTGATCCCTTTGGGACTGGGTGATCCCTGTGACACTGGGTGATCCCTGTGGGATTGGAAGAACCCCGTGGGTCCCCCCATATCCCTGTGGGACTGGCTGATCCCTGTGGGTCCCATCCTGACCCCTTAGGACTGAGTGATCCCTGTGGGGTTGGATGATCCCTGTGGGTCCCCCCTGTCCCTGTGGGACTGGATGATCCCTGTGGGGTTGGGTGATCCCTTTGGGACTGGGTGATCCCTGTGACACTGGGTGATCCCTGTAGAACTGGATGACCCCCGTGGGTCCCCCCCGTCCCTGTGGGACTGGCTGATCCCTTTAGGGCTGGATGATCCCTGTGGGGCTGGATGATCCCTGTAGAACTGGGTGACCCCCCTGTGCCCCCCTGTGCCCCCCGCTCCCGCTGGTCCCGGCGCTGCCGCGGGCTCGGGAGCGGCTCTGCTGCCAGGAACGAGCGGGGCTGCGCGGCCCGTGCCGGGCTGGGAAGGCGCAGGCGGCTGCGGTTTGCAGGGCAGGGCGGGGACACCAGCCCGAGCGAGGCTTCGCACGCAAAGGGAACAATAATCCCATTCTTGAGCCCCGGGGCGAGCGCGGCTGGAGCCGCTGGCGGGGCGCGGTGCGCGGATCGCGACACCTGAGTCACGGCAGGCGGGAGGGGAGGGATGGGATGGGATACAGGGATGGGATGGATTTCAGCTCCCCGCCCCGCCCTCGGCACGGCACGGCAGCGATCCCAACCTGCGCCCGGAGAAAGGCTTCACACCCCGAGAACGGCTCCTATTCTTCTGCGGGCTTTGTTGGGCTTGGCAGCCGCGCCGCGATTAAACCCGAGCCGCTGGTGCTGCCCTGCCCCCTCCCAGCCCTGCTGGGAACCCCAGTCCCGGCCTGGAGGCTCCAGTCCCAGTCCCAGTCCCAGTCCCAGCCTGGAGGTCCCAGTCCCAGTTCCAGTTCCATTTCCATTTCCATTTCCATTCCCAGTCCCAGTCCCAGTCCAAATCTCAGCCTGGAGGCCCTAGTCCCAGTCCCAGTCCCAGCCTGGCAGTCCCAGTCCCAGTCCTAATCCTAGCCTGGAGGTCCCAGTCCCAGCCTGGAGGTCCCAGTTCCAGTTCCAGTTCCAGTTCCATTTCCATTCCCAGTCCCAGTCCAAATCTCAGCCTGGAGGCCCCAGTCCCAGTCCAAATCCCAGCCTGGAAGTTCCAGTCCCAGTCCCAGTCCCAGTCCAGTCCAGGAACGAGAAAAACGTTCTGACCGAGCTCCCAGCTCGAATCCCACCATCCCTGTGCCTGGAGCAGAAACCCGGCTGGGACAGGGGGGGAAGAGAACCCTGGATCTGCTTTCCTTTGGCTGCAGAATCATTTCCCTGCCATAAAATCGCCAGCGGCAGCCAAGGGAAGATGAGGTCATCGGGAAAAAACGGGTTGGGAAACAATGGAGGGAGGTGCTGGTAACGGCCAGGTGGGGGATGTCCCAGAGCCCGGGGTGTCCGGGGGACCCCCAGCTCCGTCAGGGACCCCCAACCTCCATCAGGAACCTCACTGGGACCCCCAGCTCCATCAGGAACCTCACTGGGACCCCCAACCTCCATCAGGAACCTCACAGGACCCCCAGCTCCGCCAGGGACCCCCAACCTCCATCAGGAACCTCACTGGGACCCCCACAGGGACCCCCAGCTCCATCAGGAACCTCACAGGGACCCCCAACCTCCATCAGGAACCTCACTGGGACCCCCAACCTCCATCAGGAACCTCACTGGGACCCCCAGCTCCATCAGGAACCTCACTGGGATCCCCCAGCTTCCACAGGGACCCCCAACCTCCATCGAGATCCTCTTCTCTTCCAGGATCCCAATTTCACTGGCACCCCCCAGCTCCTCAGGATCCCACCTCCATCAGGATCTCATCTCTTCCAGGTTCCCAACCCCGTTGGAATCCCCAAAATCTCCTCCAGGCCTCCAATCCCACTGGAACCCTCCCATCCCGCCATTCCCAATCCCACTGGAACCCCCATCCCGCCATTCCCAATCCCACTGGAACCCCCATCCCGCCATGCCCAATCCCACTGGAACCCCCCATTCCACCATTCCCAATCCCACTGGAACCCCCATCCCGCCATTCCCAATCCCACTGGAACCCCCATCCCGCCATGCCCAATCCCAGTGCTGCTCCCCCCAGCTCGGTGCAGGAGGACTGTACCCACTCCTGTGACCGCTGGGGAGGACTGGGAGCTCTCCCCACACCCCCGGGGACAGGGACCTCATCCCAGTTCATCCCAGTTCATCCCAGCCCATCCCAGTTCATCCCAGCCCAGCCAAACCTCCGAGCTCTCCATGAATCCAAAAAGGGCTGGACCTGCCGCCGGCTGCGCCAGGGGAGGAAAAATCCCCCCAAATCCCCCAAATCTCTTTGTCTCTTCCACCCCCCAGAGCTGCAGAGCAATTAGGGAGCCCCCGGCGGTTTCACACCCAATCACCGGGGCCCCTCCTGCGAAGATTTAATTGTTTAATGACCGGGAGGCCCCGGGGGTCCGTGGTGTCAGCGTTCACCTCCGGCTCTCCTGAGGATTTTCTCTCCACCCAGAACCGGAGGGATTTGGTGAAATCCCCACCAAGACAAGATTTAGGAAATCTCCCCCAAATTCCCGGGGCTCGCTGAGATACACCAGCAATGCTGGATTCGGGGACAGGAGCTGCAGATCCTCGTCCATCCACCAGCAGAGATGAACTGGGATAAAATCCAGCCTGGAGAAGGAAAGGCAAAAGCCAAATATGTTGTGAGATGTGATTTGTGTTTGAAATCCAACCTCGCTCCTGCCCCTGAGCTGAAACATCAGAGTGGGAGAAACTGGGAAAGGAAGGGGAACAAAAAAAAAGTTGGGAATGCTGATGCTGATGGTTTGTCCTGCAGAGAATTTCACACCTCTCCGGGCACGGCGGATCCTGCTCGGTCACCTTCTCCGAGGGACAAACATTCCCCATGGAACATTCCTGCGGAGTCGGGCTGGGAGCCTGAGTCCGTTAAAGGACTGGAAGCGACTGGGGAGGACTGGGAGCTCTCCCCACACAGGGACAGGGACGAGGTGGAGGAGGGAGGGTTTTCCATGGGGAAAGGACAAACTGGAGGGAGGAATTCGCACAGGGAAAGGACAAACTGGAGGGAGGGATTCGCACCGGGAAAGGACAAACTGGAGGGAGGGATTCCCACAGGGAAAAGACAAACTGGAGGGAGGGATTCCCACAGGGAAAAGACAAACTGGAGGGAGGGATTCGCACCGGGAAAGGACAAACTGGAGGGAAGGGATTCCCATCGGGAAAGGACAAACTGGAGGGAGGGATTCCCACAGGGAAAAGACAAACTGGAGGGAGGGATTCGCACAGGGAAAGGACAAACTGGAGGGAGGGATTCGCACCGGGAAAGGACAAACTGGAGGGAGGGATTCCTATGGTGAAAGGGATGAGCTGGACGGAGAGATTCCCATCGGGACAGGAACAAGGTGGAGGGAGGAATTCCCGTCGGGAAAGGGACGAGCTGGAGGGAAGGATTTCCATAGGGACAGGGCAAGGTGAAGGAGGGATTCACACGGGGAAAGGACAAACTGGAGGGAGGAATTCCCATCGAGAAAGGGACAAGGTGGAGAGGGGAATTCCCATCGGGGAAGGCACAAGGTGAAGGAGGGATTCCCATCGGGAAAGGACAAACAGGAGGGAAGAATTCCCATGGGGAAAGGACAAACTGCAGGAGGAATTCCCATCGGGAAAGGACAAACAGGAGAGAAGAATTCCCATCGGGAAAGGACAAACTGGAGGAGGAATTCCCATCGGGAAAGGACAAACTGGAGGAGGAATTCCCATCGGGAAAGGACAAACAGGAGGGAAGAATTCCCATCGGGAAAGGATAAACTGGAGGAAAGGATTCCCATCGATAAAGGAGCTGGAGGGAAGGATTCCCATCGGGACAGGACAAACTGGAGGGAAGGAATTCCCGTCGATAGAGGAGCTGGAGGAAGGATTCCCGTGGGGAAAGAACAAACTGGAGGGAAGGATTCCCGTCGATAAAGGAGCTGGAGCGAAGGATTCCCACGGGGAAAGGACAAACTGGAGTGAAGGGATTCCCGTGGGGAAAGGACAAACTGGAGGGAAGGATTCCCGTCGATAAAGGAGCTGGAGGAAGGATTCCCGTCGATAAAGGAGCTGGAGGAAGGATTCCCGTGGGGAACGGGGCACGGGAGCCCGCGGGGCCGCGCAGGTGAGCGCAGCGAGCTGGGAGCTGCCCGAGGAGCGGCTGACATTCCTTCTCCAGTGGAGGTGGATTCCCTCCGGCGCTTCTCCCTCCCCCTCTCCCTGAAGCTGTCCCAAACAAGTGCTGCTTTCTGGCGCGGCCTTTCCCAGCTGCACAAAGGCTGCCTTGTACCAGCTCCAGATGTTCCACATCCCACAAAAACTCCAGCACGAGGTACCTGCTCCCCTGGAGCACCGGCTGCGAGGGAGGGAGGGAAGGAGCTGCCTCCAGCAGCCCTTGATCCTTAGAAATATGGATTTTATTTTGTTTTTAGAGCTTTTAATTCCAGCTCTAATTGTGGCTCTCCCTCAGGATGTCTCGGAGGTGTCAGGAGTTCCCCGAACTGTGTCCCTCCCACCTCAGAGAGTTTTTGGGGACGGGCTGGGTCCCTTTCCGTGGTGAGCCCAGAGCTCCACAAATCCAGCTGGGGGTCGGGCTCTTGTCCCAGGGGACAAATGATGGGAAAAAAACCCTCCAGTGGCACCAGTGAAGGCTGAGGTTGGATATTGGGAAAAACTTCGCCCTGGCACAGGTGGAGACCCCAGCCCTGGGGGGATTTAACTCCACGTGGATGTGGCACTTGGGGACAGGGTCGGTGGTGGCACCGGCAGGGCTGAGGGAAGTTGGACTGGAGGATTTTAGGGCGATTTTCCAACCTATTCTGTAATTCCTGGGGTGCCTTTCTCCCCAAAATCCCCATCTGGGGAGGGTGAGGAATGAAGGCACTCGGGGGATGTGTTTTCCACGGAAAGGGATGGTGGAGGAGCAGAAGGACGCGGTGGTGCCCGGGCAGGACCCGGGTCTCACCTGGATCTGATTTTTGGGATCCAGGGAGCAGCTCCCCCCTCTCCTGCCACACAGGGTCACCTGCCCGGCGGGGATGACACCTGGAAATCGCTCCCCAGCCCCGGCAGCGCCTCTTTCTCATGGAAAACGCTCCGGGAGCGGGGGATGGCTGCAGATCCCGCACAAAACCCCTCTCTGTGCAGCACAAGCGCCTCTCTGTCCCCTCTTGCTTCCCTTCCCTTTAATAATCGTCCCCTTTTGTCCCCACACATTTCCCTCGTGCCATTGTCCCCCTGCTCCCTCAGCCCGCACCAACCCGGGAGCTGCCACCTGTTTTTTCCACGTCCTTTTCCAGAGCACCTGATATATTTATTTTCATTGCCCGGTTTGTATTTTTTTTTTCCTTTTTTGGATTTTTTTTGAGGTTCTGTTAAGTTGATTCCTCCTTCCCGTGCCCTGGGAGCCGCGGTTAATGAGTAACCACGGCGAGCTCCGGGGCAGCTGCCTCACACAAACCGAGCGGCGAGTTTTTTTTGGAGCTCTGCATAAGGGAACGTTTGTTCTGCAGCCTCTCAATGGATCCTTGTGCAGGAGGCGAGGAGTGTGGGGAGAGAAAGGCAGAGCCGCGAAACCAGCGGCTGCTCCTCCCAGCGCTGTCCCGTGTCGGTGCCTCGGGGATGGGCTGAGTCACCTTGGCTTTATCACAACGCATTTATCTCCCCAGCCCAGCGCACCTTTTAAATTTAAGGCTCGTTTTAAGCGGCTCAAGGATCAGATCAGACAGCCCATCCCGGCGCTGTCGTGGCAGGAATTGGGATTTTTTGTGTTTCTGGCCCGTTGAGGAGCAGGTTTGGCTCTTGGGGTTCAGCAGTTTAGCTGTCCCCTTCCTCCGCTCCGTGTTCGTGGGGATTTTGGGGGGTTTATCCGACATTTGCCGTGGGTTTGAGGCTGTTCCCTCCCCTCCGGAGGCTCCAGGTGTCCCGTGTGACCTTGGCGTGGCATTTACACCTCCGTGCCCTGCGGTGTCACTGAGCAAACAGGTGACGCTGTCCCCGCTCTGCCCTGCTTTGTCCCCGGGCTCCTGGAGCAGCCGGAGGATTCCGGCTCCTGCCTGGCATGGCTCTGCCTCTGTGCTCCACGAGAAAGTCGGGAAAGGACTCCAGGAGCACCCAGTCCAACCTCTGATGGAGAGGAGCCCCCTCTGCTCCTTTTCGGGGGATGGGGACTCCCCCAAAGTGCCTGGGCAGGAATTTCCAGTAACACCCACCCGACCCTGCCTGGCACAGCTCGAGGCTCCTGCCCCTCCTGCCCTCAGAGCCGATCCCGGATCCCCCTCTGTGGTCAGGATTGAGGGGCTCAGACCCCGGCACTGGCAGAGGATCCTTCCCTGGGGCAATCCCAGCTGGATCCTTCCCTTATTCCAGGGACAATCCCAGTTTGATTTTTCTCCTGTTCCTGGGACAATCTCAAACTGGATCCTTCCCATATTCCTGGGACAATCCAAATTCAGATCCTTCTCCTGTTCTTGGGACAATCCCAATTTGATCCTTCCCTTATTCCAGGGACAATCCCAATTTGATCCTTCCCATTTTCCTGAGGCAATCCCAATTCAGATCCTTCCAGTATTCCTGGGACAATCCCAGTTCAGATGCCTTCCCATATTCCAGGGACAATCCCAGTTTGATTCTTCCCCTGTTCCTGGGACAATCCCAATTCAGATCCTTCCAGTATACCTGGGACAATCCCAATTGGGATCCTTCCCATATTTATGGTACAATCCCAGTTTGATTCTTCTTGTCTTCCTGGGTCAATCCCAGACTGGATCCTTACCATATCCCTGGGACAATCCCAGTTTGGATCCTTCACTTTTTCCAGGGACAATCCCAGTTTGGATCCTTCCCTTATTCCAGGGACAATCCCAATTCTGATCCTTCCCTTATTCCAGGGACAATCCCAATTTGATCATTCCTTTATTCCAGGGACAATCCCAAGCTGGGACTGCTCCATGTCCCTTTGTCCCAGGAGCACAGTGTCCCCAAGGTGTCCCCATCCCTGATCCCTGCTCCAGCTCCCCCAAGGAGGATTCCCAGTGCTCCTTCCAGCAGCCAGCCTGGGATCCAGCTAAAACCACACAACCACATTTTCCTCCTCTTTCACAAACCTCAGCTTTGGGGCTTGGTTGTAGTTTTACTTTATTATTTTATTATTATGATTTTAATTTGGGGATTGGCAGCAGTTTTGGGGGGAGACTGGGGCTGTTTGTGTTTTACCTGCCTCAGCTCCCTGGAGCAGCAGCTCTTCATTGGCTCCCACAGCGCTTGGCACTCTCAGCACTGGAAAGAAAAAGCTTTTTGTTCCCATATTTCCATATATTTATATGGATTTAGCAGGGCTGGGAGGGCGTTTAAAGGTCAGAGGACTTGCAGAGGTTACTGTGCTGGCCAGGCCTGGGAACAGGGAGCAGCCTCCTGTGGGAACTCATTCCCACCTCACCCTTCCCTGGCTCCTCATTTTCCCAGTGCTGCCCAGCACTGGACACTCCATTTTCTTGTTTTTCTGGGGAAAACCAGCAGCAGATCCCACGGGCTGGATTTATGGATGTGCCATTCCCAAGCTGGGGTGGGCAAAGCAGCAGGAGCTGGGGCTGTGACCCCAAACAGAGCGTTGGTACCAGCCCAGAATAAAGAGATTTCCTGGCTCTCCCTTCCCAGGGCAGGGCTCCTGCTGCTTCCCAGACTTTTCCCTGTTTTCCTGGAGGAGTCAACAACCCAATCCTTCCTCCTTGGCAATTCCTGGCCACTGGGAGTTCTGTATTTTGGGAATGTTCTTCTGGAGAGGAGCCAGTCCATCCTCCTGGTGGTTTCCTGGGGAGCTCCAAAACCAAGCCTGGAGTGAGGAGCAAGACTTTCCCTCCCAGGAAAACAGGAAAACCCTTTTTTCAGGAAAACCCTCTTCCCTTTCCTTGGCTGTTGCACTCAGGATTTCCTCCCTCAGAGCTGTCAGAGCTCAGATCCAGTGGCCACATTCCCACGTGGGATTTGGCATTTCCAGGGCGAGCTGGATGATCTCAGGGCTCTTTCCCAGCCTGGATCATGCTGGGATTTTGTTCCCCCACATCTGTGGATTCCTGTGGGATAAGGGATGATTCCAGCTGCTCCCATCAGAGGGTGACACAGAAGCTGTGGCAGAGCCTTGGAGAGCTCCAGTTTGTTGTTTTTGTTTTTTGGTTTTTTTTTTGGGAGATGATGTCTGACAGCTCTGTGGGCTCGTGGCTCTGAAGGGAAACACCACTGAAAAACGGAGTAAATTTCGGAATTCAATGACAAAAATGGAAATTTGTCTTTGGGAATCCCAGACCTGTAATCCCACAGGAGTTGGGATCAGTGACACCTCCCCTGCCCCAGGCTGCTCCAAGCTGCCCTCGGGCCCTGCCAGGGATGCAGGGCAGGATCATTCCATCCCTTGGAGCCTTTTCCCAGCTCGTTCCTCACCCTGTTCTGCCTCTTGCCAAACAGGTTTGAATTTCCAACCCTGGCCAGGAACAGGCAGCCCAAGCCCCTCCTGCACAGCACTGAAATGTGGCTTTTCCCCCTTTTTAATATCCCCCAAACGATGACCTTTTCCCTCCTTCAGCAGGCAGCCAAGACAAGCACAACAATGCGATTTGTGCAGAATTCAGCTGCGGTTTCTTCAAGAAATTCATCTGCTCTCGAAGCAATTAGGGGCAGGGAAGCATTTCCACTCCAGCTTCAGGCCCTGAAAAGCTGCCAGCGGGGATTTTTTCCTTCCCCTCCGCTCTCCCTCCTGCTCCCTCAGCCCTCCTTGCCCGAGAAAATCCCGTGGTTTCTCCTCAGCAGTTCTGGGGGGTGAAATCCCAGCCTGGTGCAGGTGGGATGGGGCTGGATCCGTGTCCCTGTCCCTGCTGGGCTGTGCAGGATCATCCCCCTGAGCTGCCACAGCTGCTGGAGGGGACACGGGGACAGCGCCACCCCCTGCTCGGGACCCTCGGGACCCTCCCCACAGCACTGGGGTGCAGAGGGCAGCGCGACCCGCGGGCTCCAGCCCAGAACGAGCCCCGAGCCAACGGCGCCGTTAATTGCTCGCTCATTCCCCGCGTGGGTTAATGATTAAGTTAAATTAATAATTGGGAGAATAATTAAACGAGACAATAACCATTGGGAGCGATTGAAGCGCTCGCGGTTTTGGGGTTACTCATTCACTTTCGGGCGTCGGGCTGGCTGCGCCGGGGATGGATGCTGCTCCCGGAATCCCGCGGAAATCCAGGAAATCCAGGGAAAAGCACCGGCTCTGCCCCGCCCTGGAGAGCGGCGGGGTCCCGGCCAGGAGCGTGTGATGACTGACAAATGATTCGTGTTAATCGCAGAAGTTTTGGAGTTTGTATAAACCAGAATACTTAAAATAAGAAAAGAACGTGGACCTAGATAAAGGTGATTCAACCCACTCTGTGTAAACCCCCCTGTTATTAATATTGTGTGTGCCAGTTTGTAAAAGAGAAAAAAATGGGTTTTTCCATAGTCTGAGAGGATTTTTTCCAGAATCAGATTTCCTGCCTTTGTGTGATCAATCCCAAACTATCAGCTAAGATCAGGCTTCCACTTCTGTTTTTATCTGCCGAGACCAGATGGCTCCATGACCAATTGTCCCAAGAGCTGTCCCACAGAAGTTTGGAAGTTTCTTTGACCACCACTGCTTACCTGGCAGAATTACTACAACAAAACAATACCAATTATTGATTACTACAAGGAAACAATCCTATAAAAAGGGAGCTGCAAACCAGGTTTGGGTGGAAGCGTGGAGTGGGTGGTGACCCCTCACGTTTCCCCCACAGCGCTGCTTGCTCTGTCTGTATAAAACAAACCAATCTGAATTCTGCTGAATATCGAGGCTTCTGCTTCTCATTTATAACAAGCGGAACCGCCCCGAGCCTCGGAGGGACAGACGGACGGAGGGAGGGACAGAAGGGCGCCGGGAGGCGGCTCCAGGCCGAGGGGGAGGAACTACAAGTCCCGAGAAGCGGCGAGCCGCCCCGCGGGGCTATAAAGGGGACGGGCGGCGGCGCAGCCCGAGCATCCCGGGCGCGCTGGAGCGCGGCTGCCCCGGGAGTTCCGGGGACGGAGCGGGGACAGCCCGGCGGCGGAGGAGGAGGATGAGGATGAGGAGGATGCCGCTCGGAGCGCCGCGGGAGCCGCAGCCCCGGGGCGGTGCCGCAGTGGAGGTGGGTGCCGCGCTGGGCTCGGGGGTGCGGGGGGTGCGCACGGGCTCCTCCGGCCGCGCTTCGTCCTGCGGGTCCCCGCTGGGTGCGCCCTGCGCGTCCCCGCGGTGCCGCCGCCGCTGTCGCTTTTCCCCCGTGCCATCCCCTCCGTGTCCCCCCCGTGCCATCCCCTCCGTGTCCCCCCCGTGCCATCCCTCGTGTCCCCCCCAAGCCATCCCCTCTGTGCCACCCTCTCCGTGTCCCCCCCGTGCCAACGCTTGTGTCCCCCTCTGCCATCCCCTCTGTGCCATCCTCTCCGTGTCCCCCCTGCGCCATCCCTCGTATCCCTCTGTGTCCCCTCCGTGTCCCCCCGTGCCATCCCCCTCTGTGCCATCCCCTCCGTGTTTCCCCCGTGCCATCTCTTGTGTTCTCCCGTGCCATCCCATCCGTGTCCTCCCTCTGTCCCTCGTGTCCCCTCTGTGTCCCCCCTGTGCCATCCCCTGTGTCCCCTCCGTGTCCCCTCCGTGTCCCCCCTGCCCGGGATGCTCCCGCTCCCGGCGAGCCAGGCGGAATTTCCCCCTTCTCTCCAAGGAAAAGCGCGTGCCTGCTGTTTCCCCTCGTTGTTTGCGGTATATATATTCTTTTAAAATTTATTTTTAATGCGGTTTTGGGTTTATTTTCACGCCTTTTCCCTCCCCCACCGGGGCAGGTGCGTCTGCAGCCCCTCCCAGCCCCATCCCAGCCTCGGGGCTGGCGATCCGCGGGATTTGGGATGCACAAGAGCACTTTTGTGTGAATCCTGGGGGGGGAAAAAAAAATAAAAAAAAAAAGAATGACTCGGTTCTTTTGCTGCCTACAACAAAAAGACCACACCAGTCTAGACCTGCACACGCCGAAATTCGCGCTGGCTGCGCCGGGACCCGGCGTGGCCGGGGGAGCTCCGGGATCGCTCCGCGGGGCCGGGGATGCTAATTTGGGGAAAAAAAAAAAAAACCAAAAGTTTGATGTTGCTGTGATAGGAACAAGAGGAGCTTTTATTGCCCCGACATTGTTGGTGCTGCTGATGCGGGCTCGGAATTTCCTCCGAGGGCTTTGGAGGCTGCGGGAATCGCTCAGCTCCTGCTAATTGAGACATCTTTGTATCACCGGGGGCGGGGAGAGGGGCAGAGCCGGCGTGACTCAGGCCTGGAGGAGGCTGAGCTCGGCTCTGGGAGGAGGCTGAGCTTAGCCCTGGGAGGAGGCTGAGCTCGGCTCTGGGAGGAGGCTGAGCTCGGCTCTGGGAGGAGGCTGAGCTTAGCCCTGGGAGGAGGCTGAGCTCGGCTTTGGGAGGAGGCTGAGCTTGGCTTTGGGAGGAGGCTGAGTTTAACTTTGGGAAGAGGCTGAGTTTGGCTTTAGGAATAAGCTGAGTTTAACTTTGGGAAGAGGCTGAGTTTTGGTTTAGGAAGAAGCTGAGTTTAACTTTAGGAATAAGCTGAGTTTGGCTTTGGGAAGAAGCTGAGTTTAACTTTAGGAATAAGCTGAGTTTGGCTTTGGGAAGAAGCTGAGTTTAACTTTAGGAATAAGCTGAGTTTGGCTTTGGGAAGAAGCTGAGTTTAACTTTAGGAATAAGCTGAGTTTAACTTTGGGTAGAGGCTGAGTTTGGCTCTGGGAAGAGGCTGAGTTTAACTTTGGGATGAGGCTGAGTTTAACTCCAGGAATAAGCTGAGTTTTGGTTTAGGAAGAAGCTGAGTTTGGCTTTGGGAAGAAGCTGAGCTTGGCTTTAGGAATAAGCTGAGTTTAACTTTAGGAATAAGCTGAGTTTGGCTTTGGGAAGAAGCTGAGTTTGGCTTTGGGAAGAAGCTGAGTTTAACTTGAGGAATAAGCTGAGTTTAACTTTGGGACGAGGGCTGATTTGGGTCCCTGATTGGAGACAATCCCTTTGTGCTCCCATTTTCCACAGTTTTCCTGCCAAACCAGCTGGATCTCCAGCAAGCTTCATTTATATATTTATTTATTTTAAAATTTCCCAGCTGTTTTCAGGCATCCCAAACCAAAAATTTGGGAGATCTGGCACTCCTGAAACTCCTTTTGGGATCACTCTGGGAATATCCATCCTCTGGGAAGAGGATCCCAGTGAGGTGTGAAGGGATTTGTGGGGTCTGAGAACCCCAGATCCCAAATTCTTGTGGGGTCAGCAGGAGGCAAAACCCCCTGGGAGCAGGAGTGGGGTGTTCCCTGAGAGAGGAGGGATTTTGGGAATGCTGAGGTGTCTCTAAAATGGGAGGAATTTTGGGAATGCTGAGATTTTTCCCAAGCAGGAAGGATTTTTGGGAATGCTGGGAAATGAGGAATAATCTGTGGAAGGTGGATTCAGCTGGAAAATGAGGAAAAATCAGGAATATCCTGGGGAAGGTGGATTTACCCTGAAGGGCTGGGAAATGAAGAATATTCTGGGAAAGGGGAATTCAGCTGGAAAATGAGGGAAAATCTGGAATATCCTGGGGAAGGTGAATTCAGCTGGAAAATGAGGAGAAATCTGGAATATCCTGGGGAATGTGGATTTACCCTAAAGGGCTGGGAAATGAAGAATATCCTGGGAAAGGGGAATTGAACTGGAAAATGAGGAAATACCAGGAATATCCTGGGGATTGTGGATTCAGTTGGAAAACCAGGAATATCCTGGGGAAGGTGAATTCAGCTGGAAAATGAGGAAAAATCAGGAATATCCTGGGGAAGGTGGATTCAGCTAGAAAATTAGGAATATTCTGGGAAAGGTGGATTCAGCCATGAAGGGCTGGGAAATGAGGAATATTCAGAGGAAGGTGAATTCAGCTGGAAAATGAGGAAACATCAGGAATATCCTGGGGATTGTGGATTTACCCTAAAGGGCTGGGAAATGAGGAATATCCTGGGGAAGATGGATTCAGCTGGAAAATGAGGAAAAATCAGGAATATCCTGGGGAAGGTGGATTCAGCCCAGTGTCACCTGCAATGTTTGGGGAGTTAACGGGATTTTGGGGGCTCAGGGCTCTCCAAGCTCAGGGTTACAGGTGCCGTGGGCAGTGTTGGAACCTGACTTTTTTTAGGATCCTGTGACATCTGGAAGCCCCCGGCTCTGACCCACCAAAGCTGAACTTTTCCCATTCCCCTCCTGCCGTGCTTTAAATAGATTAAACCCAGCGGCCTCCCCTCTCCCTGGCGGATTTTAGCAGCAGCTGGCTCGGCTCTGGGCAGATTTTGGACTCGAGCTCCTCCACCTGGGAGTTCTCCTGGACAGGGAATGATCAGAGCACTTGGAATCAAAAATTTGGGGCCACACCCGGCCCCTCCCTGGGATCACAACTCCTTCCCTGAGGGATTTGGGGGTTGTTTGAACCTTGAACAGAAAAGCGAAACAACAGACGAGAGGGCGAGGAGAGCCGGGGCTGTGCCAGCCCTGCGGCCGTGACAAAGGGCGGCTTGTTCGGCAGGAACGATCCCACCGGGAAAAACGGAGTTAAAGCAGCAATCGGGCCAAAAACAGCGCCGCGAGCGGGTGCAAACGCGGCGGGGAAGCGCTGGAATTCCCAAAAACTCTGGGATTGCGCCCTGGAATTCCCAAAAACCTCTGGGATTGCGCCCTGGAATTCCCAAAAAACTCTGGGATTGCGCCCTGGAATTCCCAAAAACCTCTGGGATTGCCTCCTGGAATTCCCAAAAACCTCTGGGATTGCCTCCTGGAATTCCCAAAAAACTCTGGGATTGCCTCCTGGAATTCCCAAGAACCTCTGGGTTTGTGTCCTGGAATTCCCAAGAACCTCTGGGATCGCGCCCTGGAATTGCCAAAATCCCCTGTGATTGGCTCCTGGAATTCCCAAAAACCGCCGCTATTTCCTCCTGGAATTCCAAAAAAAACCACTGCGATTGCCTCCTGGATTTCCCAAAAACCGCTGTGACTGCCTCCAAATTCCCAAAGACCGCTGTGATTGCCTCCTGGAATTCCCAAAAATCCGCTGTGATTCCCTCCTGGAATTCCCAAAAAGCGCTGTGATTGCCTCCAAATTCCCAAAAAATGCTGTGATTGCCTCCAAATTCCCAAAAACCGCTGTGATTGCCTCCTGGAATTCCCAAAAGCCGCCTTTGGGCTCGGGTTCTTCTCTCCCGGCCGCGATTTCCCCGGAGCTCTGGGCGCCCGCAGCGTTCTGCCCAGGGAAAGGAACATTTTCACTTTTTTTTCAGCTCCTCCTGCCAAGCCACAGATGTTTTTTGAGGGCTAAAACCGAAGCCTTTAAATAAATGTGTTTGATCCCCGGGTGGCTGTGCAGCTTTTGCCGAGGGAAAAAATAAATCTCGGGGCGAGTTTTGTGTCAGGAGCGAACATCCTCAGCTCAGGCTGCTCCTGGAGCTGATTCCCCGGGGTTTTATTCCTTTTTATTCCTTTTTATTCCTTTTTATTCCTTTTTATTCCTTTTTATTCCTTTTTATTCCTTTTTATTCCTTTTTATTCCTTTTTATTCCTTTTTATTCCTTTTTATTCCTTTTTATTCCTTTTTATTCCTTTTTATTCCTTTTTATTCCTTCCTTTTTATTCCTGACAGGGGATCCGAGCTGCGAGAAAACCTCCCGAGGCTTTTGCTGGTAAAGCTCAGCCTAAGCTGAGCTCAGCCTTGAACCTGGGATCAGCCCTGAAAAGGAGATTTGTGCCATAATAGGAGCCTAAAATGAGGGAGGGAAATTCCAGGTGGGCTCTTCAAAATGCTGTTTATTTTATCCAAATGATGCATTTTTAAATTATTTTATCGTTTAAAATGCTGTTTATTGTATCCAAATGATGCTGCATTTTATTTATTATCATTTAAAATGCTGTTTATTGTATCCAAACGATGCAGCCATTTATTTATTATTATTTAAAATGCTGTTTATTGTATCCAAATGATGCAGCAATTCACGGGCCGTGGGTGACAGAGCCCAGCCCACAGCTGTGGGTTCTTCTGAAAACTTCTAATTCTGGTTCCAATGAATTATTTACTTTTAATTACAGAGCATCTTAAAACCTGACAACCATCACCTATAGCCCATCATTACTAACATTACCACATTCATATTATGATTTTCCAATCACCAAAATTAGTGTGTTACACTTTAACCTAAAAGTTTTTTTTTTTTCAGTTTCCTCGCAGTGGAAAATCCTGAGATCTTTTCTCTCCTTGCAACATTTTTGTTTGTCTGTGAAAATCTTTTTGCTTAGTAAAAACATCTTTTTTTTTGTGATGGGTTTGCTCAGAGTCATAAAACCCCTTCCAGCTCACTTTGCTTTCTTAGTCACCCAGTAAAACTCGCTGAGCAATTTATTTTTTTTCTATATCAAAACTCGCTATAATTTCTATACCATCTTCAAATTCTACATTCAGAGATATTTTGGTTAGACACACACATATCTGTGAGAGCTTTTTGTTAACTCTGTGGTTCAGCTCCTGTTTGGGATCAGCTGGGAGGAGCTGCTGGGCGCCGGTGTCACCTTGTCCCCAGGCTGGGGTGTCACTGCTGCCGCTGAGCTGCTCCAGCTCCTCTGAAATGCACTCTCAGCCTCAGGATTTTTGCAAGTTTTCCCTAAATTTAGTGAGAGAAAAGGTGTTTTTGGGATGCTGTCCCCTGACCAGTGACACCCAGAGGCAGGTGCCTCTGCCTGGGCTGGGAATTCCAGGAGTTCCACGCCCTGGGATGAGCTCCAGGAGGTTTCCTCACAGCCAGCTCTTCCTTGGGCTTAAATCCCAAATAAAAATTTAAAAAAAAATACTATTTCCTAGTTTTCAAAAGTAATGAAAATGTGTGGCAGAAAGGCAATTTAATTATGGCATTATGGCATATCAGCCTGGAAACCTGCTGGAATCGATTTGGCTTTCAATACAAAGCAAAATTATTGTAAGTTTTTTTTTTTTCCCCCCCAAAAAATTTCTCTTTAAATAGAAAGACGAAGTTTGTAATTATTGGATACTTTAAAAAAATGAAAGCATTTTATTTAAAAAAAATAAATAGTTCAGGACTGGCAATGTTCCAGCATTTCCTGAGCAGCTGGAGGGGCAGAGGGCAGGGGGGACCCTCCGGGGAGCAGCAGGGCTGAATTTGGGGTCCTGCCTGGGGGAACTGGGGCACCAGCGGCCACTGGGAGGGAGTGGGAGCTGCATCCATCGCTGCGGGGATCGGGGTCGGTGCTGGAGCTGAGCTCCTGAGGGGAGAGCAGGGAACTCGCTGCGTGGGGAGAGGAGCTGCTCACCTCTCCTGCTTTTCGGTATTTGCCTGTTTTCCACGGTCCCCTGGCTGTCAGATCCCGGCACCGGGGGTTCCATCCCTTTTTCCCCGCGGAGCAGGGAGGGCAGGCGGCTCCGGGAGGCGGGACGGGGAGCAGGACATCTCCTGCGGGCTGTGCCCTGGAGCAGCGCCCCAGCCCGTCCCAGCCCCGCGGGGTCGGTGGGATCTGCCCGCCCGGGGGAGGAGCCGCTCCCCCGCCCGGATGGGGAATAATGCTCCCCTTTCTACGGCTTCTCCAATTGTTCCCGAAAATCCTCTTTCAAAGGAGGAGAGTTCCTTCCTTCCTTTCAGCTGCCGGTATCTTGAAGAATTCGCTCCATTGTGAGGCCGGGACAGAGACCCCTCTATGAGGCTCTGCCCGCGCCCCCCTGCCCTGCCCCGCCGCCCCATCCCAACAAGCCCCCATTCTCCTCTGAAGAGGGTCCCTCTGTCTAACGCCAAGTAACTCTTAAGGGCAGCATTTATCCCGGGGCACTCAGCTCACAAAGAGTGCTGGAGTGTCAAATAAACTCCCCGCAGCCTGCAAAGAGCAGAGGAAGAAAAAACACAAAACCCCCTTTCTTTCCACCCCTGCGGGGAAACAAATACGGACTTTGTGCCGGCGCCCTTAACGAGCCCGGCGGCGCGGTGGCCACGGGAGGGGCTCCGGGGGCACCTGGCACATGGCAGGGACTCCAACCCCCCCAAAAAACCCTGCTGGCTGCCCCCAGTCCCTGCTGCTGGTTGGGTTCGGTGTGGGGGAGCCGCTCGTGTTGTCACCGCAGTTAAGGGACAGGCTGCGACATTCCGGGCTCAGCTCGTGTCTCCCGGTGGATTCAGCTCGGGAACTGTCACCCGTGAGCGCCAGGGCTGTTTGCTGCGGTGTGCTTCCCTGCCAGGAGCCAGTTTTCCCCGCGTGGATTCCAGCAGGGATTGCCTGTGCCCAGGGGACACGTCCTGAGCCAGGCAGGGGCCACCAGCGTGGCCAGCCCCTCTGCCTGCAGCAGCAGGGAAAATCCAGCTGGCTCTGCCACAATTTGGGTGCTGGGTTTGGGGAGTTTTGTGCTCGGAGGAGGACAAGGATGGACACAAGGTCCAGTGACCGAGGTCACTCCTCCCCCCGCCCTGACCTTTGGTTCTCTGCAGGTTTTGCCACTCCTGGAGGGAATTCCATCCACGCCAGGAGCTGCTGGGATCTCCTTGGAGCTGTCCCTGCCCCGGACTGCCACTTGTCCCCTGGATTTGTCCCTCTGCCCCTGAGCCTCGCTGGGATCTGGATGCTCGCTCCCCCTTCAGCTGGGAATGGCACCTGCTCCTCCCAGACCTCCTGGATTTGTGGATTTACTGCTGCTGGCATCGTGCTGCTGGGACTGGCTGTGCCACAGGGAATTTCAGATGTGGAAAAGCTGCACTGGCAGCCTGAGGCTACAATTCCTTTTTTTTGGGCTACTCTGAGCATCCTGGCTCTGCAGGAGGAAGGATTCCATGCACTGCTGGAGGACAAATCCTGCTGCTCTGAGGTGAGTCAAGAATATTTTTTTTTTCTTTAAAGCATCTTCCTGTTGGACTTCTTAGAAAATTGTATTTTCCTTGTCTTGAGGATTAAAAAAACCAGCCAATGCAGGGATCTGCTGTGAGGGACTGAGGGAGACAGGTTTGTTCTGACAGCTGCACTGGCTGCTTTTATCAATACATGAAATTTTTAGTGCTTGAAATCCCCAACAGGAGTTTTCTTCCTGGAGTTTTATCTCTGAGTAATGGATAAAAGGTTACAGGCTGCAGCTTCCCAGGAGGTTTTATTTTCTTTCCCTCAGGAGGGGAATCCTGATGGGTTTCCACTCTCCCGTGGCTTGTCAGGGGCCCTGGGGACAATGTGTGCCCTGTCCTGGGGGCTCCCTGTGGAAGGGAGGCTGCTGTGAACCTCCTTGGGATGGAAAATCCATCTTCCTGCCAGAAAATGATGCCTGACTTTGGATTTTGGGGGGATCTGTGCTGCTGTTGTCAACTGGGTGTGACATGGGACAAGTGCTGGAGGATTGGGGATGTTTGACCTGGGAGGAGGAGGAGGAAGGAATGGGATTTCTTAGGTGGGGAATAGGAGGATGGAACAGGATTTCTTGGGTGGGGAATAGGAGGAAGGAATGGGATTTCTTGGATGAGGAATAGGAGGATGGAATGGGATTTCTTGGATGAGGAATAGGAGGAAGGAATGGGATTTCTTGGGTGGGGAATAGGAGGATGGAATGGGATTTCTTGGATGAGGAATAGGAGGATGGAATGGGATTTCTTGGATGAGGAATAGGAGGAAGGAATGGGATTTCTTGGATGAGGAATAGGAGGAAAGAATGGGATTTCTTGGATGAGGAATAGGAGGAAAGAATGGGATTTCTTGGATGAGGAATAGGAGGATGGAACAGGATTTCTTGGCTGGGGAATAGGAGGATGGAATGGGATTTCTTGGATGAGGAATGAGCTGCTGGGGGGCACAAATCCAGCAGGGTCTGGTGTTTGCTCCCAGACGGGGAAAATGCAAACCTGGAGCTCTGAGTGGCTGAAACAGCTCCTGGTTTCAGTCTTGGACGCTGCAGGATCTGCTTGACGAGGTTTGGGGTGGTTCATTTTCCTCTCAGCCCGTTCCTGAGTGCTGCCTTTGCAGCTCAGACTCTCCCCTCAGGGTTGGGGCTTTCCCTCGAGGATCCCATAAATTGTGGTTTTCCCTGGATGATCCCATGGATTGTGGTTTTCCCTTGATCCCATGGACTGTGGTTTTCTCTTGATCCCATGGATTGTGTTTTCCCTGGATGATCCCAAGGATTGTGGCTTTCCCTGGATCCCATGGATTGTGTTTTCCCTCAATGATCCCATGGACTATGGTTTTCCCTTAATGATCCCAAGGATTGTGGCTTTCCCTCGATGATCCCATGGGCTCTGGTTTTTCCTTGATCCCATGAACTGTAGTTTTTCATTTATGATCCCATGGATTGCTGTTTTCCCTTAATGATCCCATGGATTGCTGTTTTTCCTTGATGATCCCATGGATTTTGGTTTTCCCTTGATCCCATGGATTGTGGTTTTCCCTCAATGTTCCCATGGATTGCTGTTTTCCCTTGATGATCCTATGGGCTGTAGTTTTCCCTTTTTGATTTCATGGATTGTGGCTTTCCCTTGATCCCAAGGATTGTGGTTTTCCCTCAATGTTGCCATGGATTGTAGTTTCCCCTTAATGTTTCCATGGATTGTTGTTTTCCCTTAATGATCCCTTGGATTGTGGTTTTCCTTTGATCCCATGGATTGTGTTTTCCCTCAATGATCCCATGGATTGTTGTTTTCCCTTAATGATTCCATGGATTGTGCTTTCTCTCAATGATCCCATGGACTGTGGTTTTCTCTTGATGATCCCATGGATTCATGGGTTGTAGTTTTCCCTCAATGATCCCAAGGATTGTGGCTTTCCCTTGATCCCAAGGTCTGTGTTCTTTCCTTGATGATCCCATGGATTGAAGTTTTCCCTCAGTGACTCCATGGGTTGTTTTCTCCTCTATGATCCCATGATGAATCCCTTTCCAGCAGGATCTCTGTGCTGTCCCTGCCTCTGGAGCCCAGGGCTGAGATCTGTGCCCAGGATCTCCACTTCCACATTTTCCAGCCGAGCTCTTGGGGCTCAGTTGGGGCAGAGATTTTTTCACTGCACTGGTGTGGAGCAGCCCAGCCCTCCCTGGCTCCTCTGTGATGTGGGGCCAGGCTGATTTTGGGGTTTGCTTGGGGTTTTTGGCATTTTCCCCTTTATTTTCTGAGGGGTGTCCTGTGGTTTCTGGGTCTGTGGTGCAGATGTTGGTGCTTGAGGTGGCTGAGTCCTGTCCTGGTGCTGCACTTCTCCTGGAATGGTTTGGATTTGGAATCTTGAAGTTTATCTTGTCCCAACCCGTGCTGTGATCAGGGACACCTTGGGTAGAACGGGTTCCTGTCCAAGTGGTCTTGCAGTCCTGCAGGAAGGCTGAGAGATCCTCCCCTGGGGCTGCAGAGATCTCCCCTGGGGCTGCAGACAGAGAGATCCTCCCCTGGGGCTGCAGAGAGATCTCACCTGGGGCTGCAGAGATCTCCCCTGGGGCTGCAGAGATCTCACCTGGGGCTGCAGAGATCTCCCCTGGGGCTGCAGACAGAGAGATCCTCCCTGGGGCTGCAGAGAGAGATCCTCACCTGGGGCTGCAGAGAGATCTCACCTGGGGCTGCAGAGAGATCCTCCCCTGGGGCTGCAGAGAGAGATCCTCCCTGGGGGCTGCAGAGAGATCCTCACCTGGGGCTGCAGAGAGAGATCTCACCTGGGGCTGCAGAGATCCTCCCCTGGGGCTGCAGAGAGAGATCTCCCTGGGGCTGCAGAGAGATCTCCCCTGGGGCTGCAGAGAGAGATCTCCCCTGGGGCTGCAGAGAGATCCTCCCCTGGGGCTGCAGAGAGATCTCACCTGGGGCTGCAGAGATCTCACCTGGGGCTGCAGAGATCCTCACCTGGGGCTGCAGAGAGAGATCTCCCTGGGGCTGCAGAGAGAGATCTCACCTGGGGCTGCAGAGAGATCTCCCCTGGGGCTGCAGAGAGAGATCTCCCCTGGGGCTGCAGAGAGATCTCCCCTGGGGCTGCAGAGAGAGATCCTCACCTGGGGCTGCAGAGAGATCTCACCTGGGGCTGCAGAGATCTCACCTGGGGCTGCAGAGATCCTCCCCTGGGGCTGCAGAGATCCTCCCTGGGGCTGCAGAGAGAGATCCTCACCTGGGGCTGCAGAGAGAGATCTCACCTGGGGCTGCAGAGATCTCACCTGGGGCTGCAGAGATCCTCCCCTGGGGCTGCAGAGATCCTCCCCTGGGGCTGCAGAGAGAGATCTCCCCTGGGGCTGCAGAGAGAGATCCTCCCCTGGGGCTGCAGAGATCCTCCCTGGGGCTGCAGAGAGATCTCACCTGGGGCTGCAGAGAGAGAGATCTCACCTGGGGCTGCAGAGAGAGATCTCACCTGGGGCTGCAGAGAGATCTCACCTGGGGCTGCAGAGAGAGATCCTCACCTGGGGCTGCAGAGAGATCTCCCTGGGGCTGCAGAGAGAGATCTCACCTGGGGCTGCAGAGAGAGATCTCACCTGGGGCTGCAGAGAGATCTCCCCTGGGGCTGCAGAGAGATCTCACCTGGGGCTGCAGAGATCTCACCTGGGGCTGCAGAGAGATCTCCCCTGGGGCTGCAGAGAGATCTCCCCTGGGGCTGCAGAGAGATCTCACCTGGGGCTGCAGAGAGAGATCTCCCTGGGGCTGCAGAGAGAGATCTCACCTGGGGCTGCAGAGAGATCCTCACCTGGGGCTGCAGAGAGATCTCACCTGGGGCTGCAGAGAGAGATCTCACCTGGGGCTGCAGAGAGAGATCCTCACCTGGGGCTGCAGAGAGAGATCTCACCTGGGGCTGCAGAGAGAGATCTCACCTGGGGCTGCAGAGAGAGATCCTCACCTGGGGCTGCAGAGATCTCCCCTGGGGCTGCAGAGATCTCCCCTGGGACTTCAGGCCAGGTTTTATCAGGAACTCCAGCAATTCCTTTTCAAACCCTGGCTGTGAAATCTTCCTTGTCACTTCGTTAATTCCTTGGTGCTGATCTGTCCCTGAGATTTTCCCTGCCCTGCTCCAGGGCAGGTGAAATTTTGGCTCAGGGGAACCCACCTGCCAAAAGTTGTAGGGACTCCCTGACCCTGCTGAGCCCCGGTGACATCCCACGGAGTCACAGAATCATTCCGGCTGGGAAAGCCCTCAAAGGTCACGAGTCCAGCTGTCCCCAGGGCCACCAGCCGTGTCCCCAGGGCCACATTCCCGTGGGAAGGGCGGGTCCCAATGGATCTGGTGCCAGCGGGGTCGGGAGCACATCCCAGGAGGGAGGGGCTGGATCCTGGCGGGGACTTTGGGGGCACATCCTGGGTGGGAAATGTGGGATTGCAGCAGAATTCCTGTGGGATTGCAGTGGGATTCCTGTGGGATTGCAGTGATATTCCAGAGTAATTACAGAGGGATTGCAGCGGGATTGCAGTGATATTCCAGAGGAATTCCAGTGATATTCGAGAGGAATTCCAGCAGGATTCCAGAGGGATTCCAGAGAGACTGCAGTGGGATTGCAGCGAGATTCCTGCAGGATTCCAGAGGGATTCCAGAGAGACTGCAGTGGGATTGCAGCGAGATTCCTGCAGGATTCCAGAGGGATTCCAGTGGGATAGCTGCAGGATTCCAGAGGGATTCCAGAGGGATAGCTGCAGGATTTCAGAGGGATTCCAGAGGGATAGCTGCAGGATTTCAGAGGGATTCCAGAGGGATAGCTGCAGGATTTCAGAGGGATTCCAGAGGGATAGCTGCAGGATTTCAGAGGGATTCCAGAGGGATAGCTGCAGGATTTCAGAGGGATTGCAGCAGGATTGCAACGGGATTGCAGTGGGATTCCAGAGAAATTCCAGCAGGATTGCAGCAGGATTCCAGTGAGATTCCTGCAGGATTCCAGAGGGATTCCAGAGGAATTCCAGCGGGATTCCAGCAGGATTGCAGTGGGATTACAGTGAGATTCCTGCAGGATTCCAGCGGGTTTCCAGCGGGATTGCAGTGAGATTGTAGCAGGGTTGCAGCACGATTCCAGAGGAATTGCAGAGAGATTGCAGTGGGGTTGCAGTGGGACTGCAGAGCAATTCCAGAGGGATTACAGAGATATTCCAGAGGAATTCCAGAGGAATTCCAGAGGGATTCCAGCGATATTCCGAGGAACTCCAGAGCGGTTCCAGCGGGTTTCCAGCGGGATCGCGCTGACCCCTGGCGGCAGCAGCCGCAGCGCCTGCACTGCCCGGAGGGGCCCGCAGGGGGCGCGGGGCTCGGTGGGATCGCTGGGAATGGGATGGGATTTGGGACGGGGGTATGGGATATGGGATATAGGGTATGGAATGTGGGATATGGGATAGGAGATATGGGATAGGAGATATGGGATATGGAATATGGGATATGGGGTATGGAATGTGGGATATGGGATAGGAGATGTGGGATATGGAATATGGGATATGGAATATGGGATATGGAATATGGGATATGGGGTATGGAATGTGGGATATGGGATAGGAGATCTGGGATATGGATATGGGATATGGAATATGGGATATGGAATGTGGGATATGGGATAGGGGATATGGGATATGGATATGGAATGTGGGATATGGGATAGGAGATGTGGGATATGGGATAGGAGATATGGGATATGGATATGGGATATGGGATATGGATATGGAATGTGGGATATGGGATAGGAGATATGGGATAGGAGATATGAGATATGGAGTATGGGATATGAGATAGGAGATATGGGATATGGATATGGAATGTGGGATACGGGATAGGAGATATGGGATATGGATATGGGATATGGGATATGGATATGGAATGTGGGATACGGGATATGGAGTATGGGATATGGATATGGGATATGGATATGGATATGGGATATGAGACCTCAAAGCTCATCCAGTGCCCCTCCTGCCGTGAGCAGCGACACCTTCCCCTGTCCCAGGGTGCTCCAAGCCCCGTCCAACCTGGCCCTGGGCATTTCCAGAGAAGGGGCAGCCAAGAATTCCTTCCCAATATCCATCCATCCCTGCCCTCTGGCAGTGGGAACCATTCCCTGTTCCTGTCGCTCCACCCTTTGTCCAAATCCCCCCATCAGCTCCTCTGGAGCTTCTTCAGGCTCTGGAAGGGGTTTTAAATTTTCCCGGGAGGCAGGACATTCCCAGCTTTCCCAGCCTGGATCCGGAGCAGAGATGCTCCAGCTTCTGAGCTGAAAAACCTGGAAAAAGGTTTTAAAAATCCATGGAGCAGCGGATATCTTTGGGAGCAGCGGTTAAACCCCGCAGGGCTGCTCCGGAGGGGGCGGGATTTTGGGAAAGCCCCTCCGGGGGGTGCACGCTGCGCCAGGAGTCGCAGGGAGGTGACGGGGCTGGAGCCGCGTCCTGCGGCCGCTGGATGGCAGCGGAGCTCCGCGGGATTCCCGTCCTGCGGCGTTCCCATCCCGGATTCCCGTCTCGCGGCATTCCCGTCCTGTGGCATTCCCATCCCGGATTCCCGTCCCGCGGCATTCCCGTCCTGTGGCATTCCCATCCCGGATTCCCGTCCCGCGGCATTCCCGTCCTGCGACATTCCCATCCCGGATTCCTGTCCTGTGCCTTTCCCCTTCGACATTCCTGTTCTGCATTCCCGCTCCTGGTTCTGCATCCATCCCATTCCATCCCAGCTCCATCCCATCTCCATCCCAGCTCCATCCCTGTTCCCATCCCAGCTCCATCCCAGCTCCATCCCAGCTCCATCCCAGCTCCATCCCAGCTCCATCCCAGCTCCATCCCAGCTCCATCCCAGCTCCATCCCAGCTCCATCCCAGCTCCATCCCTGTTCCCATCCCAGCTCCATCCCAGCTCCATCCCAGCTCCATCCCAGCTCCATCCCAGCTCCATCCCAGCTCCATCCCTGTTCCCATCCCTGTTCCCATCCCTGTTCCCATCCCTGTTCCCATCTCTGTTCCCATCCCTGTTCCATCCCATTCCATCCCATTCCATCCCATTCCATCCCATCTCCATCCCATCTCCATCCCATCTCCATCCCAGCTCCATCCCAGCTCCATCCCAGCTCCATCCCAGCTCCATCCCTGTTCCATCCCAGCTCCATCCCGGCTCCATCCCAGCTCCATCCCAGCTCCATCCCAGCTCCATCCCAGCTCCATCCCAGCTCCATCCCAGCTCCATCCCATCTCCATCCCAGCTCCATCCCAGCTCCATCCCAGCTCCATCCCTGTTCCCATCCCAGCTCCATCCCAGCTCCATCCCAGCTCCATCCCAGCTCCATCCCAGCTCCATCCCAGCTCCATCCCTGTTCCCATCCCTGTTCCCATCCCTGTTCCCATCCCTGTTCCCATCTCTGTTCCCATCCCTGTTCCATCCCATTCCATCCCATTCCATCCCATTCCATCCCATCTCCATCCCATCTCCATCCCATCTCCATCCCAGCTCCATCCCAGCTCCATCCCAGCTCCATCCCAGCTCCATCCCTGTTCCATCCCAGCTCCATCCCGGCTCCATCCCAGCTCCATCCCAGCTCCATTCCAGCTCCATCCCAGCTCCATCCCTGTTCCCATCCCAGCTCCATCCCTGTTCCCATCCCTGTTCCCATCTCTGTTCCCATCCCTGTTCCCATCCCATCTCCATCCCATCTCCATCCCAGCTCCATCCCAGCTCCATCCCAGCTCCATCCCAGCTCCATCCCAGCTCCATCCCTGTTCCCATCCCATCTCCATCCCATCTCCATCCCTGTTCCCATCCCATCTCCATCCCAGCTCCATCCCAGCTCCATCCCAGCTCCATCCCAGCTCCATCCCAGCTCCATCCCAGCTCCATCCCAGCTCCATCCCAGCTCCATCCCAGCTCCATCCCAGCTCCATCCCTGCTCCATCCCATCTCCATCCCGGCTCCATCCCTGCCCATCCCAGCTCCATCCCATCTCCATCCCAGCTCTATCCCTGCTCCATCCCATCTCCATCCCATCTCCATCCCAGCTCCATCCCTGCTCCATCCCTGTTCCCATCCCATCTCCATCCCATCTCCATCCCAGCTCCATCCCAGCTCCATCCCAGCTCCATCCCAGCTCCATCCCAGCTCCATCCCAGCTCCATCCCTGTTTCCATCCCAGCTCCATCCCAGCTCCATCCCAGCTCCATCCCAGCTCCATCCCAGCTCCATCCCTGTTCCCATCCCATCTCCATCCCATCTCCATCCCTGTTCCCATCCCATCTCCATCCCAGCTCCATCCCATCTCCATCCCAGCTCCATCCCAGCTCCATCCCTGCTCCATCCCAGCTCCATCCCGCTCCATCCCCGGCTCCATCCCCGGCTCCATCCCGGCTCCATCCCAGCTCCATCCCAGCTCCATCCCTGTTCCCATCCCAGCTCCATCCCGGCTCCATCCCAGCTCCATCCCAGCTCCATCCCTGTTCCCATCCCAGCTCCATCCCAGCTCCATCCCTCTTCCCATCCCTCTTCCCATCCCAGCTCCATCCCAGCTCCATCCCAGCTCCATCCCAGCTCCATCCCAGCTGCATCCCAGCTCCATCCCTGTTCCCATCCCAGCTCCATCCCAGCTCCATCCCAGCTCCATCCCATCTCCATCCCATCTCCATCCCAGCTCCATCCCAGCTCCATCCCAGCTCCATCCCAGCTCCATCCCAGCTCCATCCCTGTTCCCATCCCAGCTCCATCCCTGTTCCCATCCCAGCTCCATCCCTGTTCCCATCCCAGCTCCATCCCTGTTCCCATCCCAGCTCCATCCCAGCTCCATCCCAGCTCCATCCCAGCTCCATCCCAGCTCCATCCCAGCTCCATCCCAGCTCCATCCCAGCTCCATCCCATCTCCATCCCTGTTCCCATCCCAGCTCCATCCCAGCTCCATCCCAGCTCCATCCCTGCTCTGGAGTGCTGAGGGAATGAGGGATGAGGAGGAGGAGGGAGCAGATCTGAGGTGACAAATGTGACTTTTACGGATCTGCCTTTGGCCAGAAACCTTTGGCACTTGGGCAAACCGAAACTTCTCTGGAGTGCTGCTGATCCATGGCTGTGAGCCGGGGCTCTCCAGGCTCCCGAGGATTCCCTGCTCGGAATTCCTTGGCCCCCAGGCTTTTCCCTGGCCTGGCTGCAGGGGATTCCCTTCTCCATGAGGAAAGGGCAGGATCGCGTTTGGGAATGCTCTGGGATGGGTCTGGGATGGAATTTGGAGATCTCGATTAAATCCTCGAGTCCTGCTGGCCTTGGGGATTTGGGGGAGTGTGGGATTTGGGGAGTGTGGGATTTGGGGAGTGTGGGATCTGGGGAATGGGGGATTTGGGGAGTGTGGGATTTGGGGAAGGGGGATTTGGGGAAGGGGGGATTTGGGGAGTGTGGGATTTGGGGAGTGTGGGATTTGGGGAATATGGGATTTGGGGAGTGTGGGATTTGGGTAATGGGGGATTTGGGGAGTGTGGGAACTTCCTTTAAGTTGACTAATTGACAAATCTGCACTACTAAAACCGAGCAAAGCAGAAGCATAGCATATAATTAAACTTCATATTTTCTTTAAACTATTATCTAAAAGAAATACTGCTGTTCCCCCACTTAAAAAAACCAAAACAAATCCCAAGTTCACAATCTTCTGCAGGCAAAACACAATACAGCAATCAACAAGAAATAATCAATAATTATTAATAATTAAGTAATAGACATGCATTTATAAAATCAGGTAATCCAGAGCTCTCTGTTGGCAGAGAGGAACACTCCCAGCTCTTTCCCAGCTCCTCCTGCTCTTTCAGCCCACAGCAAACCCCATTTATTTAATTTTCTGGGGTGCTTCTTCAGGCTCTCCCAAAGGGAAAATTTGATCCAGGGATTTTGCACCCCAGGAGCTGCGAGTTGCACCTCGGGGTAAATGAAATTTGTGTGACCTCCTCCCCTCCCAGCCTCCTGTGCGTCCCTGGGAGGCACAAATCTGCTTAAAAACTCAATTTAGGCTTCTCACCTGCCTTTCTAACAAAAAAGGAGTTTTTGAGGTGATATTTTCGCCCTTCCTGGGGTGCATCTGCCCAGCCCTGGGAGCTGTGCTGTGCCCTTGGCCTCTGGAATGCTCTTTTCATTGATATTTTCTGGGAACAAAAAAAGAAAAAATGCTGGCTTTGTATCCACTGCCCCTTTCTTTGCCCACGCAGAAGGGGAGGGAGGGAAAAAAAACAAAACAAAAACGACTCAAATATTTTCTTGTAACAAAAGGCTGTGGGTGAATCTGGATCAGCCTCTCTGCTCCGTTTCAGGCCAGATCTCCAGGGTTTTCAGCAGAGAAATTAAAACACTGGAGCTTTTTCTTTTCTCCTGCAGAACAAACAGGAGCAGTTCCCACTTCCTCCCGCTCAGAAACAAAACCAGCCCGACCTCTCCAGCAGAAACCCTGCCAGGAGACTTTCCTTCCGAATTGTTGGGGATTTTTTCAGCTCTGATTAGTATTCGGGGCTGGGGCTGCGGGTTTTCAGGAGCAGGCTCCGGGCAAATCCTTCCCTCAGCTTCCATCCCCTCCCGTCTGTGCCCTGCACCTTCCTCCTCCTCCTCCTCCCTCTGCCTTTGTGTCCTGTCCTCCTTTGGTGCCTTTTGGCCACCACATGCGCGGCAGGGGGTTGGAACTGGGTGATCCTGGGGGTTCCTGCGAGCCAAACCATTCCCTGAGCCCGTAGAACTCCTGCTTTTCCCTTCTCTTGTCTTTTTCTCCTTCTCTTTCTCTTCTCTTCTCTCTTCTCTCTCTTCTCTTCTCTCTCTTCTCTTCTCTTCTCTTCTCTTCTCTTCTCTTCTCTTCTCTTCTCTTCTCTTCTCTTCTCTTCTCTTCTCTTCTCTTCTCTTCTCTTCTCTTCTCTTCTCTTCTCTTCTCTTCTCTTCTCTTCTCTCTTCTCTTCTCTTCTCTTCTCTCTCTTCTCTTCTCTTTTCTCTTCTCTTTTCTCTTCTCTTTTCTCTTCTCTTTTCTCTTCTCTTTTCTCTTCTCTTTTCTCTTCTCTTTTCTCTTCTCTTTTCTCTTCTCTTTTCTCTTCTCTTCCCTTCTTCCCTTCTTCCCTTCTTCCCTTCTTCCCTTCTTCCCTTCTTCCTTCCCTTTTTATTTTTTGGGAGCTTTGCTGCCCTGGCAGGAGCTGCCCCGAGGATTCCCTGCTGCACTTCCTTGCCTTCCAGGCTTTTCCCTGCCCTGGCTGCAGGGGGATTCTCTTTTCCATGAGGAAAGGGCAGGATCACGTTTGGGAATGCCCTAAAGGGACAAAGGATGGGTCTGGGATGGAATTTGGAGATCTCCTCCTTCTGTCTCCGTTAAATCTGAGGAAAGGTGGAATCCTGGGGGGCCCTTGGGAATGTGGGATTTGGGGAATGTGGCTCAGCCCAGTCCCTGGGGAAGCAGATCCTTGTTTTTCCCACCTCCAGCATTCCCAGGAGCTGTTGCCCCCATCCCACTTCTTGTTCTCTGGGAGCTGCTGCTCAGCTCTTCTCTCCAGCTTTGAATTTTGTGAGCTGCTTTTGCATTCCATGGGAAGATTTTCCTTTTCCTGTAGGAAAATTCCACTTTTCTACGGAAAAATTTCCCTTTTCTATGGAAAAATGCCCCTTTTCCTTGGGAAAATTCCCCCTTTCCTTGGGAAAATTCCTTTTTCCTTGGGAAAATTCCTTTTTCCTTGGGAAAATGCCCCTTTTCCCTGGCAGGAGCCTTGGGTGATGCTTTCCACAGCTGCTTTGTGTTCAAACTGCCCCAAATTGTTGGATCACGGCTTTGGAGCTCTGTGTGCAGCTTTATCACAAAGTAAACCCCAAATCTGATTTTGGGCCAGGGCTGTTTTTCCAGCTGGGGTGTGGGAATGCCTGGCCTGTGTTCCCAGCTATCCCAGCCTGGGATGGGAATGCTCCAAGAGGTCCTGTCTGAGCTGGGGGATTTTGGCATTTCGGAGCTTTTGGGGCTGGGTGAGAGGCAGCAGCTGTGCTTGGACAGTTGGGGATAATTCCCAAATTCTCCAGTTTAAAATCCAAAGGGCAGGAGCAGAGTGTGGGAGCTGCTGGGGGTTCTCCTGGGATGAAGCTGGAGCGTTCTGTGCCGAGGGTTTTTGGGGAAGAGCCTGGGGAAGGAGCTCTGTGCTGACCTCCCCTGCAGGGCTGGGGCTCCTCTGGGTGCTCCTAAACCTGCTGTGCCTGAACCCCCAAACTGTGGGTATTCCTAAACCTGCTGTCTCCAAATCCCAAAACTCTGCATGTTCCTAAACCTGCTGTCTCCAAATCCCAAAATTCTGGATATTCCTAAACCTGCTGTCTCCAAATCCAGGGTTCCTTCCCTGGGAAATTTTTGTGCTCCAGGATTTCTTCCCTGGTGGATTTTTGTGCTCCAGGGCTCCTTTCCCGAGTGATTTTTGTGCTCCAGGATTTCTTCCCTGGTGGATTTTTGTGCTCCAGGGTTCTTTCCCTGGTGGATTTTTCTGCTCCAGGGCTCCTTCCCCGGGGATTTTTGTGCTCCAGGGTTCCTGCCCTGAGGGATTTTCTGCTCCAGGGTTCCTTCCCTGGTGGATTTTTATGCTCCAGGGTTCTTTCCCTGGTGGATTTTTGTGCTCCAGGGCTCCTTCCCCGGGGATTTTTCTGCTCAGGGCTCCTGACCCAGGAGATTTTTGTGCTCCAGGGCTCTTTCTCTGGAGGATTTTTATGCTCCAGGGTTCTTTCCCTGGTGGATTTTTATGCTCCAGGGCTCCTTCCCTGGTGGAATTTTCTGCTCCAGGGCTCCTGACCCAGGAGATTTTTGTGCTCCAGGGTTCTTTCCCCGGGGATTTTTCTGCTCCAGGGCTCCTTGCCCGGGGGATTTTTGTGCTCCGGGGCTCCTTGCCCAGGTGTTCGCGCAGCTCGCTGCTCGTAAAGCGGCGCTCTCAGAGGATTAAGGGGTAATCGCCGCTCGCCGGCGGGTTATAAACAACTGCCGGGCTCTTTAACACCTTCCCTGAAGCGCGCCCTGCCCTGCCCCGCACTCCCGGCCCGGCGCTCCGGACGGACGGACGGGGACAGACGGACGGGGACAGACGGACAGGGGCTCTGCGCCTCGCCGTGCCCCGCCAGCCCCGGGGTGCAGGACGGGTTTAGGGGATCAGGAGGGGTGGGGAAGGTTCCTGGGGACCCAGCGCTGGATGGATGTTCCGCATCCATTGAGCTGGTGCAGAGGCAGCCCCCGCTCCAGGCGGGAGTTCCCGTCTCCCGGGAAAAGGGAATTCCTCACACAGAGGGGGAAACATCCCGGGATTGGGGCTTGTGGTGTTTGGGATATGGTGTGATGTTCCCTAATGGCTGAGCAGATCCCACGGGATATCCCTGAATGGAATTTGGGATATGGTGTGAGCTTTTCCTGCTGGGAGCTGAGCAGATCCCACTGGCTGGAATTCGGATATTCTGTGAGATTTCCCTGCTGCCTGAGCAGATCCCATGGGATATCCCTGGAAGGAATTTGGGATATGGTGTAATGTTTCATAATGGCTGAGCAGATCCCATGGGATATCCCTGGCTGGAATTTGGGATAGGGTGTGAACTTTCCCTTCTGGGAGCTGAGCAGATCCCACTGGCTGGAATTTGGGATATTCTGTGATGTTCCCTGCTGGCTGAGCAGATCCCATGGGATATTCCTGGCAGGAATTTGGGACATTCTGTGATGTTTCCCTGCTGACTGAGCAGATCCCATGGGATGTTCCCTGACAGGAATTTGGGATATGGTGTGAGCTTTTCCTGCTGGGAGCTGAGCAGGTCCCACTGGCTGGAATTTGGGACATTCTGTGAGGTTTCCCTGCTGCCTGAGCAGATCCCACGGGATATCCCTGGCAGGAATTTGGGGTATATATGGTGTGATGTTCCTGCTGCCTGAGCAGACCCCATGGGATCTCCTGCCTGTTTACCCGCTGCTTCTCCAGCCCCATTTCATCTCCCGTGGTGGAATTCCCCTGCATTCCCACCTCCCCCGCCTGCCCCTTCCCACGGGGACCGGGCTAATTAAACATCGGGGTGATTAACCACTGTCGGGGCCGGCACGGAGCGACCCCGCTGTTTGCAGGAGATAAGGGGCGGGAGATAAGGGGGTGTTTGCTGCCAGCCCAAGGACAGGGACAGCAGGACAGGTCCCCCGGCCCCGGGGCGACACCTGCGGTGACACCTGGCGGGGCTGGCACCGGAGCTTGGAAGGGAAAAATGGGGAGAGACCTGCGCCCTTGGGATGCCACTGCTAAAACCCCGCTGATAAAGCCCCACTGCTAAAATCCCACTGACAAACCCCCCCGACAAAACCCCACTGGCAAAATCTCACTGACAAAATCCCACTGACAAACCCCCCGACAAAACCCCACTGACAAAATCCCCCTGACAAAACCCCACTGGCAAAATCCCCACTGCTAAAATCCCACTGACAACCCCCCCCCCGACAAAACCCCACTGGCAAAATCCCCACTGATAAAATCCCACTGACAAACCCCCCGACAAAAACCCCCCTGACAAAATCTCACTGACAAGACCCCACTGACAAAAATCCCACTGACAAACCCCCCGACAAAACCCCACTGACAAAATCTCACTGACAAAACCCCCTGACAAAACCCCCCTGACAAGACCCCACTGACAAAATCTCACTGACAAAACCCCCCTGACAAGACCCCCACTGACAAAAATCCCACTGGCAAAACCCACTGACAAATTCCCACTGACAGAAATCCCACTGACAAGATCCCACTGACAAAAATCCCATTGACAAAAATCCCACTGACAAAATCTCACTGACAAGATCCCACTGACAAATTCCCACTGACAGAAATCCCACTGACAAGATCCCACTGACAAAAATCCCACTGACAAAAATCCCATTGACAAAAATCCCACTGACAAAAGTCCCACTGACAAAATCTCACTGACAAAACTCTGCTGACAAAACCCGCCTGACAAAACCCCATTGGCAAAATCCCACTGGCAAAATCCCCACTGGCAAAATCTCTCTGTTAAAACCCCACTGTGCTGTGTCCTCAGGGAGTTTGGGAAAAGGAAAGCTCTGGTCACAAAACGAGGTTCCCTCTGCCGGGTTTTTCCCGGATTTTCCTGTCCCCAGAGCCACATCCTTCCTTTGGGAAAGGTGAAATATCCCCCCGAGCCACCCCAAACCCCTGTGCCAGCACAGCCCCAACCCCTGGCTGCCGGAGAATAAAACATTCCCAAGGTGTCCGTGACCCCAGATCCGCCCTGCCGGTTTTTCCCGGATTTTCCTGTCCCCACATCCTTTGGGAATGGTGAAAAGTCCCCAGAGTCTCCCCACACCCCTGTGCCAGCTCAGCCCCAAGCCCTGGCTGCCGGGAATGAACCATTCCCGAGGTGTCCGTGACCCCAAATCCATCATGCCGGTCTTTCCCCGGATTTTCCTGTCCCCAAATCTTTGGGAAAGGTGAAATGTCCCCAGAGTCCCCCCACACCCCTGTGCCAGCTCATCCCCAACTCCTGGCTGCCGGGGAATGAAACATTCCCAGGATCTCCGTGACCCCAAATCCCGTCCTGCCGGGTTTTCCCGGATTTTCCTGTCCCCAAATCTTTGGGAATGGTGAAATGTCCCCAGAGTCCCCCCACACCCCTGTGCCAGCTCAGCCCCAAGCCCTGGCTGCCGGGAATGAACCATACCGAGGTGTCCGTGACCCCAAATCCATCATGCTGGGTTTTCCCCGGATTTTTCTGTCCCCAAATCTTTGGGAATGGTGAAATATCCCCAGAGCCACCCCACACCCCTGTGCCAGCTCAGCCCCAACCCCTGGCTGCTGGAGAATGAACCATACCGAGGTGTCCGTGACCCCAGGTCCGTCCTGCGGGTTTCCCCGCCCGTGCCGGGCGTGGGGCGAGATGAAAGGGCCCCGCCCCCCGGCACACCTGGAGCACAGCTGTCGCTCCCGCCCTTTGGGGCCCTTTGAGGTGCCGCGGGCTGATAAGGGCTCACCTGGGCCGCTCGATAAGGGCTCACCTGGGGAGCAGGGGCGGGGCTGCCCCGTTCCCCGTCCCCGTCCCGGAGCAGAACCAGCCCCCAGCACAAACCCCAGCGAGGGCCGGGATCTCCAGACTGCGCCAGAGGGACTTTGGGATCCCCCGGGGTGCTGAGGAAATGTGTCAGCGTGGGGTTTGATCCTGGTTTAAGGTTTAATCCTGACTTAGAGCTCCTTGGCTGTGCTGCCAGCGGGAAGCTCAGGAGGAAGAAAACTCCCAAATTGTGATTTCTGCAATTTCAGGGATTAGGACCCAGTTCCTGCCTGGCTCCGAGCTGCCACCAGCGGGTTCTAAATTCAAATTGCTGCAGGGGAAATGCTGCTGCCAGAGCTCTGGCTGCTGTCCTGGCCTCACCTCCCCACAATCCAGGCTATAAATATAAATATAAATATAAATGTAAATATAAATATAAATATAAATATAAATATAAATATAAATATAAATATAAATATAAATATAAATAATATAACTATACATATACATATACATATACATATACATATACATATACATATACATATACATATACATATACATATACATATACATATACATATAAATATACATATAAATAATATAAATATACATATACATATAAATAAAAATATAAATAATATATACAAATAATATAAATATACATGTACCTATAAATATAAATATAAATAATATAAATAATATAAATAATATAACTATAACTATAACTAAACTATGCATATGCATATGCATATGCATATGCATATACATATACATATGAATATACATATAAATATACATATAAATAATATAAATATAAATAATATAAATATACATGTACATATAAATATACATATAAGTATAAATAAAAATAAATATATAAATAAAGATATAAGTATAACTATAAATATAAATATAAATATACATATAAATAATATAAATATACATGTACATATAAATATACATGTACATATAAGTATAAATATAAGTAAAATATAAGTAAAATATAAATATAAATATAAATATAAATATAAATATAAATATAAATATAAATATAAATATAAATATAAATATAAATATAAATATAAATAAACTGCTGCCCTTGGCTGGGGACAGGAGTGTGACAGGAAAATCCCAAATCCGTGAAATCCACCCCAGCCCTGCGCTGGGTTTGGTGAGAGGAGCCAGAGCTGGCTTGGTGGTTTTGTGTAGAATTTGAGATTTGCCGCGGGCTGAGTGCTCCACAGCCTCGTTTCTCTCCTTTACTCAGCAGCTTCGCAGCTTTTCTGCTTGTAACGAGTTTGATAACACAGCCCCGCCATCTGGAAAACAGGAAAGAAAAAGGGACAGAACCCGAATTTCCCTGCGCTCACACCTCGGGATTTGCTCCTCTTGGGATAATCCCGATTTTCAGAGCTTGAGCAGCGATCCAATTAACGGGAGCCGGGGGATGCTGCATTGATGTGCAGATCCCTCATTAAGAATTAAAATCAGATTAACTCAGAACTTCCCTTTCCTCCAGCCCCAAATCACCGGGAAGGACTTGGGGATGCACCAGAGCTGCACCTCTGTCCTAAAATCCAAAAATTTATTTATTTAAATCCTGTTTATTGCATTCAAATGACACAGCAATTTATTTATTTTTAAAAATGCTGTTTATTGCATCCAAAGGATACAGCAATTTTTATTTATTTAAATGCTGTTTATTGTATTCAAATGACACAGAAATTTATTTATTTAAATGCTGTTATTGTATTCAAATGACACAGAAATTTATTTATTTTTTAAAAATTCTGTTTATTGCATCCAAAGGATACAGCAATTTTTTATTTATTTAAATGCTGTTATTGTATTCAAATGACACAGAAATTTATTTATTTTTTAAAAATTCTGTTTATTGCATCCAAAGGATACAGCAATTTATTTATTACTTAAAATTCTGTTTATTGTATTCAAATGACACAGCAATTTATTTTTCAAAAATTCTGTTTATTGTATTCAAATGACACAGCAATTTATTTATTTATTTAAATGCTGTTTATTGTATACAAAGGATACAGCAATTTATTTATTTTTTAAAATTCTGTTTATTGTATCCAAATGACACAGAAATTTATTTATTCTTTAAAATTATATTTATTGTATCCAAAGGATACAGCAATTTATTTATTTATTTAAATGCTGTTTATTGCATTCAAATGACACAGAAATTTATTTATTTTTTAAAAATTCTGTTCATTATATTCAAGTTATTCAGCAATTAATTTTTTTTATTCAAATCCTGTTTATTGTATACAAAGGATGCAAAAATATATTTTAAATATTTTCTATATTTTCTATATTTATTTTCTATTAAAATATTTTAAATATTTTCTATATTTTCTATATTTTCTATATTTTCTGTATTTTCTATATTTTCACTCTGCAGCTTTCCTAGGAATTTAATCAGGGATCATCTCTCTGTTTTTCTGCTTGTTTTTTGCATTTCCTGGCAATAACTTCACACATGATTTTTAAGGGCAGAGGAGTTCTGAATTTCTGTGTTTTATAGTCTGAGATTTGAATAAAAACATCCAGAAAAACGGATTAAAGAGGTTTTTTGGGTCTTCATTTAGGAATTTAAAAAAAGTTATTAAAAATAACATATTCTTCGTGGCTGGGATGGGAGGTGTGAGAACATCCCAGAATATTCCAGGTGCATCCCACTCTGCAGCTTTCCCAGGGTTTCACTCAGGGATCATCTCTTTGTTTTTTGCTTGTTTTTTGCATTTCCTGGCAATAACTTCACACATGATTTTTAAGGACAGAGGAGTTCTGAATTTCTGTGTTTTACAGTCTGAGAGTCAAAGAAAAACATCCCAGAAAAACGGATTAAAGAGGATTTTGGGTCTTCATTTAGGAATTGTTCTCTGGCCTATTTTAGAAGTCGTTTAATTGGTTTTTAGAGACACTAATTGGATGTTTTTATTATTAATTTTATTTTTCCAGAGCGTCTTTTGGGGGTCTGGACGTTGTTTCCATTTTAGATTTGCTGGTTTTGGATTATTCTGAAGAATTGTCCCTCCCCAGCCAGCAGGGAGGGGCCCGAGGGACACTGAGGGAGGTGGCACAAGGGGACAGTGACAGGGTGGCAGCAGGGACAGTGGCAGGGTGGCACCAGGGACAGTGACAGGGGTGGCACCAGGGACAGTGGCAGAGGTGGCACCAGGGACAGTGACAGGGGTGGCACAAGGGACAGTGACAGGGATGGCACCAGGGACAGTGGCAGGGGTGGCACAAGGGACAGTGGCAGGGGTGGCACCAGGGACAGTGACAGGGATGGCACCAGGGACAGTGGCAGAGGTGGCAGCAGGGACAGTGACAGGGGTGGCACAAGGGGACAGTGGCAGGGGTGGCACCAGGGACAGTGACAGGGGGTGGCACCAGGGACAGTGACAGGGATGGCACCAGGGACAGTGGCAGGGGTGGCACAAGGGACAGTGGCAGGGGTGGCAGCAGGGACAGTGGCAGGGGATGGCACCAGGGACAGTGACAGGGATGGCACCAGGGACAGTGACAGGGATGGCACCAGGGACAGTGGCCGGGGTGGCACCAGGGACAGTGACAGGGGTGGCACCAGGGACAGTGGCAGGGATGGCACCAGGGACAGTGAGGAAGGTGGCACCGGGGACAGTGACAGAGTTGGCACCAGGGACAGTGACAGAGGTGGCACCAGGGACAGTGACAGAGGTGGCACAAAGGGACAGTGACAGAGTTGGCACAAGGGACAGTGGCAGGGTGGCACAAGGGGACAGTGACAGGGGTGGCACAAGGGACAGTGGCAGGGGTGGCACAAGGGAGACAGTGACAGGGGTGGCACAAGGGGACAGTGACAGGGGTGGCACAAGGGGACAGTGACAGGGTGGCACCAGGGACATTGAGGAAGGTGGCACCAGGGACAGTGGCAGGGGTGGCACAAGGGACAGTGACAGGGGTGGCACCAGGGACAGTGACAGGGTGGCACCAGGGACAGTGACAGGGTGGCACCAGGGACAGTGGCCGGGTGGCACCAGGCACAGTGACAGGGTGGCACCGGGGACAGTGACAGGGTGGCACCGGGGACAGTGGCAGGGTGGCACCGGGGACACGCCGCTGCTCTGGTGCCCCCGCCAGGCTCGGGTCCGGGACCGGCCGAGCTGCTCCCGCCCGGGTGATTTGGGGACTGTCCCTGCTGAGCCCCCCCAGGGCGCGGCTGGTGGCGCTGCCCCCTCGGTGCCGCTGCCACCTGAGCGCCCCGAGCCGAAATGCCACCCTGGGGGCGGTGGCACCCCGCGGTGTCCCTGCAGGGCAGGCTGTCCCCTGAGCCCGCACTGGCGGTGCTTTCATCTGCTCCGTGATTAAATCCCCGTCACCCGACTGACGGCTCAATATTCCCTAATATTCCTTAATATTCCTTAATATTCCTTAATATTCCCTAATATTCCTTAATATTCCTTAATATTCCTTAATATTCCTTAATATTCCCTAATATTCCTTAATATTCCTTAATATTCCTTAGTATTCCCTAATATTCCTTAATATTCCTTAATATTCCCTAATATTCCTTAATATTCCTCAGCCAGCCCGGGCTAAATTAGTTGTGTCTGTCTTGCCGAAGCTGCAGAAATCTTTCTGACAGCTCCAGGCACGTGATACTTTTATTTTTAATTTTCCCCCTTTTTTCTCGGTGTGCAGTAGGAGCTGTGCTTGCTGAGTTCGGGAATCCTCCCTGAGCTCCCCACACGCTGCTGGGTCACTCTGTGCCTGCGGGGTGGGAACAGCTGCCCTGCAGTGGGATTGGGGGCTCCCATAAAAAATGATGTCCTCGTGTTTTTGGGGTGATTCCCTCCCCAGGTCTTGGTTTAGGTGGGGCTGCTCCTGTTTGGTGGCTGCAGGCCTTGGATTTTGGGATTCCTTGGGGCCCCTGTTGGGTCTCAGCTGTTTTGGGGTGAAATGTGGCACTCTGGGGGCTCCTGAGCCACAGGAGCAGATTTTGATGGCAGCAAATCCATCCCAAATCTTCTCCCAGGGATGGCACAGCTTCTCCTTTCAGCAAATCCATCCCAAATCTTCTCCCATCCATGGCACAGCTCCTCCCTTCAGCAAATCCATCCCAAATCTTCTCCCATCCATGGCACAGCTTCTCCTTTCAGCAAATCCATCCCAAATCTTCTCCCATCCATGGCACAGCTCCTCCCTTCAGCAAATCCATCCCAAATCTTCTCCCATCCATGGCACAGCTCCTCCTTTCAGCAAATCCATCCCAAATCTTCTCCCATCCATGGCACAGCTCCTCCCTTCAGCAAATCCATCCCAAATCATCTCCCATCCATGGCACAGCTCCTCCTTTCAGCAAATCCATCCCAAATCTTCTCCCAGGGATGGCACAGCTCCTCCTTTCAGCAAATCCATCCCAAATCTTCTCCCATCCATGGCACAGCTCCTCCCTTCAGCAAATCCATCCCAAATCTTCTCCCAGGGATGGCACAGCTTCTCCTTTCAGCAAATCCATCCCAAATCTTCTCCCATCCATGGCACAGCTCCTCCTTTCAGCAAATCCATCCCAAATCTTCTCCCATCCATGGCACAGCTCCTCCCTTCAGCAAATCCATCCCAAATCTTCTCCCATCCATGGCACAGCTCCTCCCTTCAGCAAATCCATCCCAAATCTTCTCCCATCCATGGCACAGCTTCTCTCTTCAGCAAATCCATCCCAAATCTTCTCCCATCCATGGCACAGCTTCTCTCTTCAGCAAATCCATCCCAAATCTTCTCCCATCCATGGCACAGCTCCTCCTTTCAGCAAATCCATCCCAAATCTTCTCCCAGCCATGGCACAGCTCCTCCCTTCAGCAAATCCATCCCAAATCTTCTCCCAGCGATGGCACAGCTCCTCCTTTCAGCAAATCCATCCCAAATCTTCTCCCATCCATGGCACAGCTCCTCCTTTCAGCAAATCCATCCCAAATCTTCTCCCATCCATGGCACAGCTCCTCCTTTCAGCAAATCCATCCCAAATCTTATCCCAGGGATGGCACAGCTCCTCCTTTCAGCAAATCCATCCCAAATCTTCTCCCATCCATGGCACAGCTCCTCCTTTCTGCAAATCCATCCCAAATCTTCTCCCAGGGATGGCACAGCTCCTCCCTTTCTGCAAATCCATCCCAAATCTTCTCCCATCCATGGCACAGCTTCTCTCTTCAGCAAATCCATCCCAAATCTTCTCCCATCCATGGCACAGCTTCTCCTTTCAGCAAATCCATCCCAAATCTTCTCCCATCCATGGCACAGCTCCTCCCTTCAGCAAATCCATCCCAAATCTTCTCCCAGGGATGGCACAGCTCCTCCCTTCAGCAAATCCATCCCAAATCTTCTCCCATCCATGGCACAGCTCCTCCCTTCAGCAAATCCATCCCAAATCTTCTCCCACCCATGGCACAGCTCCTCCTTTCAGCAAATCCATCCCAAATCTTCTCCCATCCATGGCACAGCTCCTCCCTTCAGCAAATCCATCCCAAATCTTCTCCCATCCATGGCACAGCTTCTCCTTTCAGCAAATCCATCCCAAATCTTCTCCCAGCGATGGCACAGCTCCTCCTTTCAGCAAATCCATCCCAAATCTTCTCCCATCCATGGCACAGCTCCTCCTTTCTGCAAATCCATCCCAAATCTTCTCCCAGCGATGGCACAGCTCCTCCCTTCAGCAAATCCATCCCAAATCTTCTCCCAGGGATGGCACAGCTCCTCCCTTCAGCAAATCCATCCCAAATCTTCTCCCATCCATGGCACAGCTTCTCTCTTCAGCAAATCCATCCCAAATCTTCTCCCAGGGATGGCACAGCTCCTCCTTGCCTGTCCTCACCAAGGGGCAGCACCTTTGGCTGTCTGGGGTCGGGGATGGGACAAGGGACATCCCGCAGGAGCAGTGACAAGGATGGGACAGGGGATGGCACAAGGGACATCCCGCAGGAGCAGTGACAAGCATGGCACAGGGGGATGGCACAAGGGGGATGGCACAAGGGACATCCCGCAGGAGCAGTGACAAGGATGGCACAGGAGGATAGCACAAGGGACATCCCGCAGGAGCAGTGACAAGGATGGCACAGGGGGATGGCACAAGGGACATCCCGCAGGAGCAGGGACAAGGATGGCACAAGGGGATGGAACAAGGGGATGGCACAAGGGGATGGGACAGGGGGATGGCACAAGGGACATCCCGCAGGAGCAGGGACAAGGATGGCACAAGGGGGATGGCACAAGGGACATCCCAGAGGAGCAGGGACAAGGATGGCACAAGGGGTTGGCACAAGGGACATCCCACAGGAGCAGGCTCAGGGATGCACAAGGGGATGGCACAGGGGGATGGCACAGGGGGATGGGACAGGGGGATGGCACAGGGGGATGGCACAAGGGACATCCCGCAGGGAGCAGGGACAAGGATGGCACACGGGGATGGCACAGGGGGATGGCACAAGGGACATCCCGCAGGAGCAGGGACAAGGATGGCACACGGGGATGGCACAAGGGACATCCCACAGGAGCAGGGACAAGGATGGCACAAGGGGATGGCACAAGGGGATGGCACAAGGGGATGGCACAGGGTGATGGCACAGGGGGATGGCACAAGGGACATCCCGCAGGAGCAGGGACAAGGATGGCACAAGGGGGATGGCACAAGGGACATCCCAGAGGAGCAGGGACAAGGATGGCACAAGGGGTTGGCACAAGGGACATCCCGCAGGAGCAGGGACAAGGATGGCACAAGGGGATGGCACAAGGGACATCCCACAGGAGCAGGCTCAGGGATGCACAAGGGGATGGCACAGGGGGATGGCACAGGGGGATGGGACAGGGGGATGGCACAGGGGATGGCACAAGGGGGATGGGACAGGGGGATGGCACAAGGGACATCCCGCAGGAGCAGGGACAAGGATGGCACAAGGGGGATGTGGGACAGGGGGGATGGCACAAGGGACATCCCACAGGAGCAGGGACAAGGATGGCACAAGGGGTTGGCACAAGGGACATCCCGCAGGAGCAGGGACAAGGATGGCACAAGGGGTTGGCACAAGGGACATCCCACAGGAGCAGGGACAAGGATGGCACAAGGGGTTGGCACAAGGGACATCCCACAGGAGCAGGGACAAGGATGGCACAAGGGGTTGGCACAAGGGACATCCCGCAGGAGCAGGGACAAGGATGGCACAAGGGGTTGGCACAAGGGACATCCCACAGGAGCAGGGACAAGGATGGCACAAGGGGGTTGGCACAAGGGACATCCCGCAGGAGCAGGCTCAGGGATGCACAAGCGCCACCCCCGAGGCTCCAGGCTTGGCTCAGACGGGGGCAGTGCCCCCAGACCCGCCCTGGCCCAGCCCCTCTCATCCATCCAGCCGGGACAGAGTGCTCTGAGCTCAGCCGAGAGCTTGGCCCAGCCCAGCCCAGCGCCGGCTCTGCCCCGCGGGGCGGCAGGAATTCCAAACCCCCGTTAATCCCCGGCGGATCCGCCGGGCGTGCGGCGTCTTGTCAGATGTGCGAGCCGCAGCTCAGGCTGTCATTTTTCCAGACAAGACGGAGGTTTCTGCTGGAGCCCAGCCCTGCCACGTGCTGCCCCAGTGACCCACTGAAAGCTGCAAATTCCAGCCAAAAAAAATTATTAAAAATAGCAGCGGAGCGTTGTTCCTGGCAGGATCGAGTTTTCACTTGTGGCTGGGTCAGAGCATCCCAGAATATCCCAGGCTGGAAGGGACCCACAAGGTGCACTGCAGGACATCCCAAATTGTGAAAAACTTCAGGACATCCCACATTGTGAAAAATGCTGAAGATTATCCCAAATTGTGAAAAATGCTGCAGGATATCCCAAATTGTGAAAAACTTCAGAATATCCCAAATTGTGAGAAAAACTCTGCAGAATATCCCAAATTGTGAAAAACGCTGCAGGATATCCCAAATTGTGAAAACTGGTTGATTTTGGCCGGGAATTCCTCAGGCAGGAGCTCGGGATGCTGCTCTCGGTGCCGGGATTTTGTCTCCCGGCGGCTGCAGCATCCCGGGATCGCTGGGAGGAGTTTCCCGCATCCTTTTTGGAGGACGCAGCCTCCCTTTATCCCAGTTTCCCATCTGCATTTCCCTCTCTCTTTCCCCACGGGCTGAGGCACTCGAGAGGCACAGACTGCCCAAACACCTGACACCTGAGATTCCCTCTCATGTACAACCCTCCCTTTTAATTTTTAATTCTTGTAGAATTCATAGCTCCCCCCCCCGTTGCTTCTTTCATCTTCTGTTACCCAATTTCATTTTCCAGCAGACCTGCAGTTCGTTTGTAAAGGCAAATCTCTTTTTCCACTCATCAATCAGTGGAATCCCTCCCGTTGTTTCTTTTATCTCTCGGTGCTAACTTTAACTACCAACAGATCTACAGATCTTGTTTGTAAAGAAAATGTGACATTCCTGTCACTGGGAATTCCATCCCAGGGATGCAGGGGCAGCCCCAGCTCCTCTGGGAATTCCATCCCAGGGGATGGATCCAGGGCAGCCCCAGCTCCGCTGGGAATTCCATCCCAGGGATGGATCCAGGGGCAGCCCCAGATTCTCTGGGAATTCCATCCCAGGGGCAGCCCCAGATTCTCTGGGAATTCCATCCCAGGGGTGGATCCAGGGGCAGCCCCAGATTCTCTGGGAATTCCATCCCAGGGATGGATCCAGGGGCAGCTCCAGCTCCTCTGGGAATTCCATCCCAGGGGTGGATCCAGGGGCAGCCCCAAATTCTCTGGGAATTCCATCCCAGGGGCAGCCCCAAATTCTCTGGGAATTCCATTCCAGGGGCAGCCCCAAATTCTCTGGGAATTCCATCCCAGGGGCAGCTCCAGATTCTCTGGGAATTCCATCCCAGGGGTGGATCCAGGGGCAGCCCCAGATTCTCTGGGAATTCCATCCCAGGGATGGATCCAGGGGCAGCTCCAGATTCTCTGGGAATTCCATCCCAGGGGTGGATCCAGGGGCAGCCCCAGCTCCGCTGGGAATTCCATCCCAGGGATGCAGGGGCAGCTCCAGCTCCTCTGGGAATTCCATCCCAGGGATGGATCCAGAAGCAGCCCCAGATTCTCTGGGAATTCCATCCCAGGGGTGGATCCAGAAGCAGCCCCAGATTCTCTGGGAATTCCATCCCAGGGGTGGATCCAGGGGCAGCCCCAGATTCTCTGGGAATTCCATCCCAGGGGTGGATCCAGGGGCAGCCCCAGATTCTCTGGGAATTCCATCCCAGGGGCAGCCCCAGCTCCTCTGGGAATTCCATCCCAGGGGTGGATCCAGGGGCAGCCCCAGCTCCTCTGGGAATTCCATCCCAGGGGTGGATCCAGGGCAGCCCCAGATTCTCTGGGAATTCCATCCCAGGGGCAGCCCCAGATTCTCTGGGAATTCCATCCCAGGGATGGATCCAGGGGCAGCCCCAGCTCCGCTGGGAATTCCATCCCAGGGGCAGCCCCAGATTCTCTGGGAATTCCATCCCAGGGGTGGATCCAGGGGCAGCCCCAGCTCCGCTGGGAATTCCATCCTCTGGCACGGCCCTGGCTCTCCAGCCGCCCCGTGGCTCAGCTTTCCCTGGTTTTTGGGAACTCCTGGAAGGGTCCCTGAGCTCTCCCAGACCCGCTCCACCCATCCCTTGCAGCACCTCTGGGACTTTGTTTGGGTTAATTCTGATTATTCCCTGCTGCTGGCAGGGCTGGGAGAGCCTGGGATGGCTCAGCCCTGTCCCAGCTGTGCCCTGGGGACACTGGTGACACTGGGGGACACTGGGGTGACACTGGGGTGACACTGGGGTGACATTTTGATGACACTGGAGTGACACTGGGGGTGACACTGGGGTGACACTGGGATGACACTGGGGGTGACACTGGGGTGACACTGGGGTGACACTGGGATGACACTGGGGATGACACTGGGGTGACACTGGGATGACACTGGGGTGACACTGGGATGACACTGGGGATGACACTGGGGTGACACTGGGATGACACTGGGGCGACACTGGGGTGACACTGGGGTGACACTGGGGTGACACTGGGGATGACACTGGGGCTGACACTGGGAGGACACTGGGGTGACACTGGGATGACACTGGGGATGACACTGGGGTGACACTGGGATGACACTGGGGCGACACTGGGGTGACACTGGGGTGACACTGGGATGACACTGGGATGACACTGGGGGGACACTGGGAGGACACTGGGGTGACACTGAAGGTGAGTTGGGTGACACTGGGGTGACACTGGGGTGACACTGGGTGACATTTTGATGACACTGTGATGACACTGGATGACACTGGGTGACACTGGGGTGACACTGGATGACACTGGGTGACACTGGGGTGACACTGGGTGACATTTTGATGACACTGTGATGACACTGGGGTGACACTGGGTGACACTGGGGTGACACTGGGTGACATTTTGATGACACTGGGTGACACTGGGTGACACTGGGTGACACTGGGTGACACTGGATGACACTGTGATGACACTGGGTGACACTGGGTGACACTGTGTGACACGTTCTCCTCTGCCCTCTCCCGCCCCGCCCGGGGGCAGTTCCTGTGCCGCAGGTGAAACCCCCCGCTCGCTCTCTCGGCTGCCGCGGAGCGGAGAGGAGGGAGAGGAGGGGAGGGATAATAAAAAAATAAAAAAAATAATAAGAAAAGTGGGGCCTGCTGAGCTGCAAGCAAAGGCTGGGATACAAGGAGGGGGTTTGGAGTGAGGGCTTTAAAGGAAAAATCATCATCATGTTGTGTTGCTCCTTATTTCCCAGCCTTGCTGTTCCTTATTTCCCAGCCTTGCTTGGGCTTGGGGAGAGAATTTGCAGGGATTTCTGCCTTTCCCCCCGTCCCCATCCACTTCCCTGCTGTTGAAGTTTTGCAGAATTATGAATTTTTCCAAGCCCGGTTGCCAAAGGCTGTTGCTCTTGGACGGAGCCGCCGTTGCTTTCTCTGCTTGTTTAACCTTTTCTTTCTTTTCCTTGGATCTGGGGGGATCCTGGAGCCCCCAGGACTGTGGTGGGCCCTGCACTGCAGAGGGGGGAGAGCAGGAGCTTTGGGTGAGGCTTTGGGATGCTTTGTCCGTGGGCTGGTCCCTGCAGGGACAGCCTGGCCCCACCTAAGCCAGGCTTAACTCTCCACGCACGGCAGGCTGGGGCTGCTCCATCCCTGGCAGTGCCCAGGGCCAGGCTGGATGGGCTTGGAGCAGCCTGAGATGCTGGAAGGTGTCCCTGCCCTGGGATGGGATGAGCTTGTCCTGCTCTGGGCTGAGCTTTTCCCACCCAGCTCAGCCCCAGGATGGAGCTGCCACTTCCCAGATTTCCCCTGGAATGCCAGCAGGGTTTGGAGAGCCCTCCTGCCTGGCCGAGCTGAGCTCCCAGGGGGGATGAGCAGTGTTTTACAGGCTCCTTTTCCTTCCCCTTTTCCCTTTCCCCTTCCCTTTTCCCTTCCCCTTTCCCCTTTTCCCTTTCCCTTTCCCTTTCCCTTTCCCTTTCCCTTTCCCTTTCCCTTTCCCTTTCCCTTTCCCTTTCCCTTTCCCTTTCCCTTTCCCTTTCCCTTTCCCTTTCCCCTTCCCCTTTTCCCTTTTCCCTTTTCCCTTTTCCCTTTTCCCTTTCCCAAATCCCTGCTCTGCTCCCAGCCCTGCATTCCCTGCCTGCTCCTTGTCAGGATCGTGCTGCTGCTCCCACTTTTCCTAATCTTCCTCCTGGAGAGGGCAGGGATTCCCTCAGGAGCTGGGAATACTCCGCACACACATCCCCTCTCCAGGCTTTTCACATTCTGACATTCCCATTCTGCTTCTGACATCGCCAATTTATTCATTTCCCCGAGGGAACATTCGGGGGTGGCAGCGGGGCTGGGGAGGCGGCGCTGGAGTGCGGGGCGGGATTTGGGATTTGGGATTTGGGATTTGTGGGACGTGGGAGGCGCTGCAGGTACGGACACGCAGCTGGGCCGAGCGAGGCTGCAGATGTTCCTGGAATTCCCGAGCCGGATCCGAGCAGGATGCGTCTGCCGGGGGTGGGAGGGCGATTGCCAAGAGCCTGACATCAGCACGGAGCGTGCTCCGCTTTCCCAGAGCTCGGGGAATGGCGGCGGGGAGCGGGGCTGGGATGGGCGGGATGGGCGCTGGGCGGCAGATCCCAGATGGGCAGATCCCAGCTCAGCTGATCCCAGCTCAGCAGATCCCAGCTCGGCAGATCCCAGCTCAGCTGATCCCAGCTCGGCAGATCCCAGATGGGCAGATCCCAGCTCAGGAAATCTCACCTTTGTAGATCCCAGCTCGGCAGATCCCAGCTGGGCAGATCCCAGTTTGTAAGATCCCAGCTCAGCAGATCCCAGCTCAGCAGACCCCAGCTTGGCAGATCCCAGCTCGGCAGATCCCAGCTCAGCAGATCCCAGCTTTGTAGGTCCCAGCTCACAGATCCCAGCTCAGCAAATCCCAGCCCAGCTGATCCCAGCTCAGCTAATCCCAGCTCAGCAGATCCCAGCTCACAGATCCCAGTTCAGCAGATCCCAGCCCAGCAGATCCCAGCTCAGCAGATCCCAGCCCAGCAGATCCCAGCTCACAGATCCCAGTTCAGCAGACCCCAGCCCAGCAGATCCCAGTTCAGCAGATCCCAGTTCAGCAGATCCCAGCTCTGCAGACCCCAGCCCAGCAGATCCCAGTTCAGCAGATCCCAGCTCAGCAGATCCCAGCCCAGCAGATCCCAGCCCAGCAGACCCCAGCTCAGCAGATCCCAGCTCAGCAGATCCCAGCTCAGCAGATCCCAGTTCAGCAGATCCCAGCTCACAGACCCCAGCTCACAGATCCCAGCTCACAGATCCCAGCTCTGCAGACCCCAGCCCAGCAGATCCCAGCTCACAGATCCCAGCCCAGCAGATCCCAGCTCACAGATCCCAGCTCACCGATCCCAGCCCAGCAGACCCCAGGCTGTCTCCTGCCGCCTCTCTGGGTGTGAGCAGGCAGCAGAGGTCACCTGGCTGCCAGGTGATCGGGCTGGGAGGGCACCCTGAGCTGCCTGTGCCGCTTTCCCGGGATTCCCGGGAATTGCAGGGGCTCAGCCAGGCTCCTCCAGCAGCTGCAGCATCTCCAGCCCCGAGGCTTTGGGCCAGAAGCGGCTCCTGGGTGTTGCACAGCAGATGTTCCAGCACCACAAACTGTCCCCTCCGTCCTCCCAAACTTCCTGCCCGAGACTCCAAATGGGAAAAGCAGCTTGGGGCTGTTGTTGTCTTGGAATCCAAAATTCCCTGGCTCCCGGTGCAGTTTGGGAGGGGTGGTGTTGTTCCTTGGCTGCTCCCACGGGGGATCTGGGATAACCATCCTGATCCTGGCCAGGGATTTGTGTCAGGGCCAAAATTCCTGCCCAGAACAGAAATAAAGGGAAGAACTGACAGAAATGCTGAGGGATTTGCTGCAGCAACTAATTAATTAATTGATTAATTATTATTGGCGTAGTGCAGGGGATGAGGTGAAGCTTTGGGGGAGCTCAGCCTGTGGGAATTGGGGAGGAACAAATCCAGAATTCTGGCAGTCCTTGTGATGAAAGTGAAGGATGAGCGATGCCTCCTCAGCCCTCCTGCATTTAGGGAAATCCTCTGGATTTCCTCACTTCCCCGTTTGTGGGACATGGACAACGCTGTCAAGCAGAAGGTGGAGGTGGAGTTTTCTCCTTGTGCAACTGAAAATCTGGGAATTCAGTGGCAGTGGAGGAAGGAATAAAAGGAATAAAAGGAGTGAATATTTGGGAGGGGAACAAACCCGTGGGTGAGAGGGAAGCGCCTGCTGATGATTTTTCCAGCACTAACTAACAGGGACAGTAAAACCTGAGGGGTTTTGCCATCCCTGAGCTGTTCCCAGGTGCTTCCCCTCATCCTGGCAGGTGGGACCCCCTGGCTGGGCTGGTCCCAGGACATGCCAGCACATCAGTGGCACCTTGTCACCAGTGTCACCTCTGCAGGGGACACAATTCCTTCCTTTGGGGCAGCTCAATCCCGGAGAGGAGAGGAAAACCCACAGGAGGTTTTGGGTGCCCTGTCCCCAGGGCACCCCTGGTGGGGTGGCAGAGCTGTCTGGGGGCTGTTTGGGCTGTGCCCCCTTGCCTGGCCAGCTGGCAGTGAAGGGACAGTGTCCCCTTTGTGCCTGTGCTGGGATGTGAGCAGGGAATGGCCCCATCCAGGAAAATCCCCGTCCCCAGAGGGAGCTGGCTGAGCCCGTGCCTTGGATGGAGCACAGCACCTGTGGCTTTTCTCCTCTCCCCTCTGCCGGCTGGCTTTGGGCACACTGGGCTCTGTGTGCCCAGGGTGGGGTTTGGGGGCCGCAGGGAACTGCAGCTCCCTGTTCCTGGCGCCTTTGAAGGTTTGTGGCTGCCCACAAGGACCTGGCCCTGCTTGGGCTGGGATCCTCTGGCCCGTTTTTTGGGGACCACCAGCGAGCTCAGTGGCCACCTTTTGATATCACAAGATATCTCCAAGGCAAATATTGAGAAATGTTTGGGTGGAGGGAGCCGGGCTGGGATTTTGGAGTGCTGGGAGCTGCAGCCAGGGAGAAATGCTTGATGTGTTCCCGTGGGTGGCACATGAAAGGTGGGGTCAGGTCATTAATTTGGGGGCTGGGAGACCACCAGAGCTCTGTGGGGTGTTTGGACAGAGCAGCTCGGATTCATCCTCCTCCTCCTCCTCCCTTCATCCTTAAATTCCACCCCGCAGAGTGCAGGGAAAAAATAAATCCACTTCAAACAGCCCCGTCTGGTGGTGCCTGCAGCACTATTTATACTTTCATTGCTCCCCTGGGTTCTGTGGAGGAGCTTTTTTCATGGAAACGTCGGTGTGGGGTGGGATTAGTGCAGCCAGCGTCCTCAGAGAGTGATTGTAGAGCTGGGAGGGGTGGGCAGATCCCAGGTGATCCCAGATTCCAGGAGACCCCAAATCCAGGTGGTCCCAAAGTCCAGGCAATCCCAGATCCATGTGATCCTAAATCCAGGTGATCTCAAATCCAGGTGGTCCGAGATTCCAGGTGATCCCAGATCCCAGGTGATCTCAAACCCAGGTGATCCTAAATCCATGTGATTCCAGATCCAGGTGATCCCAGATTCCAGGTGATCCCAAATCCAGGTGATCCTAAACCCAGGTGATCCCAAATCCAGGTGATCCCAAATCGATGTGATTCTAAATACAGGTGATCCCAAATCCAGGTGATCCCAGATTCCAGGTGATCCCAGATTCCAGGTGATCCCAGATCCATGTGATTCTAAATCCAGGTGATCCCAATTCCAGGTGATCCCAATTCCAGGTGATCCCAGATCCATGTGACCCCAAATCCAGGTGATCTCAGATCCATGTGACCCCAAACCCAGGTGATCCCAGATCCATGTGATCCCAAATCCAGGTGATCCCAGATCCAGGTGATCCAAGCTCCATTCAGAGCTAATCCCGTTCTCAGGCTGTGCTGGAGGTTCTGGGTTTGCTTCGGGAGAGTTCTTCCCTCCTGGAAGCCCCACAATATCCCAGGAAAATGCATTTCCCAGGCAGAAACAAGTGAGATGTCCACAGCCGACCCAGTTCCCACCCAGCAGGTTTTTGCCTGCAGTTTTTAAGGACTGAAGGTGGATTTTGGGGTTGCTCCAGGTGCTCCTCTGCTCCCCCATCCCCCGTGGAAAACAATCTTGATCTCCCAACTTCCCTCTGGAAGGTGGAGCTGTTTCAGGGTGCCAAATAGCCTGGAGATGTTTTGGAGATGTTTTCCTTCCTCTTCCCCACAGGAGCATCCCGGTGTTCCCTGGATCTCTTGCAGTGCTGGGCTCTGCTCTGGTGTGAGAGTTAAACCTTTGTCACGACAGTGACCTTGCACAAAGCCAGGTGACTCCAGCAGCTCCCAAACCTCCTCCTCCGGATTTTTCCTGGGCTCTGAGGAGGAATGGCCATAAATTGGTGACTTTTGAGACAAACCACCTTGTTCTTCACTGCACCAGCACCCCCAGAGCCACATTTGGTGTTTTCATGTTCATTTCCCACCGCCTCTGTGGAATCCCCACTGCTCTTATTCCATAAAAACCCACCAGAGGCTCTGGGGTGGGAATTTCTTCACTCCCAGCTCCATCCAGCCCTGCTGCAAAGCTGGGGCCACCTCCAGCCCCGAGCCTGGCCCTGCTCCTCGGGATCCTTAGGCTCAGCTCACAGGGAGCAGGCTCAGCTCCAGGCTGTTTGTCTTGGAGATTAAATCTGGAGAGCCTCCGGTCTCCGAGCCCATGCCGGGAAGAGAGGGGCAGGAGGGAGGGAAAGGAGCCCAGCCCTGCAGGAGAACACACCTGTTAACCCTCTGGGAGCTGGAAGAGCCAGGGGTGGAGAGGGAGGAAGGAGGAGGGCTTGGGCTGGGAAAGGTTGGAATCATGGCACCTGCTCGGGAGGTTTGGGCAGGAATCCTTTCCGTGCTCCTTGTGCACAGGGGATGTTCCTGTGGGATGCTGCAGCCAGGGGGATTCGTCCTGGAAATGCTGATCATGGAATCCTGGAACGGTTTGGGTGGGGACGGACATTAAAGCTCATCCAGAGACACCTCCCACCATCCCAGGCTGCTCCAACCTGGCTTTGGGCACTTCCAGGGATCCAGGGGCAGCCACAGCTTCTCTGGGAATTCTATTCCAGGGTTTCCCACCTTCTGTCCTGGTTTGGACAACAGGTATCTGCCAAGAAAGGCAGAAGCTTTGAAATGGAGAATGCAAACCCCCTCCCTCCAAATTATTATTAAAATTTTGAAATTAGGGGGCTCTCAGGCAAAGATAGGGAAATAGGAATAACAATTCTTTACTAGGAAAATTAAAATAGAAATACAGTGTTACAAAGAACAATCCAAACCCTGCCAGAGTCAGAATCCAAGCTGACACCCGTCAGTCAGTCAGGGTGTTGGCAGCAGTCCCATTCAATGGTGGCTGCATCCTCCTGCAGTGGCAGATGTGGTTCAGCTGGAGCAGTGCTCCTGGAGAAGGTGCAGTTTCCTCTGAAGCTCCAGGGATGATGTGGAAAGGTCTGGCTTTCCTCTGGAATCCAGTGGAAAGAAAGTTCCTTGGTGTCCAAAATCTCAGTTTTTATCTGGGTAGGAAAGGCTTGGCTCCTCCCCTGGCTGGAGCATCTCCCAGTGGGATGATGTAATTTTATCAGTCATGCCCTGGGACTCACTGGCCATGAACAGGAGATATCTCCTGGGGGGAGGATGGGCTGTGGGAAGATAAAGATGATTGCCCAGCTGGTTTTTAACAATGGCCCATTAACAGGAGATATCCCCACAGAGATAAGGATCACTGCCACACCTGGTTTTTAACAATGGCCCATGAACAGGAGATATCCCCACAGAGATAAGGATCATTGCCACACCCAGTTTTTAACAATGGCCCATTAACAGGAGATATCTCCTGGAGGGAGGATGGGCTGTGGAAAGATAAAGATGATTGCCCAGCTGGTTTAAAGATGGCCCATTAGCAGATAATATGTGCCAGGAGATCAGGGTCACTGCCACACCCGGTTTCAACAGATGGTGACAGAATCCACATTTCTGGCCACATCAGCCCAACACGTATCCCAGGGAAGAAATTTTTCCTAATACCAACCTAACCCTGCTCTGTCGGTGTGAACCCATCCTGAGCCCTGCTGTAGGGTCAGTGTGTGAGACCCTAATCCTGAACTTCCTCTGGCTCGGGGCTGTTCCTGCAGCTCTTTTTGTGCCCATCCCAAGGGCTGGATCCCCCTGTGCACCCCATGTGGCTCAGACCATCCTCATCTGTGGGGTTTATGTTGTCAGATGGTTGCAGGACAGGCTCAAAAGCTTAATATATTATGTTTTTTAGGTTAGTATTTTATTATAGGGTGTGGGTGTAAGAGAGAGCTTAGAGAGAGGTTAGAGCAAGAGAGCAGAGAGAGCAGAGACAAGAAGAGAGACAAGAGAGAGATTTTCCATTTACAACACAATAAGTATTCTTCACTGATGAATATTCCAATTTCCAATAACCAATCTAATGCAATATACTAATTTCCTAATATTTGCATGCAACCTATAAAAATCCCTAAATTCCCATGTTTTATGGCTTTCTTATTTGTAACCCTTATTTTCAGACCTTCCCTGCCAAGCATGAGGCAGGATGTCTGTTGGTTCTTTGGTATTTGTGGCATTTGGCATCATCTAAACAAAAGAAAAAAACTCAAACCTTAACATAACTATTTTCAGTGTCTATGTCAAATACTGCCAACATCTCTATTCCATCTCATGTTCCAAAACTACTTGCTAAGCATTCATGTAATTTTAATATTACCTCCCCAACACTCATCCTCCTCCTGAGAGCCTCGAGCTGGGCTTTGCCTTTAAATCCCCTTTAAATGCCGAGCCTGGGGCAGGCAGGGGGAGGGAGGGAGAGCATCTCCCGGTGCTCTGGTGTTCCCAAACACTTCACCCCGAGCACGGAGCGTTCCCTGAGCGTTCCTGCAGCTCAGGGCTGGCTTTGCAGGGATGTTTATCCAAAGGGATCGTGCCTCTCAGCCTCTGGCACTTCCAGGGCCAGGTAGGCTGTGTTTGTCCTGGGCTGGGAGCTGAGGCCGGGCTGCTCTGAGACAGAGGATTTCCAAAAGCCCTGATTGTGAGAGGCCAAACCGGGCTGGACTGGTGGAACTGGGCCAGAGGGAGCTGGGGGAGCAGCCCCTGCTCTGCCAGGGCGGGTTTGGCGTCCCCACCTCACTGGGATGGTTTCACTGCAGGGCTTTGGGCTGGGCTGGCTGAGCTGCTCCACGGCCAATTTCCCACCCTTATTTCTGCTGTGTTTAACCTTCAATGGGGTCAGGATCTCTCTGATCCCAGTTTGGGGTTGGGGACAATCTGTAGGAACCCACAAAGCTGGGAAACCTCAGGGGCTCCTTCCAGAGCCCTTCCCTCACATCCCAGTGCTGGGACTGGGTTGCACTGGGTGAGCTGGGTTGCACATGGATCTCCATCCTGAGTTTCCACCCATCCTCTCTGTCCATTCCAGAGGTCTCCAGCTGCTCTGAGCACCTCCCTGAGTCCAGCCTGGGAGGGAAAACCCGGCGGGCTCCAGGCTTGGTGCTGCAGCCTGGGCTGGGCTCTGCTCTGGTTCAATCCCGGAGGAACAATTTAATTACGGGAGATGCAGATCTCATCCACTGGGAGTTCTCCCTGCAGGCTCCCAGCCCTGGCTCCTGCCCAAGGGAGAGGAGGAGGAGGAGGGAGGAAGTCTGGGCACGGCTGGGCTCCTTCCCCTGTGCTCCATCCCAAAGAGGGATGGAGCTGTTCAGACCTTGGGATTCCCATCCCAAATCCCAAATCCCACTGAAGTTTTATGGCTTCAACCACAAACCTGCACGAGCAGGAGGAAGGAGGCAGCAGGGCAGTGGGTGGAGCTTGGAAAAAATCGGGTTTTGTGCCTGCAGTCCTTTTGTTATCCCTGAAAATATCTCCCTTGGAATCTTGCTTTGCTGTAGACTGGCTTTTGTTGTGGGGGGTTTTGTCTCTGGAAGGTGCTGGGCATGGGGACAGGGCTGGGGATGGAGGGTGCAGCTTTCCCGAATTTCCTCCTCCTCAAATCCAAGGGATGCTGCTGGGAATGAGCTCTCTGGAGATGGCAGGACCCCCTCCAATCCCTGCCCTGCAGGAAAACCCCTGGCTGCAGCAGGGAGAGCCCATTAAAAGGGAAGGGGCCAACCAATAAATCAAGGCAGCTGGAAAATGAAACCAGAGTGTTGGGAGAGGAGTTTTGCTTTTTTTCCAGTTTTTTTTTTTTTTCCCTTCAATTAAAGCAAACAAAATTCCCAGTGCAGGCTGAGCTGGGCGTGCTGGGGAAATGAGCTCTGTAAATTATGGCTGGGACATGTGGAAGTGTTGAAAGGGGATCAGCTGTTCCCCAGCTCGGCAGGGGAGGGCTGGGAGCACCCAGTTCTTCAGGAAAAGTGGGATTTTCTCCCAAAATCCATCTCCAGGGGGATCTCATGGTGATGTCAGTGAGGGCAAGGATGTGCTGAGGGGATGTTGGGAATTCTCCCAAAGAGCTGCAGTTTGCTGTTGGGATTGGGTGACAAATCCTTGGCTGTCCTGAGCAAACCTGAGGAATTTGGGGGATCTTTAATGGGACCTGAAAGTCCCTGGGATTTTGGGATCAACTGGAATAACCTTGGGATTGTGTGAGGAAATGTGAATTATTTGAGGAAATGGAGATTGTGTGAGGAAATGGGATTGTGTGGGAAATGGGATTGTGTGAGGAAATGGGATTGTGTGGGAAATGGGAACTGTGTGATGAAATGGGAACTGTGAGGGGAAATGGGATTGTGTGAGGAAATGGGGATTGTGTGGGGAAATGGGATTGTGTGAGGAAATGGGATTGTGTGGGAAATGGGATTGTGTGAGGAAATGGGATTGTGTGAGGAAATGGGGATTGTGTGGGGAAATGGGATTGTGTGGGAAATGGGGATTGTGTGAGGAAATGGGAACTGTGTGAGGAAATGGGATTGTGTGGGGAAATGGGAACTGTGTGAGGAAATGGGAACTGTGAGGGGAAATGGGATTGTGTGGGGAAATGGGATTGTGTGAGGAAATGGGATTGTGTGGGAAATGGGGATTGTGTGAGGAAATGGGATTGTGTGGGGAAATGGGATTGTGTGAGGAAATGGGATTGTGTGAGGAAATGGGATTGTGTGGGAAATGGGGATTGTGTGAGGAAATGGGGATTGTGTGAGGAAATGGGATTGTGTGGGAAATGGGGACTGTGTGAGGAAATGGGATTGTGTGGAGGAAATGGGATTGTGTGGGAAATGGGGATTGTGTGAGGAAATGGGGATTGTGTGGTAAATGGGGATTGTGTGGGAAATGGGGATTGTGTGAGGAAATGGGGATTGTGTGGGAAATGGGATTGTGTGGGAAATGGGATTGTGTGGGGAATGGGATTGTGTGGGAAATGGGGACTGTGTGAGGAAATGGGGATTGTGTGGTAAATGGGGATTGTGTGGGAAATGGGGATTGTGTGAGGAAATGGGGATTGTGTGGGAAATGGGGATTGTGTGGGAAATGGGATTGTGTGGGAAATGGGATTGTGTGAGGAAATGGGATTGTGTGGGAGGAAATGGGATTGTGTGGGAAATGGGATTGTGTGGGAAATGGGGATTTTGTGGGAAATGGGATTGTGTGGGAAATGGGATTGTGTGGGAAATGGGGATTGTGTGAGGAAATGGGATTGTGTGAGGAAATGGGATTGTGTGGGAAATGGGGATTGTGTGAGGAAATGGGATTGTGTGGGAAATGGGGATTGTGTGAGGAAATGGGGATTGTGTGGGAAATGGGATTGTGTGGGAAATGGGATTGTGTGGGAAATGGGGATTGTGTGAGGAAATGGGATTGTGTGGGAAATGGGGATTGTGTGGGAAATGGGATTGTGTGGGAAATGGGATTGTGTGGGAAATGGGGATTGTGTGATGAAATGGGGATTGTGTGGGAAATGGGATTGTGTGGGAAATGGGATTGTGTGGGAAATGGGGATTGTGTGAGGAAATGGGATTGTGTGGGAAATGGGATTGTGTGGGAAATGGGATTGTGTGAGGAAATGGGGATTTTGTGGGAAATGGGATTGTGTGGGAAATGGAATTGTGTGGGAAATGGGGATTTTGTGGGAAATGGGGATTGTGTGGGAAATGGGATTGTGTGGGAAATGGGAACTGTGAGGGGAAATGGGGATTGTGTGGGAAATGGGATTGTGTGGGAAATGGGATTGTGTGGGAAATGGGGATTTTGTGGGAAATGGGGATTGTGTGAGGAAATGGGATTGTGTGGGAAATGGGATTGTGTGGGAAATGGGGATTGTGTGGGAAATGGGGATTGTGTGAGGAAATGGGATTGTGTGGGAAATGGGATTGTGTGAGGAAATGGGATTGTGTGGGAAATGGGAACTGTGAGGGGAAATGGGATTGTGTGGGAAATGGGAACTGTGAGGGGAAATGGGCACTGTATAAGGAAATGGGATTGTGTGGGGAATTTGCTGCCTTTGGGTTCTCCCCTCCTTGCTGTGCCCCGAGTGTCCCACGTTGGGATCCATTGGATCCAGGATGACGGGAGCAGGCTCAAACCGAACAGAGGAACCCCTGGAAAAACCTGGAAAACCTTGGGAACGACACCCCAGGAGCCCCTGTGCCCCATAAACCCAAGCTCTGAGCCCTTTTCCCGCTGCTCTTCCCTCCCTGCCCTCCCGAATTCCCCCGGGGTGGCTCCGCAGGGAGGAACAAGGAGCTTTTCACTCCAGGAGCTTTTTTTCCTGACCTACATTTTCTGTTCCCGTGTCCAGTTTAGGTTTCAGCCCGTTGGCGTTGCTTGAAAAATTCCTGATAAATTCTGGGACGGGCTCGGCTGGGAAAGCATCCCACCCAAATCCACTGGGAACAGCCCCGTGGGATTTTGGGGGGCACCAGAGCCTCAGTGAGACCCTTCCCCATGCCAGGGGTGAATTTGGATCCCGGGAATCCCACGTGGCCTCTGGGGTGATCCATGGGCTGTCCCCGAGCCCACTGTCTTGGGAATGTCACTGCCTTGGGAATGTCACTGTCCTGGGAATGTTACTGCCCTGGGAATGTCACTGTCCTGGGAATGTCACTGCCCTGGGAATGTCACTGCCCTGGGAATGTCACTGCCCTGGGAATGTCACTGCTGAGGGAATGTCACTGTCCTGGGAATGTCACAGCCCTGGGAATGTCACAGCCCTGGGAATGTCACTGCTGAGGGAATGTCACTGCTCAGGGAATGTCACTGCCCAGGGAATGTCACTGTCCTGGGAATGTCACTGTCCTGGGAATGTCACTGCCCAGGGAATGTCACTGCTCTGGGAATGTCACTGCTCAGGGAATGTCACTGCCCAGGGAATGTCACTGCCTAGGGAATGTCACTGTCCTGGGAATGTCACTGTCCAGGCAATGTCACTGCTGAGGGAATGTCACTGCCCTGGGAATGTCACTGCTGAGGGAATGTCACTGTTCTGGGAATGTCACTGCCCTGGGAATGTCACTGCCCTGGGAATGTCACTGCTCTGGGAATGTCACTGTCCTGGGAATGTCACTGCCCAGGGAATGTCACTGCTCTGGGAATGTCACTGTTCTGAGAATGTCACTGTCCTGGGAATGTCACTGCTCTGGGAATGTCACTGCTCTGGGAATGTCACTGTCCTGGGAATGTCACTGCCCTGGGAATGTCACTGCTCTGGGAATGTCACTGCACAGGGGAATGTCACTGTCCAGGCAATGTCACTGCACAGGGAATGTCACTGCTCTGGGAATGTCACAGCCCTGGGAATGTCCCTGCTCAGGGAATGTCACTGCCCTGGGAATGTCACTGCCCAGGGAATGTCACTGCCCTGGGAATGTCACTGCCCTGGGAATGTCACTGCTCAGGGAATGTCACTGTCCTGGGAATGTCACTGCTCTGGGAATGTCACTGTCCAGGGAATGTCACTGCCCTGGGAATGTCACTGCTCTGGGAATGTCACTGCCCAGGGAATGTCACTGTCTTGGGAATGTCACTGTCCTGGGAATGTCACTGTCCAGGGAATGTCACTGTCCTGGGAATGTCACTGCCCTGGGAATGTCACTGTTCTGGGAATGTCACTGCACAGGGAATGTCACTGTCTTGGGAATGTCACTGCTCAGGGAATGTCACTGCCCAGGGAATGTCACTGCTCAGGGAATGTCACTGCTCAGGGAATGTCACTGCCCTGGGAATGTCACTGCTCAGGGAATGTCACTGTCCTGGGAATGTCACTGCCCAGGGAATGTCACTGCTCAGGGAATGTCACTGCTCTGGGAATGTCACTGTCCTGGGAATGTCACTGCCCTGGGAATGTCACTGCTCTGGGAATTTCACTGTCCTGGGAATGTCACTGCTGAGGGAATGTCACTGTTCTGGGAATGTCACTGTCCTGGGAATGTCACTGCCCAGGGAATGTCACTGCACAGGGAATGTCACTGCCCTGGGAATGTCACTGTCCAGGGAATGTCACTGTCCTGGGAATGTCACTGTTCTGAGAATGTCACTGCCCAGGGAATGTCACTGCTCTGGGAATGTCACTGCTGAGGGAATGTCACTGTTCTGGGAATGTCACTGTCCAGGGAATGTCACTGCCCAGGGAATGTCACTGCTCTGGGAATGTCACTGCCCAGGGAATGTCACTGTCCTGGGAATGTCACTGTCCTGGGAATGGAACTGCCCAGGCAATGTCACTGTCCTGGGAATGTCACTGTCCTGGGAATGTCACTGCCCAGGGAATGTCACTGCTCAGGGAATGTCACTGTCCTGGGAATGTCACTGCCCAGGGAATGTCACTGCTGAGGGAATGTCACTGCTCTGGGAATGTCACTGCCCAGGGAATGTCACTGTCCTGGGAATGTCACTGCCCAGGGAATGTCACTGCCCTGGGAATGTCACTGCTCAGGGAATGTCACTGCTCTGGGAATGTCACTGTCCTGGGAATGTCACAGCCCAGGGAATGTCACTGCCCTGGGAATGTCACTGTCCTGGGAATGTCACTGTCCTGGGAATGTCACTGCTCAGGGAATGTCACTGTCCTGGGAATGTCACAGCCCAGGGATGTCATACAGCCCAGGAATGTCACTGCCCTGGGAATGTCACTGTCCTGGGAATGTCACTGCTCCAGGGAATGTCACTGCCCTGGGAATGTCACTGCTCTGGGAATGTCACTGCCCAGGGAATGTCACTGCCCTGGGAATGTCACTGCTCTGGGGAATGTCACTGCTCTGGGAATGTCACTGTCCTGGGAATGTCACTGCTGAGGGAATGTCACAGCCCAGGCAATGTCACTGTCCTGGGAATGTCACTGTCCTGGGAATGTCACTGCTGAGGGAATGTCACAGCCCAGGCAATGTCACTGTCCTGGGAATTTCACTGTCCTGGGAATGTCACTGCTCTGGGAATGTCACTGCTGAGGGAATGTCACAGCCCAGGCAATGTCACTGTCCTGGGAATGTCACTGCCCTGGGAATGTCACTGCCCTGGGAGTGTCACTGCGTGTCTCAGAGCCATCCCTGAGCCTGGCAGGGCTTTGTCACCGTGGGGACCCTTTAATAAGTGACCCAGGACTGTCAGCAGAGCCTTCCTGACGCCCGGGCAGGGTGGGCTGGCCCAGCCTGGTGTCACCCCGTGCTCATCCCCCTGCTGCAAAAATGAAGGAGGGTGGGACTTTCTTCATTCCTGGCCCTGCCTCGGGAGTGACACTCCTGTCGGGAGCCAGGGTGGCCTCCCTGCAGGGGAGGAGGGGGAATTGCTCGAGAGGGCAGGAGGCAGAGCAGGTGGGAGAGTGTGAATGAGAAAGTGCTCGTGGGTGTGGCTGGGGAGGGGGTGACAAGTTCTATTTTTAGGCTTCCACCTGTGCGGAGGTTCGGGGGGTTGGTCAGGGCTGGAATGTGAGGAGGAAGCTGCAGGTGGAGCCGGGAGCGATGCTCTGGGAGCAGGGAGTGCATCCCCTGGGAACGAGCCACTGCCTGGACTCGCCTGTGGCACCCCTGGGTGTCCCCTGGCCACCACAGCCCCCCCTCCCACACCTCCGGGTGCTGCTGGGGCGCCCTGGGGTCCCCCTGCGCCTCCGCCCTCGGAGGCTTCTTGTGGTGCCACACCTCAGGGGCGCTCTCCAGCACCCTGGGCTGCTTTGGGGTTGAAGGGGCAGGGTTTGGGGGGACCCCAGTGCCCCCCAGGGCTCAGGGCTGCTGCCCGTGAGTCAGAGGTGACTCAGGGAGCTGCCAGCGCCTGTCTGGGCCCCGGTTATTCATTAACTCCTTCCCAGAAGGGGCGGCCTGGGAACAAAGCGCTGCTCCCGGCCCCGGGGCTGCGACACCTCTGCCCAGGCTGCTCGGATTTTGGCAGGGTTTGGGGATAATCGCTCAGGACAGGCTCTGGCAGCTCGGCTGCGCCAGCTGAGCCTGGCTCAAGGGGCTGCCCTGGGCCTGGCTCGTCCTTCCAGGCTGGTCTGGATCCTCCTGGAGCTCTGGGTCCCACAGGAACCCCCAGCCCTGCCCGGAGGAGCTGTGGCTGCTCCATCCCTGGGGGTGTTCACGATACTGGGATGTGCCAGGGACAATTTTAAGATCCCTTCCCCCCAGAAGCATTCCGTGACTCCACAGTGCAGCACCGGTGGCTCGCAGGGTGGCCTGGCTGGGGCGCAGGGCAGCAGATGATCCCTCCTGGGGAATGTGGGAGGGAATGGGGAAAAGCCAACTGCACTGCAATGTGTGAGGGCTCGGAGCTGGGGGTGCCGGGGGAATGGAGAGGGATTTTTAACTCACCGGGGTCTGGGTGGTTCCTCCTTGGGGAAAGCAAAGGGCTCTGTGCTGTGGGATGGACTGGGGCACCCCCACGGCCCCGACCCGAATTCACACCTTCAGGACGTGCTGGTGTCACCAGGATGTGCAGGGACATCGATCCCACTCCCTCAATTCCCTCAGGGCCGTGCTGATGTCCCCAGGATGTGCAGAGACATCTCTCCATCCCCTCAGGGCTGTGCTGGTGTCCCCAGGGTGTGCAGAGACATCTCTCCATCCCCTCAGGGCTGTGCTGATGTCCCCAGCACGGACAGGGGACACTCTCCATCCCCTCAGGGCCGTGCTGATGTCCCCAGCACGGACAGGGGACACTCTCCATCCCCTCAGGGCTGTGCTGATGTCCCCAGGACAGACAGGGGACACTCTCCATCCCCTCAGGGCTGTGCTGGTGTCCCCAGCACGGACAGGGGACACTCTCCAGTCCCCTCAGGGCTGTGCTGATGTCCCCAGGATGGACAGGGGACACTCTCCATCCCCTCAGGGCCGTGCTGGTGTCCCCAGCACGGACAGGGGACACTCTCCGTGTCGCTCCCTCTCTGCTCCGGCCCATCCCGAGCTGCCCGCAGGGGCGGAGGGGCAGGAAGCGCTTTGATCCGCGCTGTTTCCCCGCCCGCAAACCCGCGCCCGCCCGAGATCACAGACCAGAGCCGCCGGGGCTGCGCTATCGCTGTCGCTGTCGCTGCCGCTATCGCCGCCGCGGCTCCTTCAAAGGCGGCGCTGCCCGGGCGCGCCCGGCGGGGCTCGCAGCCGCACCGGGACCGGGGAGCTCCGCGCCCCGGGCATGGGAGCTGCCAGCGGCGGGGCTGGGCCGCGGGGTTCTCCTGGGGCACTGCGGCGTTCAGCGCCGTCATCACCTGTCCCGGGTCCCCAAAAACCTGGGATTTGGGATTGGTGCCCTATAAACCTATAAACCCTATAAACCTGCTGTTCTGTGCTTCCCAAACCCTGGGATTTGGGGTTGGTGCCCTGCAAACCCCAGGGATGCTCGTGAGGTGCCTCTGGGGTGTCAGCACCGTCCTGGCCTGTCCAGATCCTGCTGTTCTGTACTTCCCAAACCTGGGATTTGGGGTTGGTGCTGTGCAAACCCCAATGATGCTCATGGGTGTCAGCACCATCCTGGCCTGTCCCAAATCCTGCTGTTCTGTGCTTCCCAAACCCGGGATTTGGGGTTGGTGCCCTGCAAACTCCAGGGATGCTCATGAGGTGGCTCTGGGGTGTCAACATCGTCCTGACCTGTCCAGATCCTGTTGTGCACAGGTCCCCAAAACCTGAGAATTTGGGGTTGGTGCCCTGCAAACCCCAGAGATGTTCGTGAGGTGCCTCTGGGATGTCAGCACCGTCCTCACCTGTCCAGATCCTGCTGTGCACAGGTCCCCAATAACCTGGGATTTGGGGTTGGTGCCCTGCAAACCCCAGGGATGCTCACGGGTGTCAGCACCGTCCTCACCTGTCCCAAATCCTGCTGTTCTGTGCTTCCCAAACCCGGGATTTGGGGTTGGTGCCCTGCAAACCCCAGGGATGTTCATTAGATGCTTCTGGGGTGCCACCACCAATGTTTGAGCTCCCCTCTTGTCCCAGATCCCACTGTGCACAGGTCCCCAAAACCTGACCTGGGAATTTGGGGTTGGTGCCCTGCAGACCCCAGAGATGCTCCTGAGGTGCCTCTGGACCTTCTCAGGGGGCACTGGGCACCTCTGGGGTGCCACCACAATGTCTGAGCTCCCTGCCCATCCCAGATCCCACTCTGCAGTGATTCCCCAGACCCCAAAATTTGGGCTCAGTGCCCTGCAGAGCTGCCTGGTGCCCGAGAGAGAGGCAGGAGGTGCTCGGGGCAGGCAGGGGGATTTGCAGCTGCTCTCAGCTGTGGTTCCCAGCAGCGTCTGGGGGTGCACAGGAGAGTTTGGGGCAAAGGAGGAAAAGGCTCTGGGGCTGCTGCTCCATCTCCAGTTTCCCAAATCACTCCAAACCTTTGGATTTGGCTGAGGAACGATCAGCCCCTGCTCCACCCCTTCCATTAACGCTGTTTTTGCTTTGCAGGGTCGGTGCTGAAGGCTCGGGGTGAGGGACAGAGGGACAGCCAGGACATCCAGGACAGAAGGGACAGCCAGGACATCCAGGACAACCAGGACAACCAGGACGGAAGGGACATCCAGGACTGCCAGGACTGCCAGGACAGCCAGGACATCCAGGACAACCAGGACAACCAGGACAGAAGGGACATCCAGGACAGCCAGGACAGCCAGGACATCCAGGACAGAAGGGACATCCAGGAAATCCAGGACATCCAGGACTGCCAGGACATCCAGGACATCCAGGACAGAAGGGACAGCCAGGACTGCCAGAGGGGACATCCAGGACATCCAGGACCGTGGGGACATCCAGGACATCCAGGACAGAGGGGACATCCAGGACCGAGGGGACAGCCAGGACAGCCAGGAGCACTCCCGAGGAGGGGACAGGACCTGAGCCTCAGGGACAGCAGGATGGAGCAGCAGGGCTCCACACAGAGCTGGCAGCAATTCAGCAGCAGTTTCTGATCGCTGGGCTGTGGGAATTATCCTCGAGGATCCTGGCCATGGATGGATGGGGAAGAGCTCCTGGGTCAAACAGGAGCTCACTGCTTTTCTCTTTCAAGAACTCTTGCCTGGTTTCCAGTGGATTTTTTTTTCTTTATTTTTACCCTTTTTATTATTTTTTCCCTGCTTTTTGGGGGTTTGGCCGTTTCCTGGTGATGCTGGAGCTGCGGTGGGTCCCGTGGTGGGAACTGGAGCCGTTGGAAGAGCAGGAGCTGAGGGGTTTTTTCAGAGCTCATCCTGTGCTGGGAGGGCTCAGGGGGCTCCTCCTGCCATGCCTGGACACCCCAGTGGGTCCCAGAGCAGGAATGGGGGAAGCCAGGTCACATGAGGGGAATGTCACCCTCAGAGAATTAAACTTTATTTAACAAACCCCGCTGGCTCCCTGAGTGCTGGGTGTTGTTTTCCACTTGCCACATTTCCAGGGGGTTTTGGGTTTTCCACTTGCCACATTTCCAGGGGGTTTTGGGTTTTCCACTTGCCACATTTCCAGGGGGTTTTGGGATGCCTTGGGTTGTCCAGGAAACCTTGAGGAACCCCTGCCCTAACAGAGCCAGGAGTTTCACACCTTTATTTGCAGGGAAATGTCCTTTCCCTCCTCCCTTCCACCCTTTAACCACCACTGCCATCCCTCCTGCTCCAAAAACCACTGAAATGCAAATTATTTCCCCTAAAATGCTATTGTTAATTGTCCCTGGATTCTGTTCCCTGTAAGCACTGCAAGGTGCTGTGTGCAAATAGAAGATAAAAGGGATATTTATGTAGGGGAAATATCCATTTTGGTCATTAATATATTAGGATTTAGAACATTATTTTTAAAAAAAAAAAAAAGAAATAGAACATAAAAGGGATATTTATGTAGTGGAAATATCCATTTATGGTCATTAATATATTAAGATTTAGAACATTATTTAACAAAAACAAACAAAAAAGAACATAAAAGAGGATATTTATGTAATAGAAATATCCATTTATGATCATTAATATATTAGGATTTAGAACATTATTTAACCAAAAAAAAGAAAAAAGAGGAATAGAATATAAAAGGAATATTTATGTAGGGGAAATATCCATTTATGGTCATTAATATATTAGGATTTAGAACATTATTTAACAAAAAAATAGAACATAAAAGGGATATTTATGTAGGGGAAATATCCATTTATGGTCATTAATATATTAGGATTTAGAACATTATTTAACAAAAACAAAAAAGAAATAGAACATAAAAGAAATATTTATGTAGGGGAAATATCCATTTATGGTCATTGTTTTTTAGGATTTAGAACATTATTTAACAAAAAAAAATGGGGTTCTGTTGCATAAAAAGCAGAGTGGCTTTGTGAGCATGGATTCAAAATAATTATTTGGGAGCAGCCAGGGTGGGTGGAAGTTTCTCCCAGGATTATTTAGGTCAGAAAAGGATTCCAGGATTGGGATTGGCCCCCACTGGGCCCTGTGCCCTCCTTTCCCAGCACAATTCCAAAATCCAGCTGGGTCCGTGGGCTGGCACTGCCCTTTCAGCCAGGAGTGGGTTTGGGGATCCCAGTTTGGATTTTTGGAGCTCCTGAGGAGCATTTCCCTCGATGGCCTTTGGTTCCCCCAGCCCTGGGCAAACACAGGGCAGGATTTACTGGGGGAGCAGCCTGGCCTGCCCCAGGAAACCCCCCTGGGCTCAGGTGGCATTTACGAGTTTGCTTTCCCAAAATTATTAACCAAATATTCCCAAATATTAACCCTTGCTGGCCTGGCCAGGGGCAGCAGCTCTGTCCTGCAGCCTGGGAGTGTTTTGGGATTTCTTCCTGGTGCTCTGGAGGCTCCCAGCAATGGGAATTACCCAAACTAAACTCATTTCCCCCTAAGCTTCCGTGCTTTGGTGGCCCTCAGGGACAGGAAATTCTCTGCTCCCTCCCAGCAGGGTTTTTTGGAGCAGGATGAGCTCTGGGAGAGCTCTGCTGCTGCTCCTGCTGATGTTTTCCGGGTGCTGGGAATGGCCAAACCTTCCCTGAGCGTGCTCTGACATCCTCCCCCTCTCCAAATTAACTGCCAGCCCTGCCTCAGCCTAATTAAAACCAGCCAAGGGGACTGGGCCAGGCTGTAAAATTCTAGGACAGTTTTATGTGGAGCAATTAAAAGGAAGGTAAAAAAAAATTGTTAAGAAATTAAACACTAATTACTTTTTTTTTTCTTTTTTGTTTTTTCTTTTTTTTTTTTGGGCCAGCTGAGCTGTTCTGGCAGTGGGGCTGTGAGGGGGATGCAAAACCTGGGATGGTCGAGCCCCTGCTGCCATAAATCTGCTGGATCAAATGTTCCCCTGCTTTTGAGCCCTGCAACTCATCTGCTGCCAATTAACCTAAATCACGTTTTTTCAATTAAAATTCGAGGCCTGGTGGCAGGGCCTGGCTGTTGCAGCGAGGTGGAAATATCTGTTTTAAAAGGTGTGATCCCATTTTAGTGTTTTCCACATAAAATGGGATGTAAATTCCCGGGCCCTGGGGGATTCACGGGCAATCCCACCTGCAGCTCCTCTGGGATGGAAGTTTTGCCCTGATTCTGTTTTTGGGGTGGACATTCCCAGGCTGGGCTGGGAGTCTGGGGCTGGGAAGGGATGCCTTGCACAACACCTGGAATAATTGGCCTGGGATGGGGAAGGAAGCTGCTGCTTCCTCTCTCTGTGTCTGGTCTTGTTCCTCGTGCTTGGAAAAGGAAAACAGGCAGTGAAATGTTGGGAAAGAGGGGAGGAAGGGCAGGGCTGGGGCTCCTTTTATTCCTGCAACCCTCCTGCCTTAAAAAAAAACAACAGAAAAGCAAATAAAACCTTCCCAGGCTGGAAAGGAGAAAATATTCCGTGTCTCCCAGCACTCCTCCTGGAATTTGGTCCCTGCAGCATCCAGGTTGTGAGTGGCCCATAAATTCTGGGGGTGCAGACACAAAAATCCCCCTGGATGATTCCACGCTGGAAATGGAGCTTCAATCTCCCTGCAGGATCTCCCTGGGCTGGGGAGGACACCCGTGGTCTTTGCATCTCTCCCCCACGGTGTCATTTCAACCATTTTCCCCCCAAAAAATCGCCCAAAAGGCTCCTTGTTCCTCCAGCAAGCCCCGGCAGGTTCCCTGTTAGGAAAGGCAGGCTGGTTCATTAATGCCCATCAGTTAATTGCTGTAATTGGGAGCTGGCTGGCCGCTGCTGGGGTGTGGGAGCTGCAGGAATGTTCTCCGGAGAGGGGAGGATGCTCCTGGGCTGTCCTGGGGATGGGGCTGTGCTTGGGGCTCAGGTGTTAAAAGAACAGTGAGAAACCCAAATGGGGCTGCTGGGTTTGGGCTAAAAATAGATCCCAGAGGGATTGAAATGTTCATTAGTGCCCCAGGCAAAGGTGGTGATTCCCATCCCTGAAATGAAGCTGGGCTGGAATTCCCATCCCTGAAGTGAAGGATGGGTTGGAATTTCCATCCCTGAAATGAAGTTGGGTTGGAATTCCCATCCCTGAAAGTGAAGGATGGGTTGGAATTTCCCATCCCTGAAATGAAGGATGGTTTGGAATTCCCATCCCTGAAGGGAAATCCGGGTTGGAATTCCCATCCCTGAAGGGAAATCCGGGTTGGAATTCCCATCCCTGAATTGAAGGTTGGGCTGGAATTCCCATCACTGAAGGGAAAGTTGGGTTGGAATTCCCATCCCTGAAATGAAGTTGGGCTGGAATTCCCAATCCTGAAGGGAAATCTGGGGTGGAATTCCCATCCCTGAAATTTAAGTTGGGTTGGAATTCCCATCCCTAAAGTGAAGGATGGGTTGGAATTTCCATCCCTGAAATGAAGGATGGGTTGGAATTCCCATCCCTGAAGGGAAATCCGGGTTGGAATTCCCATCCCTGAAATTAAGTTGGGTTGGAATTCCCATCCCTGAAATGAAGTTGGGCTGGAATTCCCATCTCTGACATGAAGTTGGGCTGGAATTCCCAATCCTGAAGGGAAATCTGGGGTGGAATTCCCATCCCTGAAATTTAAGTTGGGTTGGAATTCCCATCCCTAAAGTGAAGGATGGGTTGGAATTCCCATCCCTAAATTGAAGGTTGGGCTGGAATTCCCATCCCTGAAATGAAGTTAGGCTGGAATTCCCATCCCTGAAATGAAGGTTGGGTTGGAATTCCCATCCCTGAAATGAAGGATGGGTTGGAATTCTCAATCCTGAAGTGAAGGTTGGGCTGGAATTCCCATCCCTGAAATGAATTTCGGTTGGAATTTCCATCCCTAAGGGGAAAGTTGGGTTGGAATTCCCACTGGAAGGGATTTTTGGGCAGCCCCAGAGGTCTCCTGAGAGGTTTGCCTGGGGATGTGCAAACCCAGCCAGGAGCTCCAGACCACGATGGTTTAAAGACAAAAACCCCAACCAAGCCAGGAATCCATTCTGAGGTTCTTGTTTAACCTCTGGGGTTTCAGCTGAAATTGGAGCTGCTTTTGCTGGGCAGCAAGAGGAAAAATCAGAATCCCTGGGATTTGTGGGAATTCTGCTGTGGAATTTGGAGCAGTGAAGGGGCCTGGGCAGGGATTTTGGGGAAGAAAGTGAGGGACCAGCTCAGGTCCAAGATGTGAATTTTTTTTTGTGACCATCTCATGGATTTAGGAATGTTGTGGGTCAGAGTCTTCCAGGTCTCATCCCAGGTGTTGTCCTGTAGGAAAAATCTCGTGGGGTGAGGGGATGCTGGTGGCCCTCATGGGATGGGCTCCTCTCAGTCTCCCAGCTCAGAGCAGTTTGTGGAAATAAGGAGAAATCCCACTGGCAAATCCACCTGCAGAATCCCAGAGATCTGCCCCAGCACCTCCATCCCAGTGGGAACTGGGAACACTCAGCCCTGCTGAGGGGCAGCCAGGCTTTGCTCTGCTCTCCTTGGCACGACATTGTGGTTGGCTTAATTAAAACCACCGAGCCTCATTGTGGCAATGACAAGGAATTAATGAGGCAAAATCTGGGAATTAACGAGATAAAATCTGGGGAAAGGTTTACCCTGCTGTCTAACCCAGCCCAGCTCGCTTCATTCCAGGGGTTCTGCAGCAGGAAACAGGGTTTGGGGTTTGGTGGGACAGCTGGAAACGGGAAAGCAGCAGGAGAAATTCCTCAAAAGAGCCTTTTCCTGGAGGAAGTTCTTGGGGTTTGGTGGGACATCTGAAAACGGGAAAGCAGCAGAAATTCCTCAAAAGAGCCTTTTGCTGGTGGCAGCTCTCACCCGAGTTGCTCTGTGGTTTTTTAAGGCTCTCACTCTGCACTTCCTTCTCCTCCTTCCTCCCACGGTGATCCCTCTGCTCCATCTCCAGCTGTGGGGATCATTGTGCTGCCAGGACCTGGGGTCACTGTGCTGCCAGGACCTGGGGCTGTGGTGCTGCCAGGACCTGGGGCTGTGGTGCTGCCAGGACCTGGGGTCCTTGTGCTGCCAGGACCTGGGGTCCTTGTGCTGCCAGGACCTGGGGTCATTGTGCTGCCAGGACCTGGGGTCATTGTGCTGCCAGGACCTGGGGCCGTGGTGCTGCCAGGACCTGGGGTCATTGTGCTGCCAGGACCTGGGGTCATTGTGCTGCCAGGACCTGGGGCTGTGGTGCTGCCAGGACCTGGGGTCATTGTGCTGCCAGGACCTGGGGTCATTGTGCTGCCAGGACCTGGGGCTGTGGTGCTGCCAGGACCTGGGGCTGTGGTGCTGCCAGGACCTGGGGCCGTGGTGCTGCCAGGACCTGGGGTCATTGTGCTGCCAGGACCTGGGGCCGTGGTGCTGCCAGGACCTGGGGTCATTGTGCTGCCAGGACCTTGGGCTGTGGTGCCTGCCAGGACCTGGGGCCGTGGTGCTGCCAGGACCTGGGGCTGTGGTGCTGCCAGGACCTGGGGGTCATTGTGCTGCCAGGACCTTGGGCTGTGGTGCTGCCAGGACCTGGGGGCCGTGGTGCTGCCAGGACCTGGGGCTGTGGTGCTGCCAGGATCTGGGGCTGTGGTGCTGCCAGGACCTGGGGTCATTGTGCTGCCAGGACCTGGGACTGTGGTGCTGCCAGGACCTGGGGCTGTGGTGCTGCCAGGACCTGGGGTCATTGTGCTGCCAGGACCTGGGGTCATTGGTGCTGCCAGGACCTTGGGGCTGTGGTGCTGCCAGGACCTGGGGCTGCCAGGACCTGGTGCTGCCAGGACCTGGGGCATGTGCTGCCAGGACCTGGGGCTGTGGTGCTGCCAGGACCTGGGGCTGTGGTGCTGCCAGGACCTGGGGCTGTTGTGCTGCCAGGACCTGGGGTCCCGTGGTGCTGCCAGGACCTGGGGCTGTGGTGCTGCCAGGACCTGGGGCTGTGGTGCTGCCAGGACCTGGGGTCATTGTGCTGCCAGGACCTGGGGTCATTGTGCTGCCAGGACCTGGGGTTATTGTGCTGCCAGGACCTGGGGCTGTGGTGCTGCCAGGACCTGGGGCTGTGGTGCTGCCAGGACCTGGGGTCATTGTGCTGCCAGGACCTGGGGTCATTGTGCTGCCAGGACCTTGGGCTGTGGTGCTGCCAGGACCTGGGGGTCATTGTGCTGCCAGGACCTGGGGCCGTGGTGCTGCCAGGACCTGGGGTCATTGTGCTGCCAGGACCTGGGGCTGTGGTGCTGCCAGGACCTGGGGTCATTGTGCTGCCAGGACCTGGGGCTGTGGTGCTGCCAGGACCTGGGGTCGTTGTGCTGCCAGGACCTGGGGCTGTGGTGCTGCCAGGACCTGGGGCCGTGGTGCTGCCAGGACCTGGGGCTGTGGTGCTGCCAGGACCCTGCTCCCAGAGCTCCCCACTTTGGAGGGAATGCTTTTGCGGAAAACCTGCTGCTTTCTCCTCTCGTGAAATGTGAAAGAGTGAATTTCCAGGCGCTGAGAAAGCCCCAAAACCGCAGAGCACAAATCCCTGGGGTGTCCCCGGGGCTGGGGCAGGACAAAGGAGCTGGAAATGACCGGGCAGAGGAGGAAGAGGAGGGCGGGTGGGAGTTTTTGGGGGAGTGGGAAAAAGGATTCACCCCCATCGTGGAGCACAGGGAGGAGGGAGGGAGCTCCGAGGGTTTGCCCACGGACGGACGGAGCAGGGACAAACCCTCCCCCGGCGTGCGAGCCCAGGGTGTTCCCCTGGCCCCCTCGGGGGTCTCAAACCCCCTGGTGGGGTCCCAAAAACCCCTGAGTGAGACCCTGGTGAATTCACACCCAACACAGAGGGAATGGAAACAAGCCACCAAAATCAGTAAAGTGTAAATTAGGTTGTTAGAACGTAGATAAATAGACTTTTTGGGGATGTTTGTGATAAGGGACACATGGCCAAGATGGAGAATTTGGGGTGTGGATACCTCTTCCTCCTTCTGCTCCGTGCCATCCGTGCTGGGTGACATGCTGGCACTGTCAGATGGGATGGGGTCAGAGCTGGGCTGTTTAACAAAGTTGTGTTGTATTGGAAAATAATTGTAAATCCCCGGTAGGTAATTTAGAGTATAAAAGATCAGTCCTGCCTCTCCAGGCAGATCCTGCCCTGGACGTCTGGCGAGCAGAGCTGTGAGCTGGGCAGAGGAATCCTGAGATGAGGGAGAACAAACAGCCATGGAAACTCTCAGCACAGCTCCTGCAGCCTCTCATCGTATTGTATTGAAAGCTGTTACAAACATTTAGCACGTAATTTAGATTATATGAGATCAGCCCTGCCCTCAGCAGGCAGATTCCATCCCGGTGCCCGGCTGGACAGACGCTGTGAGCCGGGCAGAGAGCTCCTGAGACATGAAACTATTTATTAACAATCCTTGGAGCCTCTGAAAAACCATCTCCTGCAACCTCTCATCGGCAGCTTTGGGACAAATCAGGATTTACAGCCCTGCCTGTCCTCCCGCGGGGATCCCGGGGCTGAGGGGCTCCTCGGGCGGTGACTCCTGTTTGCCCTCGGGCAGAGCGCTCGGCCGCATCCTGGAGGTTTGTGCGGATTCCGCGCTGCCAGGATGTCTGGGTGTGGGAAAGGCGCTGGGTAATGCCTGGTTAAACAGGCACTGTTTGCTGCACCCTGTCCTGCCTGAGCTGCTCGCAGCCAAAATCGGGATTTCCCCCCTTTTTGGAAGAGCTTTTCTCCCTGCCCGTGTCCCAAACACAAATCTGAGCCCGGGTTATGGGGAGCTCTCACCTGGGCAGTGCCACAAATCCCGGGGGCTGAGGGAGGGAACATTCCTGGGATGCAGGAAATCCAGTGCTCAAGAGTTTCCTGCTGAAAAGGAGTCCTTTGCAAAGCAGTTATTGCTTGGGTGGGTGCAGGAGCAAACATAGATTTTCTGAAAATTCTCCCGCTCCACGTGCTCTAAAATGTATAGAATAGGTATAGAAAACCCAATTAATTTCCTTTTTAAATGTGATTTTCGGGTGTTTTTGATTTACCATTCAATATCAACCCTCTGGGAGTGTGCTCCAATAATCATGGGAAAAAATAAAGATTTTTTAAGCAGCTGCAGAAATGTCATTTTTTATTTTTGAACCAAAGCCTAAAATTGGGGTTCAGTTGATTCCCATGCTGAGGATTTCAGGAGAGCTGCTGGTTTTCAACAGCCTCCAATTAATCCTGGGAACTGGCAGTGCTGGGATGAATATTTGCAGTGTCCCTGCTCCCTCCTGCACCCAGAGGGACACTGTCCCCTCCAGGCCTGCTCCAAGGACGTGATTTGGGAATTTGTGAATCCCCCAGGACCCCCAGTGGGTAAATCCGAGCTGGGCTCTTCCCCACGTTTCCCTCCTGCCTTTCCTCTTATGGAGATAAATTCGGATGAGCTGCCATCCCAAAGTGATGGGGCCCGAGGGAAGCCCCTGGGGCTGGAGGGGCTTTGAGGGGTTGGGTTTTGTTTTATTTCTGGGTTGTGTCTGTGGGGAGATGTGGTGGCAGCTCCAGAATCCCAAACCCACCCCAAAACTGGGAGCTGAGCTGGCATTTTTGGGGACACAGAAGGCTCAGGATGTGCCCTGACTCTTCCTCACCCCATCACCGAGAGGTGCAGGGCTCTGAGGCGCTGTGGCCACTTTGGGATTTTTTTTCCCTTTCCCCCCAAACCCCCAGAGGGTGTCTGGGGCTGTCATTCCATAGCCAAGCCCTGAGTCAAAATGTGGGATGGAGTCCTGGAGCACAGCCCTGGCTCTCCTGCCCTGCCTGGGAGCCAACACCTGAGCCTGAGATCATTATCTGCGTTTATTTTTAGAAATTCCTGATCGATGCTGCGAGGAGGTGACTCATGGGTGGGAAAGTCTCTTCCCGAAGTGGTTTGGAAAACAGGGCTGAGCTCCAGGGAAAGCAGCAGGGATGCTGGGGGTGCTGGGGGGCAGCCTGACCCCTTGGAGAGGCGATTTTGGGGACAGGCCGGCTTCTCACAGAGCCAGCCGAGGGCTGGCCCAAAGTTCAGAGCTGTGATTCCAGTGATCCTGGAAAATCCAGGAGAGGAGGGTGGGGAGTGCTTGGAGGGGCTGGGCAGGCTCAGCACAGCCCCTGGGTGTCCCCTGGAGCCACCAGAATTCCCCATTGGGATGGAAAGCCATGGATTGTCCTTGCCCTTGTCCTCGTCCTTGTCCTCGTCCTCTTCCTCGTCCTTGTCCCTGTCCTTGTCCTTTTCCTCGCCCTCGTCCTTGTCCTCGTCCTTGTCCTTGTCCTCGTCCTTGTCCTTGTCCTTTTTCTTGTCCTTGTCCTTGTCCTTGTCCTCGTCCTCTTCCTTGTCCTTGTCCTCGTCCTTGTCCTTGTCCTTTTCTCTTGTCCTTGTCCTTGTCCTTGTCCTCGTCCTCTTCCTTGTCCTTGTCCTCGTCCTTGTCCTTGTCCTTGTCCTTGCCCTTGTCCTTGTCCCTGTCCTTGTCCTTGCCCTTGGCCTTGTCCTTGTCCTTGTCCCTGTCCTTGTCCTTGTCCCTGTCCTTGTCCTTGCCCTTGTCCTTGTCCTTGTCCTTGTCCTTGTCCTTGCCTTCCTTCCCTGCCCCCAAATCCCCCGGGTGCTGGCGCTGTGACCCCGGCACAGCTCTGAGAGGCCACAAAAGCTTTTTCCCTTCAGGACACCCGCAGGTGAGGTGGGCACTGCCAAACCTTTGGAATTCTGCACATTATCCTTGCCCCGTCCTTTCCCAGCACGGGCAGGGAAAGAAAAAAAACCAACTCCGAAACTGGGGTTGATGTCTCAGCGCAAAGATGTGCGGCGGCTTGCGCCGAGCCGGGAATGCCCGCAGGTGATTTATCCTGGCATTCCTGGGGATCACGAGGCTTTCCTCATTCACAAATCCGAGCCGGGGGTGCCGGGCTGCCCCGGGTGCGCTCCGAGCTGCGGAGCTCCCGCAGCGATGCTAATCGCCTCCGGCCGTGCCCGCGGCGCCGCGGCTCTCCCGGCACGGCAGCGATGCGGGGCGGCGCAGCAAACCTGCCGGGCAGGAGCGGGCGGACAGATCCGCTCCCTGCCCCCGCTGTGCGAGCGGCGGGCGAGGGAGGAGCTGCCGCTGGGCTCTGTGTGCAGGAGGAATTGGGTTTGGAGAGGGGCCGAGCTGATGGAGGAGCTGCTCCGGGCAGGTGGAGGAGAAGGGAGCAGAGAGTTGGGAGTTTGGCAGGGCAGGGGTTCTGGTCCAGGGGAGCTGCTCTTCGCTCCTCTTGGCAGAAAACCAGCGGTGTTTGTTGGGTTATCCCAAAATCCACAGTGGCACTCTGGTGTTTTATGGTGTGTCAGCAGTGTTACCATCCCCAGTGCCCTCTATCCAACCCCAAATCTCATCCTCAGTGCCCCTCTACTCCAACCCCAAATCTCATCCCCAGTGCCCTCTATTCAATCCCAAATCTCATCCTCAGTGCCCTCTCTCCAACCCCAAATCTCATCCTCAGTGCCCCTCTATCCAACCCCAAATCTCATCCCCAGTGCCCCTCAAATCCAACCCCCAAATCTCATCCTCAGTGCCCCTCTATCCAACCCCAAATCTCATCCTCAGTGCCCTCTCTCCAACCCCAAATCTCATCCCCAGTGCCCCCTATCCAACCCCAAATCTCATCCTCAGTGCCCTCAAATCCAACCCCAAATCTCATCCCCAGTGCCCTCTATCCAATCCCAAATGTCATCCTCAGTGCCCCTCTATCCAACCCCAAATCTCATCCTCAGTGCCCTCAAATCCAACCCCAAATCTCATCCTCAGTGCCCTCTATCCAATCCCAAATCTCATCCTCAGTGCCCTCAAATCCAACCCCAAATCTCATCCCCAGTGCTCGCCAATCCAACCCCAAATCTCATCCTCAGTGCCCTCTATCCAACCCCAAATCTCATCCTCAGTGCCCTCTATCCAACCCCAAATCTCATCCCTCAGTGCCCCTCTCCAAATCCAACCCCAAATCTCATCCCTCAGTGCCCTCTATCCAACCCCCAAATCTCATCCTCAGTGCCCTCAAATCCAACCCCAAATCTCATCCCCAGTGCCCTCTAATCCAATCCCAAAATCTCATCCTCAGTGCCCTCAAATCCAACCCCAAATCTCATCCCCAGTGCCCTCTAATCCAATCCCAAATCTCATCCTCAGTGCCCTCAAATCCAACCCCAAATCTCATCCCTCAGTGCCCTCTAATCCAATCCCAAATCTCATCCTCAGTGCCCTCAAATCCAACCCCAAATCTCATCCTCAGTGCCCTCTAATCCAATCCCAAATCTCATTCTCATTGCCCTCAAATCCAACCCCAAATCTCTTCCCAAACTGTAGCAGAACTCTGTGATCAGCAGGTGGGATGTGCTGGACAAGGCCTGGAGGTCTCCATCCCATCCCCAGCTCCAATCCCTGGGGCTGGAGGCACCCTGGGTGACAAGGAGGGAAAGATGTTCCCTGGAGAGACCTCCTGGTGCTTCCCAAGGCTCTGGGATGCTGAGCTGCAGGGACAGGGAGGTGTGACAGCTCACAGGGAGATGCTGGGGCTGTGCTGGGAGCAGGACAGGGCCTGGCCCTTTGAGATCTCTGCAGTTTGGGCCATGGGCTGCCTGATCCCCAAATCCCATTTCTGAAGGGATTTTCCTCTCTGCTGCCAGAATAAATAATAAATAAATCCAGATTCGGGGCAGGTTTGGTATCTGGTGCTTCTCAGCCCGTGGCATTGCAGGGCTGGGGGCAATGGAGGGATGCTCTGGTGGGATGAGGAGCTGGGGTATGGGAGCCCAGAGTGCTCCCTCTGGCCTCCCTGGGAGGTTTAAGACCCCCCTGGTGGGGTCCCAAAGACCCCTGAGTGAGACCCTGGTGAGTTCCAACCCCTGGGGGAAATTACCAACACAGAGGGAATGGAAACAAGCCACCAAAATCAGTAAAGTGTAAATTAGGTTGTTAGAACGAAGATAAATAGATTTTTGGGGATGTTTGTGATAAGGGACACGTGGCCAAGATGGAGAATTCGGGGTGTGGATACCTCTTCCTCCTTCTGCTCCGTGCCATCCGTGCTGGGTGACATGCTGGCACTGTCAGATGGGATGGGGTCAGAGCTGGGCTGTTTAACAAAGTTGTATTGTATTGGAAAATAATTGTAAATCCCCGGTAGGTAATTTAGAGTTTAAAAGATCAGTCCTGCCTCTCCAGGCAGATCCTGCCCTGGACGTCTGGCGAGCAGAGCTGTGAGCTGGGCAGAGCAATCCTGAGATGAGGGAGAACAAACAGCCATGGAAACTCTCAGCACAGCTCCTGCAGCCTCTCATGGGCAGAGCTGGGCTCAAACCCCTGCATGTGCTGCAGAGTGAGCTCAGGGCTGAGGAGACACCTCGGGCTGTGGCTCTGGGGGAGCAGCTCTGGCTCCGGCTCAGGCTCAGGCGGACACAGCCCAAACCCGCCCTCCCGAACCGGGGCCGAGCGGGACCCGCCCGTGCTGGATAAACAGGGGCCGGCGAGGAGAAACCTGCCTGGGGCTGATCAAACTCCTGCGCTGCCGATCCCTGACTGGCGCGGCGTTCCGGGGGGCTCGGGGCACCAGGAATGTCACCTCGCTGTCCCCCGGGTGCCACCCCCGCCCTGTGCCCGCCGGGTTCGGCTGCGCCCCCCGCGAGCGGCCGAGCCGCGGTTTTGGCAGCAGCGCGGGGTGTTTGGGCAGGAGGGGCGGGCAAGGACAGTGGGGACAGCGCTGCTGGCACCGTGTCACCGCCACCGCAGCCTGCTGCAGGAAAGGCTTTCCTCCCTGGGCAGGCTTTAGCAGCCGGGGTTAATCTAAAGCCCGTGGCTGAGGGGGTGAGTCACCCTTTGAGTCACCCCCGCCAGGCAGGGGACCGCAGAGGGGACGCTGCTGTCGCCCAGCCGCGTGATCCACAGCCCTGCTGGCGCTGGACGAACCTTTCAGGCTGAAAAAGAAATCAAATTTCTTCAGCAGCTCGTTTCTCTGAAGTTTTTTTCCTCAGGATGAGGTGCTTTGAACATGGCAGGAAAGCTCAGGGAAACCACAAGACTAGAAACTTAGAAGAGATTTTCAATGAAGCTCAGAGAATTTTCTTGGAACTTTGAAAAATACTTAAAATCGTGAGACAGCACAGGGTCAGGTCATAGGAGGCTTGCTAAAATAAAAGAGAATTAATAAAAAAGGAAACAAAGGAACATTAAATTCACAACTTAACTAATTATCTTTATACATTTGATTCGGGGCATGTCTGGAGGCTTTGCTTGGAATCTTGAAAGAATTCAGGTTAAACAATAAAACAGAATTCAAAATCATTCTGTAATACAGAATTTATGCTCTTAATATAATGGTTTTAAAATTAAATACAGAAACTAAATCTGGGCATTAAAAACCGAGCTTGTAGAGAAATACTGTTTTTTCTGATGTATATACGGGAAATTTTGGCTCCTTCCCAGCGTGCTCCCAGTGCTGCCTGGCAATGTCTCTGCTCCCCCTGCTCCTTTTCCCGTTCTGTCCCCTCCCTCCTGGTGGCCTCGTGTCCCTCCCGGTGCCCCCGTGTTGTCCCAGAGCAGCTCCTGTCTGGCAGCATCACCTCAGCCTGCCGCGCTCCAGCCTCTGCCCGAGCTCGGGGTAAAACCTCAGGAAACGGGAAAAGCAACAACAAAAAAATTGGCCAAAAATCTCGGAGTGCTGTGCGCGCAGAGCCCCGTGGGATGGGTTTGTCCCCCCGTGTCCCCCCGGGGGTCGCTCCCGCCGGGCGGGGCGGGGGGCGCGGCTATGACATCACCTCGGCGCGCTGCCATTGGCTGCCCGGGCGGTGACGTCACGGCTGCAGCGCGGCGGGATCGGCGTTGCCGCGGGAACGGGATGCGCGGGCCCGCGGGATGCCGGGCTGGGCGCGCTCCTGCGCCATCGCTCCGGGCTGTCGGGACGCAATTTGGGATGTGTGGGCGCTGCCCGGCTCCCGAACCTTCCCCGCGCTCAGCCCCTTCCTCTTCTCCCCACCGCCAAACCATCCTGAATGAAATAAGGACATAATCCTTATTCAACCCGCTGAAGGAGAAAGCCCAAAAGAAATTTTCAAACGTTACAAAAGAAACAATTTAGTTTAAAAAAAAAACCATTTCAAGGGTAAGGTGCTGGAAACGCCCGTGGGAGTTGGAAGCAGCTGGTTCTGGGAGCAGAAGCCGCGCTCTGCCTCCTCCAGCCTCCTCCAGCCGCGAGCCGCTCCCGCCTGCCGCCGGTCACACGCGATTCCCAAGGACAGAACAAAGCCCTTTAGCCCCGGCTTCAACTCTGACCTTGCTGTGGCAGGATTAAAACCTGCTGGAGATGGACAGCGCGGTGGCAAAGAGTTAATTCCCCCTCCCTCCTTCCCTCCCTCCCTCCCCCTCCTCTCTGTTTTTTGCTCCTTTTCTTTCCGACTGGCCTGGTTTGCTGCGGAGAAATTGGGAAAACAAGCGGCCAGTGGAGCTGGGGGGTGCTGGAGGGGCTGGCAGGAGGCGCAGCTGGGGTTTCATCTTCTCCCCTCCACATTCGGGGCTCCCCACTGGAGTGTTGGGGCTCACGCCGTGGTTTTGGAGCAGGAGAGGCTGCTCGGAGCCTGTGGGAGCTCCCTGTAGCCTCATTTTCTCCGGAGAGAGAGGCTTTTCCTGATAGAATCCCTCCTGTTTTCCCTATGAAACTTTATCACGTTTTTATTCAAATCTGGGTTTAGGAACAGTTTGGCTGAAGAGCTGAGTTGTGCACCAAGTTAGGTTTGCTTTGTCTTTTTTTCTTTTCTTTTCTTTTCTTTTCTTTTCTTTTCTTTTCTTTTCTTTTCTTTTCTTTTCTTTTCTTTTCTTTTCTTTTCTTTTCTTTTCTTTTTCTTTTTCTTTTCTTTTCTTTTCTTTTTTTTTTTTTTTTTAATTTTATTTTTATTTTTTTGTTGTTGTTGTTTTAATGAAAGACACCTCCACTTCCCAAAATTCCAAACAAACTTTAGAGGCAACTTTGTAACACCCGCTGGTCCTTTCTGGAACTTTGTGCGGCTTCCTTGGCTGATTTCCCTGGAGCGGGAATCTCGATAAAATGCAAATTTCCCGCTGAGCTCAGAGCTCTGCTCTGGGCTGCTGCTCCCGGTTCTGCTCCCTCCAGCAGAAACCTGGGAAAAACGGACTGAGGGGAGGGGGAAAGGTGGGAGCGGGGCAAGGGAGGTGTCTCCTCACACAACCGCGAATTTCATGGAGCTTTCAGAGGCTGAAATACGTGCGAGCTTGCTTTGATCTCCTCAGTGCCACGAGCAGGGGATAAATAGGGCTGAAAGTGCGTTTTTCGCTGCCCCTGGAGCTCGGCTCTGTCCCCTCCCAGCCCTGGCTGCTGGCAGTGCCCTCTGTGCCACTCGGGCACTGGCATTTCTCATGGGTTATATAACTGAGACTGGCAGGGCCAGCCAGGAGCTGGAACAAACCCTTCCTTCCCCAAAAGGCTCCCCCGAGCTTCCTGAGGCAGCTGGACGCCGTGCCAGCCCGGGAGAGGGGCTGGGGGGTGCCCAGGGGGGCGTTCGCAGCTCTGGGGGGGCTGGGAGCAGATCTGGGATGTCCGGGAGCCGCTCAGACTCGGGGGATGCTCTGAACTGGGGCCAGCTGGGCTCTGGCGCCGGGCTCCCTTTGAGCCGGTGGGATCGGGGGCTGTGCCAGCCCGGCCCTGAAAAGCTCCTGACCCGTTTCAGGCCGGCTCAGGGCGATTGTTTGCTGCTCCCAGGTTGCCAGGAGCCCCTGTGGCCGCGGCGCCGGCGTTTGGCCGCTGCTGGTGGGCACTGGAGGCGTGGGGGAGCCTCAGCCGTGGCACCAGGAGCATCTCTCTGTCCTGCTGAGCTGCTGGAACCATCCTGGGATTCCATCAGGGCCGGGAGAAGCTGCTGCAGCCCCTGGAGAGGAGGGCAGTGCCCTGGGGCAGCCTGGCTTCGGTGCGAGATGTAAATCCTGGATTTTGGGCACTCGGCATCGCAAACTTTTGGGAATGTCCTCAGGGGCAAGGGGAGATGAGCAGAGCCAGCTCCAGGGGAGGGACGGGGACTGCATCTTCACAAAAATCCAAATTGCCAGGAGCAAAACTCGGCTGCAGGTCGGAGTCATTGTGGTGCAAATCAGCTCTGCCCGCCCCGAGACTCCAATTCCCTTTGAATTTCCTCGCTGAACCCTGTGCCATCCTCTGCAGGCCGGGAGGACAAACCCCCTGGTCTGCAGCCTGACATTACCAAGCAACCATGCCCTAAAATTCACAGCCCAGCGGAGAGAACTTTGTTTACCAGGAAGAAAACCCTTGAAAAGGGGAATCTTTGGCGGAAGCATGACGGGATTAACGCCGGGGTTTCTTTAGGCACCGCTCTTGTTTTTCAGCGCCTGACCTCAGTGCTCTGATTCGTTTTTGCCAAGCCACTCTTTCCCTGCCTAATTTAGAGCAGGGCTTTGTGCGGGGCTGGGAAGGGGGGCGGCCGGGCCAGGTTTGGCAGCGCAGGCGGGAGCTGGGGTGATCAGCTTTGCAGCACAGGAGTCGGTCATTAGATGCTGTGCTGCCGCAAATCCCGCTGTAATTAATTTTCTCCTGAATTAATTAGAGGAATTGTGACGGCGGGCTGGGCCGGGAAGGTGCGGGGGAAGTTTTTCCAGGGTGATCTATGGGTTGTTGGCAGAGCAGGGATTAAATCTCCTTCCTCTGCCTCGCCGGGCTGGCTGCTGGAGCTGCTCTCAGCACAGCGTGTCCCTGGGGAAACCGTCCCCAAATCCCAAATCCCAAATCCCAAATACTGCTTCAGGGCATTTCCCCTTTTTTTGGGAGTTCTGGCATTGAAGTGGAGGAGGTGGGACACACAACCCTGAGGCTGAGCAGTGCTGGGGGAGGAAATTCAGCCTCAACTCCAGGCTCCAGAAGAGAAGAGGATTTAGGGGTTTTGGTTTGTTCTTGTCCTTTACCCCGCTGGCACCTCCGTGAGCTGCTGGCCAGGTGGGACAAAACACTCCTGGGGAAAAGGAGGAAAATTCCCGCTGCCTTTGGCCCCTGGCTGTGCAGCATCCTCGGGAGCTCACCTGCTCCAGGTGAGCTCTGCCAGCCCCTGGCCCCCCTTCCTGCCGCTCCTGGGAAGGGCAGCGTGGGAATGTGGAGCCTTTTCAGCCTTTTTCAGGAATTACCGACCCTCAGTGCTGAGCAGGGGGAGCTGGCAGCCAGGGAAAACCCAGGAAGAAAGCAGATTCCTCCTTCTCCTCCCTCTCCTGGGGGTGAGGGGAGGGACGCAGGGGTGACATTTCCTGCAGGAATGGGGTGAAGGGGATGCTGTGTTTGTCCAGCTGATCCCCAGGGATGAGCCCTGAGCCTGTGCCTTGGAGTCAGGGTCCCCCCGGCCGCTTAATTAACCCCAATTAGCGCCGGTGCTCTGGGGGCACAGGCTGGGGGAGCTGGGCACAGCCCTGCCCGGCAGCTGGTGGCTCCTGTGGGGCCACAATCCGCGGGCTTGGGCTGGAAACGGGCCTGGCACAGCCAAACCCGCAGCTGGAAGTGCGTCCGTCACCCCGTGTCAGCTGGGGACAGCCCCCAGAGGAACTGAGCGATTAGGAGAAACCAGCTTGGATCTGCAATCCTTCCATCCCTTTGGGATCTGGGTGCGCTTGTGGCGCTGGAAATGCAGATTTCTCTGCTCAGGTTTCTCTGCTCTTTGCCCCAGGCTTCCTGTGGTTCTCACCTGCCCGTTCTCCCAGGCCCGGTCTCACCTTCCCAATCCATCTCAAATGTCTCTTCCCCTTAAATTCCCTCAGAACTTTTACGAGCAGGGATTTGGTGCATCCTTCCTTCCTGCCGGATTCAGGAATGTTTCCAGCTTTAATCCCACCTGGGACAAGCTGTGGCACATCCTCTGGCTCTGCCTTTATCCAGACCCAAACTCTGGGATCACAGAGCTCTGTGTGCACTCAGCGCTCCTCATTCCCTCATTTTCCTCCCCAGATCTGGGAGATTTGTGATATTTGTGATATTTTTGATATTTGTGAGATCTGTGATATTTGTGATGTTTGTAATATTTGTGACATGTGTGATATTTGTAAGGTTTATTATATTTGTGATATTGTGATATTTGGGAGGTTTGTGAGATTTTTGAGGTTTATTATATTTGTGATATTTGTAAGGTTTATTATATTTATGATATTTGTGGTGTTTGCGATATTTCTGATATTTCTGATATTTGTAAGGCTTATTACATTTGTGATATTTGTGATATGTGTGATATGTGTGATATTTGTGATGTTTCTGACATTTCTGACATTTTTGAGGTTTGAGCAGGTGCTCATGTTGCATTTCCAGGGGTCGGGCTGTGGATGCTCGGTTTCCCCCTCGCTTTTCCAGCATCCCGCTCCTTTCTGCGCCCGGAATTCCCGCGGTGCTGCAGGTGCAGGAGCTGCTCCCGTCCCTGCCGCTGCCTCTGGGGCTGCAGAGCCGAGGGAAATCAAAGCCCCGAGCTCCCTGCGCCCCTCTGAATGGGAGCTTTGTCTGCCAGAAAAGGACGTGAAAGCGATCTGGGGCAAGGCGATTGTTATCTGCAGCCTCCCGAACTGTTTGGATCCTGACTTTGTCAGGGATCTGGTAATTTAAACTTCAACCTGCTTATTAGAAATTTGAGAGAATAGTTTAATAATAAAAAGCAGATTTTTTTCCCCCTCACCCCTTTGTTCCTGTGCTCCTCTTTCTCTGGGCTGCTGGGGATATTTAATCGTCTGATACCCCCCCAGTCCCCACCTCCCTCTCGGCTTTTAGTTGTTTAAAGAATGGGATAAAATGGCCAGAGGGTTCTTTTTGAGGGCTGCCAAGCAGGGCTGTCCCTGTGGTCCCTGAGCTTCTGGGAACGCTGCGGGCTGAAAGGAGCTGGAGGGAACCTCAGCTTCCCAGTTGTCCTTGTTTTTAACGAGGTTTGCAAATCCATCCAGGTGCAGGAGTCCCCTCCAAGCAGGACGCTCCTGGCTGTGCTTGTTGGAAATGATGCAAAGGTTCATTTTTTTTTTTTTTAATTAATTTTTTTCTCCTACAAGAGCTGTGTGGAGTTATACACAGAACAGTGCTCTGCTGCTGCTGCAGATTCCAGGGGAAAAGGGGAGCTGGGTCCATGCAATGGAAAAGGAAAAGGGGAGCAGATTCCATTTAATGGAAAATCCCAAAGGAAAAGGGGAGCAGATTCCTTGTGAAGCGGAGTTCTGGGGAAAGGAATTTCCATTCCAGGTGAAAGGGAGCTCATTCCATGTCCTGGAGAGTTAAAAAGGAAAAGGGGAGCTGATGCCATGTCCTGGACAACCCCAAAGGAAAAGGGGAGCAGATTCCAGGTCATGGAGAATCCCAAAAAGAAAGGGGAACTGATTCCTTGTGAAAGGGAGTTCTGGGGAAAAGAATTTCTATTCCAGGTGGAGAGGAGCTCATGCCAAGCCCTGGACAATCCTAAAGTTAAAAGGGAGCTGATTCCATGTCCGGGACAATCCTAAAGGAAAAGGGGAGCTGATTCCAGGTCATGGAGAATCCCAAAAGAAAAGAGGAGCTGATTCCAGGTCATGGAGAATCCCAAAAGGAAAGGGGAACTGATTCCTTGTGAAAGGGAGTTCTGGGGAAAAGAATTTCTATTCCAGGTGGAGGGGAACTCATGCCAAGCCCTGGACAATCCTAAAGTTAAAAGGGAGCTGATTCCATGTCCGGGACAATCCTAAAGGAGAAGGGGAGCAGATTCCAAGTCCTGAACAGTCCCAGGGGAGCTGTTTCCATGTCCTGGACAATCCCAAAACTAAAGGGGAGCTCATTCCATGTCCTGGACAACCCCCAAAGTTAAAAGGGGAGCTCATTCCATGTGCTGGACAACTCCAAAGGAAAAGGGGAGCTCATTCCAACCCAGGACAATCCCAAAGTTGAAAGGGGAGCAGATTCTATATTCTGGACAACCCCAAAGGAAAAGGGGAGCTCATTCCAAGCCCTGGACAGCCCCAAAGTTGAAGGGGAGCAGATTCCAAGCCCTGGACAATCCTAAAGGAAAAGGGGAGCCCATCCCAAGCCCAGGACAGTCCTAAAACAAAAGGGAGCTCATTCCAAGTCCAGGACAATCCCAAAATTAGAGGGGAGCCCATTCCAAGCCCAGGACAGTCCCAAAGGAAAAGGGGAGCCCATCCCAAGCCCAGGACAGTCCCAAAGTTAAAGGGGAGTTCATTCCATGCCCAGGACAATCCCAAAACAAAAGGGAGCTCATTCTAAATCCCGGACAATCCCAAAGGAAAAGGGGAGCCCATCCCAAGCCCTGGATAATCCCGGAGCTGCCGGGGAGCCCATCCCAAACCCAGGACAGCCCCAGAGCCGCCGGGGAGCCCATCCCACGCCCCGAGCAGCCCGGGGGGCTCCGCTCCCGCTCCTGGGGGGCTCCCGGCGCTTTCCTGCCCGGGCCGTGCCGGTTTTGGGGGCTCCCGGCGCTTTCCTGCCCGGGTCACGCCGGTTTTGGGGGGCTCCCGGCGCTTTCCTGCCCGGGTCACGCCGGTTTTGGGGGGCTCCCGGGCGCTTTCCTGCCCGGGTCACGCCGGTTTGGGGGGCTCCCGGCGCTTTCCTGCCCGGGTCACGCCGGATTTGGGGGCTCCCGGCGCTTTCCTGCCCGGGTCACGCCGGTTTTGGGGGGCTCCCGGGCGCTTTCCTGCCCGGGGTCACGCCGGATTTTGGGGGGCTCCCGGCGCTTTCCTGCCCGGGTCACGCCGGTTTTGGGGGGCTCCCGGCGCTCTGCCCGGTCACGCCGGTTTTGGGGGGCTCCCGGCGCTTTCCTGCCCGGGTCACGCCGGTTTTGGGGGGCTCCCGGCGCTTTCCTGCCCGGGCCGTGCCGGTTCTGGGGGGCTCCCGGCGCTTTCCTGCCCGGGTCACGCCGGTTCTGGGGGCTCCCGGCGCTCCCGCCCGGGCCGCGCTTTGCCGGGGTGCCCGGCGTCCCCGCTGCCCGGGTCACGCCGGTTTTAGGGGGCTCCCGGCGCTTTCCCTGCCCGGGTCACGCCGGTTTTGGGGGGCTCCCGGCGCTTTCCTGCCCGGGTCACGCCGGTTTTGGGGGCTCCCGGCGCTTTCCTGCCCGGGTCACGCCAGTTTTGGGGGCTCCCGGCGCTTTCCTGCCCGGGTCACGCCGGTTTTGGGGGGCTCTTGGGCGCTTTCCTGCCCGGGCCGTGCCGGTTTCTGGGGGGCTCGCGGCGCTTTCCTGCCCGGGTCACGCCGGTTTTGGGGGGCTCCCGGCGCTTCCCTGCCCGGGTCACGCCGGTTTTGGGGGGCTCCCGGCGCTTCCCTGCCCGGGTCACGCCGGTTTTGGGGGGCTCCCGGCGCTTCCCTGCCCGGGTCACGCCGGTTCGCTCCGGCTCCTGCCCCGGATGCCGCTGCCGTGACATCACTTGGCCGGGCTGCAGCGGAGGAGGTGAGACACTTGTGAGCGATTATCTCGTGCAAACAGCGCTGGGTAAACAGGCTCGGGGCGCTGTTGACACTGAGACTGTTTCTCTTCCCAATTTCCTGCTGGGGGGACTTTGCCAAGTAGCCAAAAATGGGGGTGGGGGGGCGGGAACCCAAACTCCTCAACCCAAAACTTCCAGTTTCAAGTCAGGGCATGGAGCTGCTGTCAGGCAGGTAAATTGAGATTGCAGCTCCTGGCACGGCTTCCAGGTGGGAGCTTAGTCTGGACTAATTTTGGCAACTTTGGGCTGTTTGGGGCAGCTGGGATCTTCCTCCTGGATGGAACTCTGGGGTTCTCACCTTTACTCTGCCAAACTGGGGCTCCCTGCCTGGATGGAGCTGATTTTCCCGGGATAAATTCTCCTGGAGGAAACGTTAGAATAGAAATATTGTAGAATTTTTTTGTTAGATAATAATTAAAGGAAAGTATGAACTCCAATTCTGTTATGCTTCTGCTTTTGCTTTGCTTGTTTTCAGTAGTACAGATTTATCGATTAGCCAACTTAAAGTGAGAGTTTAAGTAACTTCAGCATTAAGTTTAAATACCAGATATCTGTCCAAAAACTCTTTTTCACTTGTTTAGCTGTCCCTAATATTATATTATAAATTATTCTATATTAGTAATAATCACATTAATTTAATGTAATAGTAATAGTAATAGTAATAGTAATAGTAATAGTAATAGTAATAGTAATAGTAATAGTAATAGTAATAGTAATAGTAATAGTAATAATAATAATAATAATAATATTGCAAATCTGTGTTGCTTTGCCATGTGAGGTTTCCCAGGCTGCCTGGGGAGGTGGGAAGGACGGGCAGGGTCCCTGGGGCTGCTGGAAATGAGGATTTTCAGAGCAGCCCTGCCGCGGGAGCCCCAGGGCTCAGCAGCTCTGGCTGAGCACATCCTCAGGGCTGGCAAACTTTAACCACCACAGCCCGTTTTTTATTAACCTGAATTTCCTCCCTCTTCCCCCATTACCTCTGCAGAAAAGAATCTGACCCCGAGCTCTCACCATCACCTTCGGGGTTTGTTTTTTTTTTAATTTTTAATTTTTTTTTCTTTTTTTCACATTTCCCCCGCTCCTCCCTGCTGCTGCCTGGTGATTTTGGGTGAAACTGTCCCTCTGCCGCTGCCTGTGTCAGGCTCCTGGGAGCGCTTTGGGGCTGGCACAGCAGCTTTAAACCCCTCAGAGGAGCCTCTTAATTCAAAGTGAGGAGTGCGGGCTAAGAGGTTTGCTGGGCAGTCAGGTGCTGGGCTGAGGGCCTGCCGCAGGCTTGCACCACCACCCACAGCCCTGATCCCGGACATGTGCGCAGATTAGGGGGAAATCCCTCCCAAATCTGGGCTTTTTAACCCCTTCCAGCCCTGCTCTTATTGTTTTTTTTTCAGGTCCTGCCTGGGGGCACTGGGACAGCACATTCCCAACATTTCCTTGGGATGGGACAGGGGACAAAAGCAGGAGCATCCCCCAGGCAGACATCTATTAAAACTTAATTTAAACTTAGTACAATAGCTGAAGTTACTTAAACACTTCAATTTGGCCAATTGACAAATATTTGCTACAAAAATCTGCACAAACTCAGGGAGGTTGGGCTCACTCTGCAGAGTGGAACAGATTCCTGTGGGGAAAGCTCTGGGCAAAGGAATTATTTCCCTTTCTGCTTGTTCCATCCCTGCCCAGCTTCCCAGGGAGCTGGGAAATGCCAAATTCAGAAATAAATACCCGGGTTTGTGCTTGGAGCCCTCCAGCCCAGCTCAGAGCTGTTTTCTGCTGGAATCCCCTCCTTCAATCCCTGTTTTAGAAGCTGCCACAGCTTCTAAAATAAAGAAAATTTTCTCCATACCCACTTGGAGGGAAAAAAAAAGATCAAATTTGAGCAGCCCTTGAGGATTCTGCCTGGGAGTTTTTACAGGGAGGTTTCCCCAAATGCTGGATCCTGGATGTATTCTCAAGGTTTTCCCTTTGGTTTCTAAAAGTCAGGGGTTTTCTGGGCTGGGGAGAGCTGGAAAAATCCAGCAAGGGCTGCACCCACAAAAAAAACCCCAAAAAAACCCCAAACCCAAACAAAAAACCAAACAAAAAGCAAACAAACAAACAACAAAACAAAAAACCCACAAACAAAAACACACAAAAAAAACCAAAACAAAAAATCCCCAAAACAAAAACAAGCATCAAAAACCCCAACCAACCAAAAAACAACAAAAAACAAACAAACAAACAAACCCAAAAAACCAAAACAAAAAATCCCCAAACCAAAAACAAACAAAAAACCCCCAACCAACCAAAAAACAACAAAACCCAACCAACCAAACAACAAAAAAACCCACAAAAAACCCACCAAAAAACCACAAAACAAAACCAGTGACAGAGGTGACACGGGTGACACAGGGAATCCAGGGAATTCTGTTCCTTCCCCAGGGAATTCTGTTTATTCCAAGGAATTCTGTTTCTTCCCCAGGGAATTCTGTTTCCTCCAAGAAATTCTGTTTCCTCCAGGGAATTCTATTTCTTCCAAGGAATTCTTTTTCTTCCAAGGAATTCTGTTTCCTCCAGGGAATTCTGTTTCCTCCCTGGTTCAGTCATTTCCCCAGGCAGAGGGAAACCACTCCACTGCTCCCACCAAGGAATGGGGCAGAAAATTTTCCAGGTCTGTACCTTCAGGTGAGGGCTGGGGGACAATTTTTGTGCTGGAACTTTCCATGTTCTCCAGGAAAACTGCAGGAATGTCCCTCTGGAAGCAGCTCTGAGCCCAGCCCGTGTCATTCTGAGCCCAGCTGTGATTCTACTCCAGCTGTGCTGGTTTGGAGAGCTGGAAATGTCCCTGTCCCTCATCCAGACTGGAAATGTCCCTCACCCAAACTGGAAATGTCCCTCACTCCAAACTGGAAATGTCCCTCACCCCAGACTGGAAATGTCCCTCACTCCAAACTGGAAATGTTCCTCACTCCAAACTGGAAATGTCCCTCACCCAAACTGGAAATGTCCATGTCCCTCACCCAGACTGGAAATGTCCCTCACTCCAAACTGGAAATGTCCCTGACTCCAAACTGGAAATGTTCCTCACTCCAAACTGGAAATGTCCCTCACCCAAACTGGAAATGTCCCTCACTCCAAACTGGAAATGTCCCTCATCCCAAACTGGAAATGTCCCTCACCCCAAACTGGAAATGTCCCTCACCCAAACTGGAAATGTCCCTCACTCCAAACTGGAAATGTTCCTCACTCCAAACTGGAAATGTCCCTCACCCAGACTGGAAATGTCCCTCACTCCAAACTGGAAATGTCCCTCATCCAGACTGGAAATGTCCCTCACCCCAAACTGGAAATGTTCCTCACCCAAACTGGAAATGTCCCTCACTCCAAACTGGAAATGTCCTCAAATCCAAACTGGAAATGTTCTCACTCCAAACTGGAAATGTCCCTCACTCAAACTGGAAATGTCCCTCACTCCAAACTGGAAATGTCCCTCACTCCAAACTGGAAATGTCCCTCAAATCCAAACTGGAAATGTTCTCACTCCAAACTGGAAATGTCCCTCACCCAAACTGGAAATGTCCCTCAAATCCAAACTTGAAATGTTCCTCATCCAGACTGGAAATGTCCCTCATCCCAAATTGGAAACATCCCTCACTCCAAACTGGAAATGTCCCTCACTCCAAACTGGAAATGTCCCTCACCCAAACTGGAAATGTCCCTCAATTCAAACTGGAAATGTTCCTCACCCAGACTGGAAATGTCCCTCAATCCAGACTGGAAATGTCCCTCATTCCAGACTGGAAATGTCCCTCATCCCAAACTGGAAATGTCCCTCACCCAGACTGGAAATGTCCCTGTCCCTCATCCCAAACTGGAAATGTCCCTGTTCCTCACTCCAGACTGGAATGTCGCCGTCCCTCACCCCGGGCTGGCAGCGCCTGTCCCTCTCGGGGCTCCCGGGCTCCTCCCCGATGCAGCAGGGAGGGAAGGAAGGATGTTTTTTATCGAAGTCAGTCCCTGCTGTTTGAGTTCCTGCTCTGCAGTTTGATACCATCTCAAAACCAACACGGCAGGTAAACAATGACTCTGCTTTGCTTTGAGTCCTTTCTCTTTCCCTGGTATTTAACTTTTCAATTACTCCAACTGTGGCCGCAGCCCGCAGTCCCAGATGTGAGGATGTCTTTCGGGGAGGTTCTGCCGCTTCCTGCAATCCTGCAGAAGCCGAAAAGAGCAGGAAATCTTTTTCTAAAGCAGCCGAAAGGAGTCGTCGTTTAATAATAACCCAAGGTGTGAAAAACCCCTCAGGTATTTATGAGCAGATGTGATTCAGGACTAATAAAGACCTGAGAACCTGTCAGGAGGTCACGGCGATCAATGAATCATCTGCCAGCCACGGTGGATTTATCAAGCTGAGCTCATATCAAGCCGAAACCGATGCTGGTTTTATGGCGGTGTGTGGTGGCAGTGGGGACACCGAACACAGGTGTCCCCAGGAGGAGCAGGGAGCTGGCTGAGCTGCCGGGGCTGCAGCGCTGAGGAGGAAATAAATTGATTTTTCTGTTGAGCCGTGCGGAGAAAACAAATCTCACCTCCTTCCGAGGGAAAAGCTTCCTGCCCCGGGAGCTGCCAGGGCTGGGGGAGCCTGCAGGGAGCCGGGGGGTGGTTTGGGCCGGGAGGGACCTCAAGGCTCAGCCAGTTCCCCCTCCCGCCATCCCAGGCTGCCCCAGCCCTGCCCAACCACGGGACGCTCCAGGGACCAGCTGCTCTGCGTTCTATTCCAGATCCTCTGGGGAGAATTCCTTCCCAACATCCATCCAAATCCAACCCAAATCCTTATCCTGAGGTGGTGTTCCCTGGTCTCTCTTCATTTTGGAAATTTCCTGTTGCTTTTACCAAACCCTTTCCTGCTGCTTCTCTTCCTGCCCATGGTTTTCCTCCTCTGCTTTCTCCCCTCTCCTCTCCCACCCTCCTTTGCTTGAAATCCGTGGAAAAAATGTGCAGCCTCCCCAAGAGAACATCTTGGCAAAGTCATAACTTGTTAAGAGCCGTAATTAAAATATTTCTCTCATTAACTTGGAAATGATGTTTCTTCCTGAATTATACCGGAGATTTTTTTTTTCCCCCCTCACTAATTAAATTGCCAGTTTCAACAAAATTGCTTCAGATCCACGGGATCCCAGGTTGATGGAGAACCAGCAGGGCAGGAAAATCCTTCTCCAAAGGGACCTGTCCTTCTCTGCCGCATGGAGCATCCTCCTAAAGCAGCAGCAGGACCCAAAAGTCCCCAGCTCCTGGGAGTTGTAGGAAAAGGAGGAATATTTTCCAGGGGTTTTGGTGATTTGCTGGCTGTTGGGAGATTGTCTTGCATGGGATTTCCTTCCCATTCCCATTCCCATTCCCACTCCCATTCCCATTCCCATTCCCATTCCCCATTCCCCATTTCCCATTCCCATTCCCATTCCTATTTTAACATTTCCCATTCCCATTCCCATTCCCACTCCCATTCCCATTCCCACTCCCATTCCCATTCCCATTCCCATCTCCATTCCCATTCCCATTCCCATTCCCATTATTCCCATTCCCATTCCCATCCCCATTCCCATTTCCATTCCCATCCCCATTCCCATTCCCATTCCCATTCCCATTCCCATTCCCATTCCCATTCCCATTCCCACTCCCATTCCCATTCCCATTCCCATTCCCATTCCCACTCCCATTCCCATTCCCATTCACTCCCATTCCTACCCCCATTCCCATCCCCATCCCCATTCCTATTTTAACATTTCCCATTTCCCATTCCCATTCCCATCCCATTCCCATTCCCATCCCCATTATTCCCATTCCCGTTCCCATTCCCAGGATTGCTGTTCCTGCCGTGCTGGGGGTGCAGTTCCGAGCCAGCACAGCCCTGTGCTCTCACCACCCAGTAACATTTAAATAAAAACCCTTCAGCAGCCCCGGCTGCACATTCTGGGCTGTTCCCTTTGCTCCCAGCGCTCCCCTTCAGCCCCAGGCTCGGGGAGCGCCGTCCTGCCTCAATCACTCCAAACCTCCACCTCGCTCAGCTTCGTTCTTACATTATTGCGTTAATTTTTTTTTTCCCGATCCCCGAGGTGTCCCCGGGTGTGAGCAGGGCGGACCCGGCTCGGGCTGGCTCGAAGGGCTCTGGGTGGCCCCGGGATTTAGCGAGTGCATCAGCGGGGTTAATCCAGCGGAGCTGCTGCCTGAATGTTCCGGGGCCCAACCTGTCACAACTGATTTAGGGCGGCGGGGGCTGAGGGAGCTGAGCTGAGCCGATAAGTCAAGCCACCAGCCTGGATCTTTATTTTAGGACGGATTCAGGCTGCCAGCTCTCCTTGCGCTCCCCAGGGAAGAGCAGGAGGAGGTGACGCCCCTGCCTGGGGACATTTTCCTCTCCAGGCGGCTGTGACACTCCCTGGCACACGGGTGCCGTTTATTTCTCTGCTCAATTCTCATTTTTGATGAGGTTTTCTCAATGTTTGAAAGAGCAAAGGCCTGTTAAGAACAGGTTTGAAAACTCCCCTTTAAAGACCCGTTTTTAAGGGTTTTTCAAGCGCAGGTTGGATGAGATTGGGAGCGAGCTGGGATGGTGGAAGGAGATGGCAGGGGTGGAATGGACGGGATTTAAGGGCCTTTCAAACCTAAACCAACCCGGGATTTTGTGATTTCGGACCCAGTGGGTGACAGGCGTAGCCTGAGCTCGGCTAAAAAGGTGTTTTACAGATCTGGTCTTCTTTGGGAATTCTCAGGTAATTTCCTTAAACTCTCACCTAAGTGTGGCGAAGGAAAGGGTGCTTGATGTCACTTCTCCTGTCGGGAAAGGAGGGAGAGGAGTGAATCTGGGAGAGGAGCGAGCTTGGGAAAGGAATAAATCTGGGAAAGGAGGAATCTGGGAAAGGAGGGAATCTGGGAAAGGAGGGAATCTGGGAAAGTAGTAAATTTGGGGAAGGAGGGAATCTGACATGAGAGCAAATTTGGGAAAGGAATGAATTTGGGAAAGGAGTGATTTTGTGAAAGGAATAAATCTGGTGAAAGGAGGGAATTTGGGAAAGGAGGGAATCTGGGAAACGAATGAATTTGGAAAATGAGTGATTTTGCAAAAGGAATAAATTTGAGAAAGAAGGGAATCTGGAAAAGGAATAAATCTGGGAAAGGAGGGGATCTGGAAAAGAGGGGAGTTTGGGAAAGGAGAGAATCTGGAAAAGGAATGAATTTGGGAAAGGAATGAATTTGGGAAAGAACTAAATCTGGGAAGGGAGTGAATCTGACAAAGGACTAAACCCTGGGAAAGGAGAAATAAATCCCGCTGAGCCTTTTCATTGCTGTTGTCAGGGCTGCTTGGAACACGGATTTTTCCCAAGGAGCTGCTTGGCGGCACCCGGAGCCACCACAAAGAGGGAGCAGCGTGTCCAGTCTTGTCCCTGCACGCAGTTTGCTCCCGGCTGCAGCCCTGGCAGGGAGCAGCGAGCCCAGGGCCACCCCGGCATGGAGCAGGGCTTGCCCTGCCTTGCCTCTCCTGGCCACATTCCCGCCTCTCCAGGGACAGCTGGTATGAAAATCTGATTTTTCCCCTTGCAGACAGGCGGGATTTTGGAGGACAGCCATGAAATCAGCTCCCCACCACGGGTTTGTCCAGCTGCAGTGGGTTGGTGTGGCAGTGCCAGCTCAGCTGGAGGAATTTGTTGGCTCTGCTGGAGCCTTTTTGAGGCGAGATGTTTTTGCACCCAGGATTTCATCACAAACCCTGCTGTCAGTCACCTGTAGGCGAATGACTCTCCAAAACCCAGCCCTAGATTGGAGGAAATGATAAGCAGCTCTTCTTGTCCTAAAACCCTGCTTTTTTTTCCGCTCTCTTTATTTAATAGAACACCGGGTAAATAATGATTGGCCTCCCATGGCGTGGAGAGGGCGTGGAGGGGCAGAAAGCGGCCAGAAAATGGTTTCAGTTCTGCATTTGCCGCAGAGCCCGAGGTTTCCGTGGGCAGCCAGGACTGCCCCTGGCGCATTCCTGCAGCTGGGGGAGCCGGGGGGGCTCCCGAAGGTGAAAACGCCCCTGAGCTACTCCGGGATGGGAATTCCTGTCCCCTCCACACCTCCAGCTGCAGACCCCACGGAGAAACACAGCGGGGCTTTCCTCAGCTCTGATTTCCTGCAGGGATTGTGGATTTCTCTGCAGGAGGGACTGGGAGAGGCTCCTCCTGGCTGGAATCGGGGCCTTTAATTGGGAATGAGGCATCAGGGCTCGAATCCCGCTGGCTGAGGGACCACAGGGCTGGCAGGTCCCTGGAGGATCGGCTCCTGAGCAGGGCGAGTGCCCAGGGCGGAGGTGATGCCCCTTTCCGAGGAGGTTCTGGATGCAGAGACACCCAGCAGCCAAATTCCCACCGGGAAGGGAATCGTGGGGGGTTTAATTTGGGTTTCAAGCGCTGTGAAGAGTAAATTCTCCATCCCTTGGAGGCGTTAACGGGAGCAGGATTCCTGAAATCGCTGCTGTCGCTGATCCGCGGCGCCTCCCGACCCTCCCGGCCGCAGGAATTCCAGGAAAATCCCTCCCAAGGAGGCTGGGGTCCATCCTGGGGACAAACCCCGGGATTCTGGGGCTGGCTCTCCAGGAACAGCCCGGTCCCAGCTCCTTCCCACCCCCGCGCTCCAACCGCTGTCACTTCTTTTCTCCCCCGCTCGTTTCCGAGTGTTTTCTCCGACAGTTGCTTGTTATAATTGGGATTTTTTCCCCCCCTTCCCTCCCTGGCTGTCGTTACCTGTCCCAGCCCTCGGGCAGCGAGCTCGGAAATGCATTCGCTGGGGTTTGCCCCGGCCTGTCCCGCGCATCACCCAGAGCGTGGTGCGTGCATCTCTTTGGCATCCAGGGATCGTTGCGGCTTGACAGAGCTTCCTCCCGCTTCTCCTGCCTTCTTTCCCAAAATTATCCGCCTAAAATAGCAGAGGAATGAGCGGTGGGGGACGTTCCTTGTGCCCTCGTGGGGACACAGTGGGTGCACACCCATAAAACCTGGTTCGGGCTCTGTGCCCGCAGGGTTTGCAGGGCTGCGGGTGGGATTTGTGTCATGCTGGGTGTTTATTTATCAGCTAAAAATGAGCCTCAAACTCCCCCGGGCAGGTTCAGGTTGGACATCGGGAGGGATTTCTCCATGGAAAGGATTTTCAGGCATTGGCAGGAAGTTTGGAGTGCCCAAGGAGTGGATTTGTCGCTTGGTTCCGGGCTGGGGGCGAGGTGGGCAGAGCTCAAAGGCTGCAATCCGTGTCCTGGAAGCCTTTCAGAACACATTCAGTGGCTAAACGGACAATTCCCACCTTTCCCCTGGGAATACTCAGCTCCCAGCCAGCTCAGGGCAGATTTGTTCCCAGTGCCACGGATTTTTCCATCTCCGCATAATAACATCTTGAGCTGTGTGTAATTAACTGGGGAGTGATAGGCTTGTAATTACCCCGGGAGAAGGATTGGGCTTATCTTTATCTCGGGAACTTTATTATTAACTTTTATCCAGGAGGTTCGGGACCATTTTGGGATGTGTTGAAATGTCTGAAGCGGTCCTGGAGCCCTGCAGGGCGTCCCCAGGAGCAGATGGACGCGGGGACAAACCCACGCTTCCCATCCTTCCTCAAAACTCTTGGATTTTTTTTGGTGTGTTTTTAGGAGGGGTTGGAGGGGTGGGAAGGAGGAAATCTGTGCTCGACTCAGGAAAAAGGCTCCTAAACCACCTCCAAGATGGGAAACAACTGCTCAGCCCTGCAAATTGATAATTGAGGTTTCTCCCGTGTGGATGTGAAGGAACCATCCCAAATTTGGGATGTGCTGTGCATTCTGTAAGAATATTACAGGAACAAGGGGTTTGGCTCGTGGGGTGATAAATTTAGAGATTCTGAGATTTTGGGTGTTCACCTCTCAGCAGTTTGTTATTCCTCTGGCTGGGAAACACGAATTGGGTTGGTCAAAGGGGAACAACTCCGAGGGTTTTTCAGAGGTTTTGCTGCAAATAAAACCCTGCAAGGTTCCTTGGGGTGGGAGCAGGGACTGAGGGCAGAGGTTGATGTTATTTGGGGGGTTCCTGCCCTAATTCTGCTCTCTGCATCCCAGGATCAGCGTTTCCCCTTGGAAGTGTAGGCAGGGTGAGCTGGGAGATGGGCACAGCTTGGAGAACAGAATTATTGAATTTTCCCCTTGGGGATTCGCTTAAAGCGGATCTTGGGGATCGTTTAGAATTGTCCTGGTGGTTTGAACTCGGAAATCTTGGATGTTGGGTTTTGTGTCTGAGTCCAGCACTTTTTGGAGACTTGCTCTGAAAAGCTCCTGGGCAGGTTGGATGCAGGATTCAGGTGCAGGATGAGGTGAGGATTCAGGCTGGGTGCAGGATTTAGCTGAAAATGGGGTGAGGATTCAGGCTGGGTGCAGGATTTAACAGAAAATGAGGTGAGGATTCAGGCTGGGTGCAGGATTCAGCTGAAAATGGGGTGAGGATTCAGGCTGGGTGCAGGATTTAATACAAAATGGGGTGAGGATTCAGGCTGGGTGCAGGATTCAGCTGAAAATGGGGTGAGGATTCAGGCTGGGTGCAGGATTCAGCTGAAAATGGGGTGAGGATCCAGGATGGGTGCAGGATTCAGCTGAAAACCAGGTGAGGATTCAGGCTGGGTGCAGGATTTAACTGAAAATGGGGCGAGAATTTCCCTCCAGGTCCCAGTGATGTCCCAGGTGTCACCCATGGGTGACTCCAGGTGTCCTGTGAGCATCCTAAACCTCGGAACAACGAGGTGGTGGTAATAAATAAATGGTTAATAAATGTGAAGGTAATTGAGGAACGAGGAAAAAAAAACCGGGCTGGTTAAATAATTGATCTGGTAATTAATTATTTTTGTCCTGTCGTTTGAGGCGTTAAGGGAGGAAGAATGGGTCATTGCTTGGGCACTGCTCTGGAAAAGGAGCTCGGGTTTGGAGAAATCTGGGAAAGCCATTCCAACTCTTCACGCTCCTGGTGTTCTGAGGCTAATTATAATAAATTATAATGATGTAATTATAATAAATGCGGTACCTGGAGTGTCTCGTGGGGAAATAAATACCTTGTACTCCAGGCTGAATGTTGATCATATTAGGAGTCAATATGGAGCAGGAATAATGCTGACTACAGGAAAATGGTGGAATTAGAAAATATCCTGCATTGAAGGGACACAAAATGTTTTGTTTAATTCATGTTTAGACCAAACATCAGCTTGAATTAAGTGGTTTGTGATGGTGCTGTGCAGGTGGAGAGGGCCAGGCTGGGAACACGAACCCTCCTGGGCCATCCCAAAAAATCCTAATGAGCATTAACAGCTCGAATTTATAAACGCTCTCAAGTTCAACGCATGTTTTTATCAGAGTTATTACCCCGAGGAATGGAATCTTTGTCTTTGCAAATTTTTGATGCCTCCCAGTCCAGCCTGGGACTGTCTGTCCAGACCTGGTTGTTTGGCTCATTGAGGGACGGCGACCTTGAAGAAATGAAAGGAGGTGCTGAGGACAGGATAAATGAGGGGGAAGCTCAAAATGAGATTTTTACTGCTGAAACCACCGGGCTCCATCATGACCCAGAGCCACAAAAGTGCCCTGGAAGGTTCTAGAGCTTTCCAAACCCCAGCACTTTGCACCTCCCAAATCCAGATGCTCAGAGAACCGAGTGCTTCTGTCTCTGCCAGAACTCTGAATTTCAGAGAAAACGAGAAAATTTAGGACAAAATTCCAATGTTATTTTAACTCTTTGTGGGGCAGAATCCTCCCATTCTGCCCCCTTAATTCGAGCCCGGCCGGTCCCTGCTCGGAGCCCCGGAGCCGTGAGAAGCTCGGGGTGGATCCCGGTGCCAGCTCCAGCCCTGGCTGTCCCCTGCCTGCTCCCAGCCTACGTGCTCAGCCGCGGAGTTAAAAAGGTAAAAGGCGAAACCTGATCCCCCGGTGACCTGTCTAATCCTGCTCCGAGCTGAAATTCTCGTCCTGCCAAACAATGACTCGAGGAGACGACAGGAGGAAGATGAGAATCTGCAGGGATTTATTTTGATTTTTTTTTTTTCTCCCCCCAACTCCATCTCCTGTCTTTTTCGGGGCTGAACGCTGCCAGGGGAGGCGAGGAGGAGTTTGGGGTTGGATCCTTCCTGGTGGGAGAGTTGGGAAGAGGAACATTTCACACCCACAAAATCTGCTGGTTATTTTGGGGTTTAAACCTGGGGAGTTCCCGGATATTTCCATGCTGGGCTGGAGAGGAGTTTTTGGTGCTGTGCTGGGAGAGGCTGAGCTTTGCAGGCTCCTCTGCGACAGCAGCTCTGCCTCAGCCCTGCAGGGTTTGGGTTGTTGCTGCCTTTCCATAAATCCAGGACTGCTCCTTCCTCCCCCTGGATCTTGTGGGATCTGAGAACTCCTTGGGATTGCCTGTGCAGGGCCAGGGGTTGGACAATGGGATGGTTTGGGGTCTAAGGGATATTAAAGACCATCCCAAGGAGATGATCCCTGAGTCCCTCGGCATTCCCTGAGCTGTCCCAAGTGTCCATGTCCACATCCACAGCTCTGCCTGTGGGATTTTCCCATTGTTCCTTGTGCAAAATCCTTCGTGGACATTTTTGGGCACCATAGGAGATTTTGTCTCTAGGTTTGTGTGAGGAAAAACTTCCCTGTCCCGAGCTTTGACACAGCTGCCACCAGTCCCACCTGCAATGGGATATTCTGGAAAAACAAAGGATAATTTGGAAAATCAGCCCTTTCAAAGGGAACCAGCTTTGATTTCAGCTTTGATGCTCTGCTGGAATTCCATGAGCTCTGGATTGGAGGCAGATTGCCCACAATCTGTGTTCCCTGCCCCAGAACCTCCAGCTCTGCTGCTCCACGGAACTGAAGCAAACCCGAGCAATTCCCAGCTCCATTCCTCAAATGGAAACTCCTGGCTGGACCCTGGGAGTCTCTTCCTTGTTTTTTCAGGCCCAGCACCTTCCAATCCATCCGGTATTGGTGGTGCAGGGTCATGGAAAGGGAAGGCTTGGAGAAATATGGGATTGATGGAATATGGAGAAATATGGAATGAATGGAATATGAAGAAATATGGGATTGATAGAATATGGAGAAATATGGAATGAATGGAATATGGAGATATAGGGAATTAATGGAATATGGAGTAATAGAGAACAAATGGAATATGGAGATATAGGTAATTAAAGGAAATATGGAGAAATATGGAATGAATGGAATATGGAGTCATAGGGAAATAATGGAATATGGAGAAATGTGGAATTAATGGAATATAGAGATATAGGGAATTAATGGAATATGGAGAAATATGGAATTAATGGAATATAGAGATATAGGGAATGAATGGAATACAGAGAAATATGGAATTAATGGAATATGGAGATATAGGTAATTAACGGAATATGGAGAAATGTGGAATTAATGGAATATGGAGATGTAGGGAAATAATGGAATATGGAGATATATGGAATGAATGGAATATGGAGAAATATGGAATTAATAAAATATGGAGTCATAGGGAATGAATGGAATATGGAGGAATGTGGAATTCATGGACTAGGGAGAAATGTGGAATTAATCCAAGGTCAATTCCACGCTGCTGGGGGAGGTGACTTGGGGTGTCCCCTGTGCTGAAGGGTCGGAGGCTGTTTGGGGACTGTTTGAGATGTGGAAGGTGTTTTGGGGTATGAAGAGTGTTTTAAGATTTGGAGCTATTTGGGATTAGAGGCTATTTGGGATTAGAGGCTATTTGGGATTTGGGGCTATTTGGGATTTGAGGCTATTTGGGATTTGGGGCTATTTGGGATTTGAGGCTATTTGGGATTTGAGGCTGTTTGGGATTTGGAGCTATTTGGGATTCGAGGCTGTTTGGGATTTGGGGCTATTTGGGATTTGGGAGCTGTTTGGGATTTGGGGCTATTTGGGATTTGGAGGCTGTTTGGGATTTGGGGCTGTTTGGGATTTGGGGCTATTTGGGGCTATTTGGGGCTATTTGGGGCTATTTGGGATCTGAGGCTATTTGGGATTTGGGGCTGTTGGGATTTGGGGCTATTTGGGGCTATTTGAGGCTATTTGGGATTTGGGGCTATTTGGGGATTTTGAGGGCCATTTGGGATTCGGGGCCATTTGGGATTTAGCTGTTGGGACTTTGGGGCCATTTGCATTTAGGCTATTTGGGGATCTCGAGGCCATTTGGGATCTAGTTGGGATTTGGGGCTATTTGGGACATTTGAGGCTATTTGGGATTCGGGGCTATTTGGGATTTAGGGGCTGCTGGGATTTAGTATTTGCCATTTAGGGCCATTTGGGACGGGGCCATTTGGGATTTGGGGGCTGTTGGGATTTGGGGCTATTTGAGGCTATTTGGGGCTATTTGGGGCTATTTGGGATTCGGGGCTATTTGGGATTTGGGGCTGTTGGGATTTGGGGCTATTTGGGGCTATTTGGGGCTATTTGGGGCTATTTGGGATTTGGGGGCTATTTGGGATTTGGGGCTGGGATTTGGGGCTATTTAGGGGCTATTTGGGATTTGGGGCTATTTTAGGGATTTGGGGGCTATTTGGGATTTGGGAGCTATTTGGGATTTGGGGCTATTTGGGATCTGGAGATATTTGGGATTTGGAGCTGTTTGGGATTTGAGGCTGTTGGGATTTGGAGGCTGTTGATTTGGAGGCTATTTGAGATTTCAGGCTGTTGGGATTTGGAGCTATTTGGGACTATTTGAGATTTGGGGTTATTTGGGATTTGGGGCTATTTGGATTTGGAGCTATTTGGGATTTGGGGCTGTTTGGGGTTTGGAGCTCTTTGAGATTCGAGGCTATTTGGGATTTGGAGCTATTTGAGATTCGAGGCTATTTGGGATTTGAGGCTATTGGGATTCGAGGCTATTTGGGGCTATTTGGAGCTATTTGGGGCTATTTGGGATTTGGGGCTATTGGGATTTGGGGCTATTTGGGGCTATTGGGATTGGAGGCTGTGCCTGCAGCTCTCCCCGTCCCCAGCACAAACGCTTCTCACGGCGCTGCTGCCCGCGGGCCGTGTCACGGAACACGCGCCGCGCCCGGAGCGCTCGGGGGTTGCTCGCGGCTGACCAGCGCAGTTAAACCCGGCGCTCCCGCCCGTCACTGACCGCCGGGCCCGGGGCCGGGGCGCCGCGTCCCTCCGAGCGCACCGAGCTGCCCGCCCCGCCCGCACCGGCAGCCCAAAGCCCCTTCCCCACTCTGCTCCAAATAAATGCTTCGGTTTTGGCTCTGCTGGGCTGCCGGGGGATGAAGTGAAACGTGTCCCAGCCCGAGGTGTCTCCTCAGCCCTGAGCTCACTCTGCAGCACATGCAGGTGTTTGAGCCCAGCTCTGTCCATGAGAGGCTGCAGGAGCTGTGCTGAGAGTTTCCATGGCTGTTTGTTCTCCCTCATCTCAGGATTGCTCTGCCCAGCTCACAGCTCTGCTCGCCAGACGTCCAGGGCAGGATCTGCCTGGAGAGGCAGGACTGATCTTTTATACTCTAAATTACCTACCAGGGATTTACAATTATTTTCCAATACAACACAACTTTGTTAAACAGCCCAGCTCTGACCCCATCCCATCTGACAGTGCCAGCATGTCACCAGCATGGATGGCACGGAGGAGAAGGAGGAAGAGGATCCACACCCCAAATTCTCCATCTTGGCCACGTGTCCTTATCACAAACATCCCCAAAAGTCTATTTATCTACGTTCTAACAACCTAATTTACACTTTACTGATTTTGGTGGCTTGTTTCCATTCCCTCCTGTGTTGGTAATTTCCCCCAGGGGTTTGGAATTCACCAGGGTCTCACTCAGGGTATTTGGGGACCCCGCCAGGGGGGTTTTGAGACCCCCAAGGAGGCCAGAGGAGCACTCTGGGCTCCCATAAAACCCTGCAGTGAGATGAGATGTGAAATCCGAGGCGGTTTCATCACGATTTTGGTCTCTGTGGAACCTTCCAGCACCTCCTGATTGCTTTTGGCCCCGGAAAAGTTCCCAGGCTTCCCTGGCTGAGGTGGTGCCACATCCCGGCCCTGCTCACCCTGGGATTTGCTGATTCAGCTGCTTGAAAGGGAATTTTGAGGCACCCAGGGAACAGGGTTACAACACCTGGGCTGGGATTTGCACATCGAGCTGCAGTTCAAGTCTCGTTCTTCAGCTCAGTCTCTGCCCTTGAGTCTCCTCTTCAAGATGGGTTTTATTTCTTCCTTAGTCTGGAGGCCGAGCTGCTGCTGAGGCACCACATCTCTGGTGGGCTCAAATGCTGGGAGAATTCCAAAACTCAATACAAACTTGATTATTGAAGAAATTAGGGGAAAAAAAATCAAAGTATCTAGGGATATAAAAGAGCACATGGCTCTGATTTTCTTGGTGCACCCCAGGAAAATGGTGATTTCTGAAGGTCAGGGTTTCTAGGGATGTATTTAATGCAGAAAAGTCCCAGGGAATGGGTTTGGTTTTGCCTTTTTCCAAACCTGCAATAACTCACATGAGGGAGAACTGAACAGGAACAGAAATTAATTGGAATGGGATAGTATTTAATGTCCTTCTCACCCCAAAGCATTCCATGCTCCTTGTGGGAAGGAGGTCACTCTCCCTTTGGATTGGGATGCTCAAGGAAAGGGAGATGCTCCTTCCAGGCTGGAATTTCCCCCAAAGTTGTTCCCCAGAGCAGCTCCTGTGTCAGCCACAGCCTGGAAAAACCACTCTGGTAAAACCACAGCCAAAGGCTGAGCAGTGCCGGGGGAATTTTGGGAATGGGGCTCCCTGTGCCCTGTGAGAGGGTCTGAAAGGTGAGCAGGGATTTACAGCAACGTGTAAAAAGAGGGGAAATAGGATTGAATAGGATTGCATTCCTTTTCCAAGCTGTTTGTGTCCATTCCCAGCCTGGTCTGGAGCATTGGGGGGTTCCTGCCCTGCTGGGAGTGCTGTGCTGGCAGGCCAATCCTGCTCCCATCCCATTCCACATCCCAATCCACATCCCATTGCACATCCCATTCCACATCCCATTCAATATCCCATTGCACATCCCATTGCACATCCCATTCCACATCCCATTGCACATCCCATTGCACATCCCATTCAATATCTCATTCAATATCCCATTCCACATCCCATTCCCTCCGTCCCATCCACATCCCATTCAATATCACATTCCTTACATCCCATTTCCTTACATCCCAGTCTAACCTGGAGCACTGGGGGGTTCCTGCTCTGCTGGGAGTGCTGTGCTGGCACCCCAATCCTGCTCCTATCCCATTCCACATCCCATTCAATATCTCATTCCCTCCATCCCATTCACAATCCTATTCCACATTCCATTCCACATCCCATTCCCTCCATCCCAGCCAAGACTGGGGCAGCCAGGGAGGTTCCTGCCCCACTGGGAGTGCTGTGCTGACACCCCAATCCTGCTCCCATCCCATCCAACATCCCATTCCACATCCCATTCCCTCCATCCCAGTCCACATCCTATTCCCTCCATCCCATCCCACATCCCATTCCCTCCATGCCCAGCCTGGTCTGGAGCATTGGGGGGTTCCTGCCCTGCTGGTAGCTCTGTGCTGACACCCCAATCCTGCTCCCATCCCATTCAATATCCCATTTCATATCCCATTCCCTCCATCCCAGTCCATATCCCATTCCACATCCCATTTCCTCCATCCCAGTCTAACCTGGAGCATTGGGGGGTTCCTGCCCCGCTGGGAGCTCTGTGCTGACACCCCAATCCTGCTCCCATCCTATTCCACACCCCATTCCCTGCATCCCATTCCACATCCTATTCCACACCCCATTCCCTCCATCCCAGCCTGGTCTGGAGCATTGGGGGGTTCCTGCCCCGCTGGGAGCTCCCAGTCCTGCTCCCATCCCATTCCATATCCCATTCCACACCCCATTCCCTCCATCCCACTCTAACCTGGAGCATTGGGGGGTTCCTGCCCCGCTGGGAGCTCCCAGTCCTGCTCCCATCCCACTCCCTCCATCCCCATTCCCGGCTGCCCGCCCTTCCCCTCCCTCGGGGATGTGAAATTCCTGCAGAGCCCTCGCTGCTCCGGCCGGAGCAGGGTTCCAGGATTCCCAGATTCCCATCCCCCTGCCCGTCTCCCCCAGCCCTGCCTTTTGTGAGGTTTGCAGAGCCGAGTGGGCTGGCAGCAGGGCGCAGACAGCGCGGGGATGTGCCGTGCATACTAATGACAGAGCTGCCCTGGGCGCGGGCGCTGCCGGGGCACCCGGGGCTGCCAGCCTTGCACTCACTCCCTGCCGGCCCGGCCACAGCCCTGGGGGTGCGTCCAGCCGGAAATTTGGGGTGTTTATTGGAAATAAGATGTCGCTCCCCTCCCCAGTTCTTCTTTTTCTCGAGGAGGAAAAAAAAAATCACTTTTTTGCCATCAGCGGTTTGTGAGTGGAAGGTGGAGAGAGGGACAGAAGTGCTGTGGGGGCAGCTGGGCTGGTTTAAGCCTTAAGGGTTTGACGCTCCTTGGCAGGAGGGCAGAGGAGAGGAAAACTGTGCACCAGAGCTTTAGGAGGGCAAAATTTTGGGATGCTGGCTCTGCCCCAGATCCCTCTGGCGTGGCACAGCCAAACCCTGCAGCCCCTGCAGCGCTCAGACACCATTTTGGTCCATTTTTGGTCCCATTTAGGCAAATTTTGGCTCCTGGCTGGGGCTGCAGGGAGGTTTGGGCGAGGTGCAGAGGTGGGAGGTGATTTATGCCCACGGCAGAGAGGTTCCAAAACATCCCGTTTTTATGGCATCCCCTCTGGCCTGCAGCCCGCTTCCTCCTCATGTTACATCTTGTCTGCTGCCTTAAAGGAGCTCTGGGGGAGGGATCGTCGTTCCCTCTTGTCCTGGGCTGATTTCTGCTCTCAGAGCAGCAAAACACAAAGAGTTTGGGAGCAGGATTAGTCCCTGGGCATTTCCCTGAACCTCCTTGGAGACTCCCCAGCCTGGGGGATCCATTGAAGGATTCCCTTGGGTGTGAGGGGCTGTTTCTGAGGATGATGCCAATTAACTCATCATCAGCCTCTGATTGCTGGGGAATGGCTGGATGTGGTCAGTGGGGATGGCTGTGGTCAGGGGAACTGGGAATGGCTGGATGAGGTCACTGGGGATGGCTGTGGTCAGTGGGAATGGCTGGATGTGGTCAGTGAGAATGGCTGTGGTCAGTGGGAATGACTGGATGTGGTCAGTGGGAATGGTTGGATGTGGTCAGTGGGAATGGTTGGATGTGGTCACTGGGAATGGGAATGGCTGGGTGTGGTCAGTGGAGATGGATGAATGTAGTCAGTGGGAATGGATGGATGTGGTCAGTGGGAATGGTTGGATGTGGTCACTGGGAATGTCTGGATGTGGTCACTGGGAATGGGAATGGCTGGGTGTGGTCAGTGGGAATGACTGGATGTGGTCACTGGGAATGGGAATGGCTGGATGTGGTCAGTGGAGATGGATGAATGTAGTCAGTGGGAATGGATGGATGTGGTCAGTGGGAATGGTTGGATGTGGTCACTGGGAATGGGAATGGTTGGATGTGGTCAGTGGGAATGGCTGGATGTGGTCACTGGGAATGGCTGGATGTGGTCAGTGGGAATGGCTGGATGTGGTCACTGGGAATGGGAATGGCTGGATGTGGTCAGTGGGAATGGGAATGGCTGGATGTGGTCACTGGGAATGGCTGGATGTGGTCAGTGGGAATGGCTGTGGTCACTGGGAATGGCTGGATGTGGTCAGTGGAACCGGGAATGGCTGGATGTGGTCAGTGGAACCGGGAATGGCTGGGTGTGGTCACTGAGAATGGCTGTGGTCAGTGGGAATGGCTGGATGTGGTCCCTGGGAATGGTTGGATGTGGTCAGTGGGAATGGGAATGGCTGGATGTGGTCACTGGGGGATGGAGGGGCATGGAACCTTCAAAAGGATGTGCCCTGCTTTTTTGGGATTTATTATTGCTGTTGAGGGGAAAGGTGCTGGGCTGGTGAGGATTCCTCCAGGGAATCCCTTGTCTGGCACAGAAAAGCCCTGGCTTGATAAAAATCTGTTTGTGTTTGTATCGTGTTATGCAGCACTCTGCTCATTCCAGCACCAGCTGTGTTTGCTTCCCAGCTCCATTTTTGAGAGCTGGCTGCCCTCTTCACATCCAACCTGCTCCTCTCCCCCCTCCTCCAACAGAAAGTGACTTTACAGCTGAAATCAGGGCTTGTAAACTCAGGAATGAGGGGGAATCTCTGTGCTGAGGGTTTCTGAACGGGCATTTTGAAGAGCTGATCCAGTTTGGGGTGTGTGACCCCATCCTGGGCCTGGGGAGGGAAGGTTGGTGGCACCACCGGTGACAAAGATGAATCCTGTGCTGTGTTTGCTGTGAGAGCTGAGATTGGATCCCTTTGGCACCTCTGGGCTCTCAGGGTGTCCCCTTGGCTGCTCTGCAGGAGCCCAGGGCAGGGCTGGCAGTCCAGGGCTCTGTCCCCTGCCTGGTCCCCTCCTCCAGCACGGAGAGCTCCCTTTCTCCTCCACCCTGTGCTCTGAAAGAATTCCCAACCTATTCCCACAGAAACTGGGGAGGATTGCAGTGGATGTGCCCCTTATTTTTATACCCCACTTATTTTTATACCCCACTTATTTTTATACCCTCACTTGCTCTCAGACCCTCCCCGAGCTCAGGGTGCTCTGAGAGGTCTCTGGGGGGCTCTTTTGCCCCCAAATTGCAGCCCTGGGCTCCATCCCCGTGGGTTTTTCAGTGAGCTCCCTCACCCCTGCAGTGCTGCTGGGACTGGGGCTTATGCCAAAAGAGCAGAAATGAGGAAAAACCTATAACTTCTAATCACATATTTAAGATAAGCTGAGTGTTTAGGTAAGGGGGAAAATATATTTAAAGGACAGACAGAAGAGTATGGGGAAGGATATGGGATTTATAATGACATATTTAAAGTGAGTTAAGTGTTGTGGTGGATCCATAAGAGATGGGGGGAAGTGTGTTTGAAATAGAAATGTGTGTATGATTATTTAGAATCTTTAAGGATTCTTTAGAATCTTTAAGGATTCTTTAGAATCTTTATTAGGGAGAAATTCCCAGTTAAACTGGGGCTGGCCCTGCTGCTTGTGGGGAGAGGAATGGGGAGGAGAAGGAGCTCAGAGTGCCCTGCCCTGTCCCGGCTCCTCGGGACAGCTTCCCAAATCCCCAGCTGGCATTTTCAGCTTGCCTCTCCCCGGTTTTGGCCCGGAGCCGCCTGCAGCTCCTGTTTCCGAGCACAAAGCTGTGTTTGCAGGTGAAACCCTACCCCGGCAGCCTGCCCTGCTCCGGAGCTGGCGCTTTGGCAGCGGATGTGGGAGTTTCCTCCTCCTCCTCCTCCTCCTCCTCCTGGCCTTCAGGTAACTCACCCACCTGCGGCCCCGCAGTTAAACCCAAACCTGTTCTTGCAGCAGCAGCAAAAGAAAAAAAAAAAGAAAAAAAAAAGTTGTGCGGAACTGGGCTGGGTTTGCAGGAGCCACTTTCCAGCAAATCCTTCACGGAAACCTCCCGGTGCCCCCGAGCCCCGCGGGCTGGGCTGGGCTGGAGATGGCTGAGCACGGATTAACCCTTCCAGCCTCGCAGGCTTAGGGATCCAAGCCGCGCCCAGGATCCGCATCCCTGCACCCCACAGCTTTTGGGGGGCAAACGGGGAGCGGGCGATGTGCCAGCAGCGTGAATTTATTCTTGGAGAGGGAATTTTTGCGCTTTGTTGTCGCATCGAGCCTCCCAGCCCCACCGAAGGCAGCTTTTAGATGCAAATGCACTTTGCCTCCTGCTTTTTAATGTTTTACTTCTCCTAATTGCCGAGACCGGTTGTAATTTTGGGACGTGGCTGGCTTGCCGAAAACAGCTTCTCCTTGAAAGCGCTTCCCATCGCCGGGGAGATTTGCGATTTCTGATTTCTACCCTCTCTTTTTTTTTTTAATTTTTTTTTATTTATTTTTTTGGTGTCTCAGGTTGAAGGAAGCAAAGGAACCGCCCTGGCTCACCTTAATGCCGGAAAGTCCTGAGGCGCAGGGGTGAAAAATAACACGTGTTAACCTTTGAGGGCTGTGTTTGATTTTGTTGTGTTTTTAGCCCAGGCTTTGCTGGGAAACCGTCACCGATCGGGGCCGGAGCGCAGCAGGGCTGCGTCAGCCCCTGGAGCAGCTCCCGGCGGCTCCTGCCCCTCCTGGGTGCCTGCAGGACTCTCCTCGCGGGATGAGCTGTCCAAAACTCCAGCTCCTAACCCCGAGCCCGGATTGCAACACCACAGCTCCCCCCAAAACCGGGGAGAGCTCGGTGCAGGCTCAGATGTTATCGTGGCTGTTGCACAATTCGCACAGCGAGTTTTATTCCGTGGGGGCTTTCCTGGGGAAGCGGGCTCGGGATGTGCTGTCCGTCCGTCCGTCCGTCCCTCCAGCTGTGGGCAGTGGCAAGAAAGCAAATCAGAGTGTCAGGGGTGTCAAACCCATCCAATTCCAGCCAGGTATGGATGGAGGGATGGAGGGAGAGGAGCAGCTTTTATTTAAACCCGCGCTGAGCCCGATTTCAGCTCAGAAATGTCTCGGGCAGCACAGAACCCGAGTGTGGAGTGCCACAATCGTGTCTCCCCTCCTGTCCCCGGCAGGTCGGAGCACCGGGAATCTCAGCGTCATCCCAGGCCCGGCTGTGACTCGGGGGGATGCAGAGGGAAGCAGCAAACTGAGCGAGGCTGGCGGGGTTCGGCTCGGGCTGGGCTGGCGCGGCCGCTCGGGAATTGGGTGGGCTTCGGGACGGGGTGGGCGCTGTGAGAAATGAGCGGCAGCACCAGGGGCTCCTGCCGGGGCTGCGCAGGTGCCAGATCCCGGCGATGGAAATGTCCTTTCCCTTAGAGCTGCGGAGCGGCCGAGGCTCCTCCAGCCCAAAACCCAAAAACCCAAAAACCCCGAGAGGGGATGGTGCCGGCCCCAAGGAGCCAGGGAGCGGAGAGAGGGGCAGGCGGAGGGGAAGGGACACCGAGGGACACCAAGGGACACCAGGGGACACCGAGGGACACCGAGGGACATCAGGGGACACCGAGGGACATAATGGGACACCGAGGGACAGCAAGGGACACCAGGGGACACCAAGGGACACCGAGGGACACCAGGGGACACCAGGGGATACCGAGGGACATCAAGGGACACCGAGGGACAGCAAGGGACACAATGGAACATAATGGGACACCGAGGGACACCGAGGGACACCGAGGGACAGCAAGGGACACCAGGGGACACCGAGGGACACCAAGGGACACCGAGGGACAGCAAGGGACACCAGGGGACACCAAGAGACACCGAGGGATACAATGGATCATAATGGGACACCAAGGGACACCGAGGGACACCGAGGGACACAGAGGGACACCGAGGGACACCAAGGGACACCGAGGGACACCAGGGGACACCGAGGGACACAATGGGACACAATGGGACACAATGGGACACCAAGGGACACCAGGGGACACCAAGGGGACACCAGGGGACACCAAGGGACACCGAGGGACACCAAGGGACACAATGGGACACCCAGGGACACAATGGGACACCAAGGGACACCGAGGGACAGCGAGGGACACCAGGGGACACCGAGGGACACCAGGGGACACCGAGGGACACCAGGGGACACCGAGGGACACGGTTTTCCGTCCCGCTGCTGCCCGGGGCAGAGCCGGGAGGAGGGTCCCGGCCCGAGGGGCTGTCGGTGCCTGAGCTCCGCCCGGGCGCCCATCCCCTCCGCCCCGAGCTCTTGGCCTGCGCGCTGACCTTGCTCTTGTTTGACTTGGCTCCGGCTGCGGCCGCTGCCTGTTCCCAGGGATGGATTTTTTACCTTCGTGCCAGTTGCTTTGGGGGAAGGACATACCTTCCCTGACTTGTTTGGGTTGTGGGTCTCCTAACACCCCGAGAAAAAATATCCCAGAGTGCTCTCACCTTATAAAACACACCCTGGCACAGACTCTGTCTGCTCCTTCTTCACGGCAGCGCTTAGCCCAGGCGCCCAAATGAGTGATTTTCCTTTTTTTCCCTTTTTTTATTCCCAAGGCATCCAAGTCCTGAGCGCTCTGGGATCCCTTTGGACGATGTTCCCTCAGCTGAGACACCCGTGTTAAGCACCTGAAGCTGTCGGGGGTGGTTCTGCTGCTGGCTCTGAGAATTTTGGGAGGCTGTGACGTTCCAGCAGGTGTGACAGTGACATTCCAGCAGCTCCAGGCTCCCCGAGCCCCCTGGGATGCAGGCAGTGCCGGGAATGGGGGATGAGGGGAAAGCAGCGCGGGAGAGGCTGAAAGGGCAGAGCTGCCATCCCACCGGGGTCACATCCCGCGTGGGCAGCAGGGTCACAGCCCCAAAGCCGCCCCAGCCCCTCTGGAAACTCCTCTTCCAGCCCGGTGGGGCAGGGCCACAGCGCAAAGCACTTCAAGGGTGGAAGTGGCTTTTTGGTCCGCAAACATAAAGAATTAAAAATATGGAAATGGCTTTTTGTGTCCAAACTCCCGGTGAGTGGGTGTCCCCCATGCAGGATAAAGTGGTTAAAAGATGAAAATGGCTTTTTGGTTCGCAAATATAAAGGAATTAAAGGATATAAATGGTTTTTTGGTGTCGCCTGGTGTCGAACTCCGGTGAGTGGGTGTCCCTGGAGCAGGACAAAGTGGTTAAAAGACGAAAATGGCTTTTTGGTTCCCAAATATAAAGCAATTAAATGATGTAAACCTCTTTTTGGCATCGCCTGGTGTCGAACTCCCGGTGAGTGGGTGTCCCCGGAGTAGGACAAAGCGGTTAAAAGATGAAAACGGCTTTTTGGTTCGCAAATATATAGGAATTAAAGGATATAAATGGCTTTTTGGTGTCGCCTGGTGTCGAACTCCCGGTGAGTGGGTGTCCCCCATGCAGGATAAAACGGTTAAAAGACGAAAATGGCCTTTTGGTTCGCAAATATAAAGGAATTAAAGGACATAAATGGCTTTTTGGTGTCGCCTGGTGAGTGGGTGAGTGGTGTCCCCGGGCAGGGACATCCCGCTCGAGGGCAAGGACATCCCTGCCATCCCCCCGGTCCGGCCGTGTCCCCGCAGGTGCCTCCCCCGGGCCACCTCCACCCCTCGGGCGGGCGTTTTTAACTTGTTTCCTGCGCCGCGAGGAAACATGACTTTTCCCATTGAGGGAATTGAGCGGCGACAATGGCGAGTGACACAATTTCCCCCTCCGAGCATGCCAGCGCCCCGCGGCCGGGCCGGGAGCCCTCGGCACCATCTGCATGACAATGCGGCGGGCTGCGCTGCCATTAGCTGCCCTTTTGCTATTAGCACCTAATGAAAATGTAACCATATTTAACCCCCCACAGTCCGAGATTAGCGAGAAAGGGGCCTAAGTGGATTTAATTCTTTTGTATGGCGAGCATCAAACTCTCCATTTTGATTGCCCTGTCCCCTCTTCCCCTCTCCAGCGGGAGAGGGAGGCAGCAGAGCTGGGGAAGGCTAACTCTATCCTCTCAGCTGTCCCCGGCACAATGGGCAAAGTATCTTTTGTGGCATTAACGGCTTTGGCTGGGGGCTGGGGGAGCCGGGCAGGAGAACAATGTGTGAGAAGCTGAGCCTGTGGGTTTCCCACACGGCCCAATATGTGTCCCCACACCCCCCTCTGGGACAGGCAGACCTGCAGCAGCCCAGCCCACAGCTGATCCCGGCTTGATTGGCTTTTTTTTTTTTTATATTTTTTTTTCCTCTCTCTCTATTTTCTTTTTTTTTTTTTTTTCCTCCTTCCTTCCCCCTCTCATTGTGCTCTTGAGAGATGAAAATCCTTTCCTGGCGTGAAAGGAGAGGCGTGCCTTAAATCCCCTCCCTCGGCCGGGCCGGGCATGTCATATGACGGCCAAATCCCCGGGATTAGCGTGTGTGTGTCTGCTGCGGGCGGGGGGATCCCGATATCTATATTCCTGCCCTTCCCCCGCTCTCCAGAGGGATTTCTCCCGGGATATTTATTCATTGCACCTGCTGGCTGCCGGCCCCCCGCTGCCGGCTTCAAGATGCAACCTTGGGGCAAGGGCAGAGCAGTAAATTCCCCAATTTTTCCCCCTCCTTGTTTCGCCAGTGTTTTCCCAAATGCGAAGCGAGGTGGGAGAAAAGCGCCGTGGTTTTGGTTCTGCAGGGATTGGAGCTTTCCGAGGAAGTTGTTGGCTGGAGTTTGGGATGGGGCACAGTTTGGGATGGGGCAGAGTTTGGGGTGAGGGCACAGTTTGGGGTGAGGCACAGTTTTGGGGTGGGGGCACAATTTGGGATGAGGCACAGTTTGGGATGGGGACACAGTTTGGGATGAGGCACAGTTTGGGATAGAGGCACAGTTTGGGATGGGGACACAGTTTGGGATGAGGGCACAGTTTGGGATGAGGGCACAGTTTGGGATGGGGGCACAGTTTGGGATGAGGGCACAGTTTTGGGATGGGGGGCACAGTTTGGGATGGGGGCACAGTTTTGGGATAGGGGGCACAGTTTGGGATGAGGCACAGTTTGGGATGGGGGCACAGTTTGGGATGGGGGCACAGTTTGGGATGGGGGGCACAGTTTTGGGGTGGGGGCACAGTTTTGGGGTGAGGTCAGAGTTTTGGGGTGGGGGCACAGTTTTGGCCACCACCTCCTAATTCCTGCCTCTGGGGGTTTCATGTCCCAAATTCACCCTGGCTGCGTTTCCCCGAGGGTTTCCTGCCTCGTGCCGGGTTTTGCTGCTTTTTCCAAGAAAAGGGTTTTTACATCCCCATTGCCAGAGCAACATCTCCTGCCCGGAGCCTGAGGACCTGAGGGCTCAGGGAGGGAACTGAGATGAGTTTGGGGTGCACAAAGTCTTTTCAGCAGGAAAAAAAACCCTCTGTGGGGCCAGGACGGGGTGAGGGTGTGGGTGATGCTCGGGCTCAGTGTGGGGGAATCCAGCAGCCCCAAAAAGAAGCTGTGCCCCTGGCCAGGCCCGAGGGAGGTGACCCAGCCTTGCTGCAGTTGAGGTTTGCTGTGTGGATGAGTCTGAGGTGTGGAAAGCCCCTCATCTCCAAAGGAAAATCCACCTCTGCAGCACCACTCAGCTGGGCCCCAGGGTGCTGGTGGGGACAGTGGCTGCTCACCCCTGGGATGGGCTCGGGGCAGGGCTGTGGGGACAAAAAGCTGCAGTGGCCACCACTGCCATGGTCAGTGGGATGCTGTTCTGGCCCCCAGCCCGTGGGGAAGGGGCACCAGGAAGATGCAGGGCCTGGCATTGCCTCCTCCACCCCCAAAGAGGGAACCTGGGCTAGGAGGGGTCCCCACTGAGGAGATGCCCCGTGGTGATGACTTCAAAAATGCCCCAAATGAGGGGGAGCAAGGATGGGGCAGCCAGGCCAGGGCAGCAGGAGCTGTGCCCAGAGGGATGGGATGGGGATGGGGATGGGGAGAGGATGGGATGGGGATGGGGATCCAGACTCTGGAGCAGCAGGAGCTGTGCCCAGAGGGATGGGATGGGATGGGGAGAGGATGGGGATGGGGATCCAGATTCTGGAGCAGCAGGAGCTGTTCCCCATGGGATGGGATAGGATGGGATGAGATCAGGATGGGAATGGGGATCCAGGCTCTGGAGCAGCAGGAGCTGTTCTCTGTGAGATGGGATGGGATGGGATGGGATGGGATGGGATGGGATGGGATGGGATGGGATGGGATGGGATGGGATGGGATGGGATGGGATGGGATGGGATGGGATGGGATGGGATGGGATGGGATGGGATGGGATGGGATGGGATGGGAGTGGGGATCCAGGCTCTGGAGCATCAGGAGCTGTTCTCTCTGGGATGGGATGAGGAGGGGATGGGATGAGGAGCCAGGCCATGGAGCAGCAGGAGCTGTTCCCCGTTTGATGGGATGGGATGGGGATGAGGAGCCGGGCCATGAAGCAGCAGGATCTGTTCCCTGTGGGATGGGATGGGATGGGATGGGATGGGGATGGGATGGGATGGGATGGGGATGAGGAGCCGGGCCATGGAGCAGCAGGAGCTGTTCCCTGTGGGATGGGATGAGGGGCGGACGGGACCGATGGGAGCAGCAGGAGCTGTTCTCTCTGGGATGGGATGAGGGGCCGGGCCATGGAGCAGCAGGAGCTGTTCCCTGTGGGATGGGATGAGGAGCTGGGCCATGGAGCAGCAGGAGCTGTTCCCTGTGGGATGGGATGAGGAGCTGGGCCATGGAGCAGCAGGAGCTGTTCTCTCTGGGATGGGATGAGGGGCCGGGCCATGGAGCAGCAGGAGCTGTTCTCTCTGGGATGGGATGAGGAGCCGGGCCATGGAGCAGCAGGGGCCGCGCCACCGGCCGTGCTCTCCAGCGGGATGTGGAGCTCAAGTGCCGCAGGCTCGGGCGGGAGCAGAAGCGTGCGAGGGGGTGGGGAGGGCGGCGGGGGGACGGAGGGGCTGCCGCTTGTGTGAATGTGCCCCCGCTCATTGTTCCGCGGCTTTATTCGGTGGCCTCGATGGGACGGATTTAGAAATCCTAATCAGGGAGCAGTCTCTGCGCCTCCCGAGTGTGACACAACTTGAGCTGCTCCGGGGCGCCTTTGTTCCCTAATGACAGCTGACTTCATGCAGCAGTGGGAACAGTTTGAGCATAACTCCGCACCGCCGGGCTGGCAGCTGCAGCCTTAACCCCTTCCTGCCCACCTGCCCCGCGCAGGGATGCTCGGTTCGCCTCCGGCCCCGCTCCGGAGGGCTCGCGAGAGCGCGAAGTTGGTGGCCACAGCTCTGTCTGTTCGCAGCAAAGTTCCCCAGAGGCGCTCTGTGCTCTGTGGCCGTTTTACAACTCATTAAAGTCGGGAAAAAAATCTCCAAGTTCATCAGAAGTCCAACTATTGACCGAATCCCACGGTGCCCAGTAAACCAGCGAGGTGGGGTGCCGCAGGAATCCCTCGGGGAGCAGCTCAGATTATCCCAACCTTCGGCAACGTTCGTGCTGCTCTGGAGGAGGGAGGCCGAGTTTTGGCCACTGGCCCTGTGGTTTTGCCGAGTTTTGAGCACTGCCCTTGTTGTTCAGAATTTTGCACACTGCCCGTGCGGTTTTGCCGAGTTTTGGACACTGCCCCTGTGGTTGTGCCGAATTTTCGGCAGTGCCCGTGCGGGTGTGCCGAGTTTGGACACTGCCCATGTGGTTGTGCCGAATTTTGCACACTGCCCTTGCAGTTTTGCCAAGTTTTGGACACTGCCCATGCGGTTGTACCGAATTTTGGACACTGCTCGTGAAGTTTTGCGGAGTTCTGGACACTGCCCGTGCGGTTGTGCCGAGATTTGGGCACTGCTCGTGCGGTTTTGCCGAGTTTTGGACGCTGCCCGTGCGGTCGTGCCGAGTTCCGGACACTGCCCGTGCGGTTGTGCCGAGTTCTGGACACTGCCCGTGAGGTTTTGCGGAGTTTTGGGCACTGCCCGTGCTGTTTTGCCGAGTTTTGGACACTGCCCGTGCTGTTTTGCGGAGTTTTGGGCACTGCCCGTGCTGTTTTGCCGAGTTTTGGGCACTGCCCGTGCTGTTTTGCCGAGTTTTGGACACTGCCCGTGTGGTTTTGCTGAGTTTTGGGCACTGCCCGTGCAGTTTTGCCGAGTTTTGGGCACTGCCCGTGCTGTTTTGCCGAGTTTTGGGCACTGCCCGTGCTGGTTTTGCCGAGTTTTGGGCACGGCCCGTGCGGTTTTGCCGGGTTTTGGGCACTGCCCGTGCGGTTGTGCCGAGTTCTGGACACTGCCCGTGCTGCTTTGCTGAGTTTTGGGCACGGCCCGTGGGGTTTTGCTGAGTTTTGGGCACTGCCCGTGCGGTTGTGCCGAGTTTTGGGCATTGCCCGTGCTGTTTTGCCGGGTTTTGGGCACTGCCCGTGCTCTGAGCGCTGGAGCCCGCAGCCCCACATGAACGCGCAGTGGCGGCTGCGGGGCATTGACATCACTCGCATTGAAAGTAAAAGGCTTTGAGTCATTCCAAGATGTTCCCGGAAGAGCCTCCCGGCCCTGCCAGCCCCGAGCTCGGCAGCCAGCCCCATCCTCCCTCCGCTGGCCTCCCTCCTGGCCTGGCAAAGCCGGGCTTGGCTCTCCGCGTCCGGCCCGGAGCCCCGCGCTGCGCTCGGGATGGGGCTCGCAATGGTTAAACCCTTCCTTCCCCCTCTCTGTTTGTTGTCAAACCACTGCTGTGACCTGGGAAAATACTTGTGGGAAATTACCCCTATTAAAGGGGGGCGAGGCAGAGCCGGCTGGGCCTGACGGGTCGCAGTCCTGGGTCGCAGCCCGGGGCCGGGGCAGCTCTGCCGTGTCACCCCCGGCAGCAGATGGGTCCCTCCCGGCTTTCCCAGCACCTGTGTCCCCCGTGCCATCCCCGATCGCGGCCGCCCATGCTTGGCCAGGGTCTCCCTGGCGACGGGGCCACGGGATGCTGTGCAGTCCATTTGTCACCAATTGTCACTGTTTTGTTCTGCCTTGTATGCGCACTCGATTGTGTCACGGGGGAGGTGAGGAGGAGCAATCAGGGCTTGTCTAATGGGCTGCGGGCTCCTGCTGGGGGGAAAAAACGAGGGGCTGCCTGCCGAGGGAAAGGGAATGGGAATGGGAAAGGGAAAGGGAAAGGGAAAGGGAAAGGGGAAGGGAAAGGGAAAGGGAAAGGGAAAGGGAAAGGGAAAGGGAAAGGGAAAAGGGAAGGGAAAGGGAAAGGGTAAGGGGAAGAGGAGGGGGAAGGGGAAGGCTGGAGCTGGAGCTGCCAGAGCATCCCAGGTGCTGCCACCGCGGGATGGATCCTGGAGGGCTGAGGGGGCCACACGGGGCAAGCAAAGGTCCTGGAGTGGATCAGGCAGGAATTTAGGTCGGTTTGGCTCTGCAGGGTGCCTGTGCCCCAGGAAAAGGGGGAGTGGAGGCAGTGGCAGCACTCCCACTCCTCGGAATGCCCAACCCATCCTCTTCCATGGTGCCATTCGCCCCCTGCCACCTTCGTCCCGGCTGCGGGGCGGAGTTCGCTCCCCCTCGGCCTGAGGAGGGTGGGTTTCCTGCAGGACAGGAGGATCCTGACCGCAGGGGAGGCTGGGGTGGATTAACGCCTCCCTCCTGCCCAGCTTCTGAGCGCCCCGATCCCCCCGGGGCGCTGCTGAGAGCGATTTGATGCATTGAGGATTTTGGTACAACTCCGTCAGCATCTGTCGGGTTTTGGCTGGAGATCTGTCAGGTTTTGGAACCTCACACTAAACTCTCTATATATTCATTTATATATTTATTTTTTCCCCTCTGCCTCACCATCCCCATTGCCATGATTCATGTCTCCCCGCTTGGCTCCACCAACCCCCTTTTATTTATTTTTTTTTTCCTTTGCTCTCCCAGCTCCAAGAGCCACCAGGGCTGAAGTGGAGCTCTGGCCAAGCCCAAGCCTCAGCACCCACACTCAGGTTTTGCTGCAAAGCCCCAGCTCAGCCCAGGCTGGCCAAGCCATTTACGGGAATGCAGGGAGGAGGTGGGGAAAGCTGCAGCGCTCAGCCCCAACCCCGACAAGCTGAGGCTGTTCCAGTTTGGCTCCCAGAGCTGCAACCCCGCGGAGGGAAGGGGAATGAGGGTGTCCCTGGCAAGGCAGCAGCATCCACAGAGCTTTTCCAGCACGTGGGATTTGGCAGCTTCTTCTCTTTATTTCCACCAATCCCTGTCTCCAAACGTGATCCCGCTCCTCTGGCTCTGCAGGATGGGGGAGCCTCAGGATGGCTGTGCCATGGTACCACCCTGATTTTTTGGGGTTTTGGATGTTGTGCCTGCTGCCCACCCAGATTTTCCCGTCTCTGAGCCTGGCAGGAAGCGGAGCAGGGGCTGGATCCAGCTGAAACGGGGCCAGGAGAGCAGGTTCTGGCCTGGAAAATTGGTGTTGAGGGAGAAGAGAAAGCAGGGAAGAGTGGGAGGGTGAGCTGAAGGACTGGGGGAGCTTTGGGAGCTTTTCAGTGATGCCTCCAACCTCAGCAGCAGCAGCACCAGGCAGGGATCTGGGAGAGCTCCCTCATTCCCCAGTGGGATCCCAGGAAAGTCACAAAGTGCAGAAAAGGAGAATTTTCTCTTTCACCTTGTAACTGCTCGACACAGCAGAGTGAATAAGGCAAGCAGGGAAGGAGGACCCCAAACAAGCTGCATTTCCTCAGCTTTGGTTTTTTCCCTAAAGGAACAGGGGTGAAATTGCTCCTCAGCCATGCTGGGAGCAGCATCTCAGATTTATTTCCCACACAGAGCTGCTCCCTTCACCCTCCTGGGTGTGATGGAAGCAGAAGGAGCACAGGCAGCACGTAACCCTGCCCTGGGGGGATAACCCCGCCCTGGGGTGAGTTTATCTCCCTTTTCAGGTGTGGGGCAGCACAAGGCCAGGCTCCTATCGCAGCCATCGCCGAGAGGGAGCAGAAAATCCAGCTGGAAGGTGTCAGCTGCCATAAAGGGCTCCAGGGAGCCTGAAAGGAAACCAGATCACCCAGTTCAGCCTGGGTTTGGGTTAATCCCTCCTTCGGGGTGTCCCTGCCTGCCCAGCAATGGAGGGAAATCTCCTTCCCACTGCCTGGTCCTCTGGCACTGCAAATGGGATTTTTGGGGAGTTTTGGGTTGGAGGAACATCCACTGAGTGTGTTTGTGCCCAGGGCTGGTTTTGGGGTGCTTGGGGCTGGTTGTGGGGTCTCCATCCCGCTGGGGCTGATCCCATGGGAACACATCCATCCCATGGGAACACATCCATCCCAATGGGAACACATCCATCCCAATGGGGCTGATCCCATGGAACACATCCATCCCATGGGAACACATCCATCCCATGGGAACACATCCATCCCAATGGGAACACATCCATCCCAATGGGAACACATCCATCCCATGGGAACACATCCATCCCAATGGGAACACATCCATCCCATGGGAACACATCCATCCCATGGGAACACATCCATCCCAATGGGAACACATCCATCCCAATGGGAACACATCCATCCCATGGGAACACATCCATCCCAATGGGAACACATCCATCCCATGGGAACACATCCATCCCATGGGAACACATCCATCCCATGGGAACACATCCATCCCAATGGGAATTCATCCATCCCATGGGAACACATCCATCCCATGGGAACACATCCATCCCATGGGAACACATCCATCCCAATGGGAATTCATCCATCCCAATGAGAACACATCCATCCCATGGGAACACATCCATCCCATGGGAACACATCCATCCCATGGGAACACATCCATCCCATGGGAACACATCCATCCCAATGGGAACACATCCATCCCAATGGGAACACATCCATCCCATGGGAACACATCCATCCCATGGGAACACATCCATCCCAATGGGAACACATCCATCCCAATGGGAACACATCCATCCCAATGGGAACACATCCATCCCATGGGAACACATCCATCCCAATGGGAATTCATCCATCCCATGGGAACACATCCATCCCATGGGAACACATCCATCCCATGGGAACACATCCATCCCAATGGGAATTCATCCATCCCATGGGAACACATCCATCCCATGGGAACACATCCATCCCAATGGGAACACATCCATCCCATGGGAACACATCCATCCCATGGGAACACATCCATCCCAATGGGAACACATCCATCCCAATGGGAACACATCCATCCCATGGGAACACATCCATCCCAATGGGGCTGATCCCATGGGAACACATCCATCCCTAATGGGAACACATCCATCCCAATGAGAACACATCCATCCCATGGGGAGCACATCCATCCCATGGGAACACATCCATCCCAATGGGGCTGATCCCATGGGAACACATCCATCCCTAATGGGAACACATCCATCCCAATGGGAACACATCCATCCCAATGGGAACACATCCATCCCATGGGAGCACATCCATCCCAATGAGAACACATCCATCCCATGGGAGCACATCCATCCCAATGGGGCTGATCCCATGGGAACACATCCATCCCACGGGGCTGATCCCATGGGAACACATCCATCCCAATGAGGGAACACATCCATCCCAATGGGAACACATCCATCCCAATGGGAACACATCCATCCCAATGGGGCTGATCCCATGGGAACACATCCATCCCAATGAGAACACATCCATCCCAATGGGGCTGATCCCATGGGAACACATCCATCCCAACGGGCTGATCCCATGGGAACACATCCATCCCAATGAGAACACATCCATCCCAATGAGAACACATCCATCCCAATGGGGCTGATCCCATGGGAACACATCCATCCCAATGAGAACACATCCATCCCAATGGGAACACATCCATCCCATGGGAACACATCCATCCCAATGGGGCTGATCCCATGGGAACACATCCATCCCAATGGGAACACATCCATCCCATGGGAACACATCCATCCCAATGGGAACACATCCATCCCATGGGAACACATCCATCCCAATGGGAACACATCCATCCCAATGGGGAACACATCCATCCATCCCATGGGAACACATCCATCCCAATGGGAACACATCCATCCCATGGGAACACATCCATCCCAATGGGAACACATCCATCCCATGGGAACACATCCATCCCAATGGGGCTGATCCCATGGGAACACATTCATCCCAATGGGAACACATCCATCCCATAGGAACACATCCGTCCCAACGGGGCTGATCCCATGGGAACACATCCATCCCAATGGGAACACATCCATCCCATGGGAACACATCCATCCCAACGAGGGTTTGGTTTTTATCCTCTCTGGGAATTTTGCTCTGCATCCATCGTGGGCTCTCAGCAGTGACTCATCCAGGGGAAGTTGAAGCTCTGTGATGGAATTCCCAGTTCTGGGATGTAATTCCAAGTTCTGTGATGGAATTTCCAGCTCCAGGATGGAATTCCCATGTCCATGGTGGAATTCCCAACTCTGGGATGGAATTCCCAGTTTTGTAGTGGAATTTCCAGTTCCATGATGGAATTCCCAGCTCTGGGGTGGAATTTCCAGTTCCATGATGGAATTCCCAGCTCTGGGGTGGAATTTCCAGTTCTGTGATGGAATTCCGAGTTCTGTGATGGAATTCCCAGCTCTGTGATGGAATTCCCAGCTGTATGATGGAATTTCCAGCTCTGTAATGGAATTTCCAGTTCCATGATGGAATTCCCAGCTTTTAAATGAAATTTCTGATTCCGTGATGGAATTCCAAGCTCTGGGATGGAATTCCCAGTTCTGTGATGGAATTTTCCAGTTCCATGATGGAATTCCCAGCTCTGGAATGGAATTCCCAGCTCTGGAATGGAATTTCCAAATCTGGGATGGAATTTCCAGCTCTAGGATGGAATTCCCAGCTCCAGGATGGAATTTCCAGCTCTGGGATGGAATTCTCAAATCTGGGATGGAATTCCCAGTTCTGTGATGGAATTTCCAGCTCTGAGATGGTATTACCAAATCTGGAATGGAATTCTCAGTTCTGTGATGGAATTTCCAGTTCTGTGATGGAATTCCCAGCTCCCCAATGGAATTCTCGGTTCTGTAATGGAATTTCCAGCTCTGAGATGGAATTACTAAATCTGGAATGGAATTCTCGGTTCCGGGATGGAATTTCCAGTTCTGTGATGGAATTCCCAGCTCTGTGATGGAATTCCCAGCTCCATGATGGAATTCCCAGCCCTGTGCCATCTTCTATGGAGGCATTTCAGCCCATGGGGGCTCCGGAGCAGAAGGAGGTGATGATTTTTAAATTGACCTTCTTGGGAATTTTCCAACCCAAACTTGACCCTTTTTCTCCCAAAATCTTAATGAATTCCTCTTCCTGGAAAAAAAAATCTGGCTTTGAATTTTAGGATTTTTCCACCTCTAAAATGATATCTCCTCCATCCTTCCCGCCTTCCTTGCATTTTCCCTTTTAATTCTTCATTCATTTTTTATTTTCTTTCTCTTGCCTGAGCGAAGCATAAAGAGGAAAAATAATTCTTAGCAGAAATCAAGAACCTGGAAAAGTCTGAACGTTTTCATTTGGTTCCTTATTAAAAATGAGACTAATTTCTTTGTTTGAAGGGCTGGCAGGGCTCCACTCCCATCCACAGCTCCCCTGACCTGCTGGAGATGATTTGGGATTAGGTGCTGACCACCCCAGCCGCTTTCCAGGGCCACTTTCCAGGAGCCAGAAAGGAGCAGGGATGGGAAATGGAGAAGGGAAAACTTTTATTGCTCATTTTTCCGCGGTATTTTTCTGCCTGGTGCCCTGGATGAGCAGAGGAGCTGTTGGCCCATCTGTTTTCCAGCACCATTAAAGGCCTCAGACTGCATGTGGCCCTCAGAAATAAAATAAAAATAAGACCCTTTGGTCTGAAAATGTCAAAGGCTCTTTGATCCTGGCCGCCCCCAGCTGGGCCCACATCCTCCCAAAGCTGAGCAGGAGGAGTGGGTTCCCACCACTCCTCATCCTCCCCGCCCCATTTTTTGGGAAAAGAAGGAAGTTCAGAGCTTGGGGTTGGTGACCTCTGAGTGCTGCTCCCCTGGAATTCTGCTCCATCCCCTTTGCTGCTGCCCAGGGCGGGCTGGGGCTCAGGAGGGAAGAGGTTAAAGCTTGTTAGGCAGGGGCTGGGAGGAGGGAAGGCTCTGCCAGGGTTTGGGGCAGAGCTGGGCAGGGCTGGGCCAGCAGGATGCAATTAATGACCCCCAGATTGCTCCAAGATGGGCTGGCTGCTCCTCAGCCCTGGAGGCTCAGCTTCTTCAGGAGGCACTGGGAAAATTCAGGGTTAATTCGGCACCGCTGCACCTCCCTGGAGAGAGTTTGGGTGGAATTCCAAACTTTGGGAAGTTGTGCTGGTTAAAAGATGCTCGGGATGTCTGAGGACGTGCAGAGCTCCTTGGATTTATCAAACTCAGGGATAGTAGAGGACCTGCTGTGTGGGAGAGGGGAAGAAAAGGATTTTAATTTAGGAGAAAAGCTCAATACTTTCCTTCCTAAAACCCTGGAAGTGTTTGGGGCCTGGTTTGGGGAGTTTGGGCTGGTACAAGGCTGTGCCCAGGGTGTGGGGCTGGTTCCTGTGTGGGGTCTGGGCAGCTGGGGGGGAACGGGGCCAGATGGGGGATCCTGATCCTGGTCCAGATAACATCCTATCCTGATCCTGATCCTGATCCTGATCCTGATCCTGATCCTGATCCTGATCCTGGTCCTGATCCCATCCTGATCCTGGTCCTGATCCCATCCTGATCCTGGTCCTGATAACATCCTATCCTGATCCTGATCCTGATCCTGATCCTGATTCTGATCCCATCCTGATCCTGGTCCTCATCCTGATCCCATCTTCATCCTCATCCTCATCCTCATCCTCATCCTCATCCTCATCCTCATCCTCATCCTATCCTGATCCTGGTCCTGGTCCTGGATCCTGATCCTGATCCTGATCCTAATCCATCGTGATCCCAATCCCATCCTGATCCTGATCCTGATCCTGATCCTGGTCCTGATCCTGGTCCTGGTCCTGATCCTGATCCTGATCCTGATCCTGGTCCTGGTCCTGATCCTGATCCTGGTCCTGGACCTGATCCTGATCCTGATCCTGATCCTGATCCTGATCCTGATCCTGGTCCTGGTCCTGATCCTGGTCCTGGTCCTGATCCTGATCCTGATCCTGATCCTGGTCTTGATCCTGATCCTGATCCTGGTCCTGATCCTGATCCTGATCCTGGTCCTGGTCCTGATCCTGGTCCTGGACCTGGACCTGATCCTGATCCTGATCTTGATCCTGATCCTGGTCCTGGTCTGATCCTGGTCCTGGACCTGATCCTGATCCTGATCTTGATCCTGATCCTGGTCCTGATCCTGATCCTGATCCTGATCCTGGACCTGGTCCTGATCCTGGTCCTGGACCTGATCCTGATCCTGATCTTGATCCTGATCCTGATCCTGATCCTGATCCTGATCCTGGTCCTGATCCCATCCTGATCCTGGTCCTGATAACATCCTATCCTGATCCTGATCCCATTCTGATCCCACCCCGATCCCTTTCCTGTCCCCGCCCCGGTGTGGGGTTCCCGGCTCCCGTTCCGGACTGGGGGGCTCAGGGCTGGCTCTGCCGGGGCTGGGCTGTCCCCACGGGCGGTCCCAGCCTGTCCTGCCCTCTCTCCCATCCCTGCTCCGGCCCTTCCCACGCTGGAGGTGTCCGGGCAGCGCAGCCCCTCCTCGGGATGCTCCTTTTGATTGCAAACAGACCTTTGGGGCCGCGCTGCCTCCTCCTGCTCCTGCTCCTGGGGCCACTCGGACCTCGGCAATGCAGCTCTGCCCGAGCCCTGGCCACCCATCGTGTCACCCTTCCTCCTCCTCCTCCTCCTCGCCCCATTCCTGCCGGCCCGGGCGGCTCCTCTCCCTCCCGCGGGGCTGCTCAGAGTCCCCTGGTGCTACTGGTGACACAGAAATAAGTGGAAAAACCACTCGGTTTCCCTGGAGATGTGCTCAGGGTAGGGCATTATTATTTTTTTTTTGGCTAACCAGGCCTCCCCAGCAGCTGTTGAGCAATCCCTGGTCCTCCCAAAACAAACAGGGAGCAGCTCTGGTGGCCAAATGTTGCAGGCTGCTTGGAACGAGTGCGAGCACAGCGCCCGTGGGGCTGCGAGCTCAACAGCTGCTCTGCACATCCTCCTCCTCCTCCCGGGGCCACGGGAGCTGAGCAGGGACAGGCACCCCAGGCTGGACCCCCAAAGGATGATGTCTGAGCATCAAGATGTTGGATTTGCCGCGATGTTCTTTAATATTAAAGATTTCGGGGGTTTATCCCATGAGTGCGGGTTGATTTTTCCACCCCTGAAATGGTTTCTCCTCCATCCTTTCATTTTCCCTTTTATTTTTTCATTCCTTTTTTAAAATTTTCTTCATCTTCCCGGCTCCAGGGTTTTGTGTGACACCCTCACCTGCCTGCCCACAGCGCCCAGCTCCCCCCAGGTGGGAAAACCACCCCAAAATTGTGATTTAGCTACGAAACCACCACCCTGCCGCCGCTTCCTTGCTGGCTGGGATCCCGGGGGGACACCTGGCACCTGGGCTGGGCTGGAAATCCTCTCCTGGGACAGCTGGAAATGCCCGCAGCCCTTCTCTGGGCTATTCCCAGGGCTGTTGTCATTCCCTGGCACTTTTTCAGCCCGAGGGACGGAGCTGGGGCTCCGCTGCCATTTCAGGGGCTGAGTGAGATTTTGTCCTTGGCTCCGCAGACCTGTGGGACACAGAAAATCGGGGGAAAGTTGCTAAAAGCACTTTTTGCTGCTCAGGGAGCGTTTTCCAGAGGTGAAAACTGCAGTGTTTGCAAACAGCTTGTGCTTTTCAGGGACAATAACACCAAAAAAACCGAGGAGAGGAATAAATTCCAAACCCCACAGGAGAAGCTGGAGCCTGGCCAGGACGTGGGGCTGGGGCTCTTTAACCCTTTCAGAGCTGCTTTTTCCCCTGGCGTGGGATGTGCTGCAGGTGCAAAGCTTTAAGGGGAATATCACACCAGCAGTTTATTCATTAAGCTGCTATTAATCCTAATTTTCAGTGGGTTTTTCCTTTGTTTTAAAGCTGCTCTGGCTGTTCCTTGGGTTTGTAAAAGTCCAGGTGTGGGATCGTGGCTGGAGCTGCTGCAGGTGCAAAGCTTGAAGGAGAATATCAAGCAATTTATTCAAGATTATGCTATTAATCCAAATATTTAATTTTTTTTTTCTTCTTTTAAACCCATTTTGGCTGTTTCTTAAATTCCTAAAAATCCAGATTAGAGCTGTGGTCACCATGAAGAGAAACCCCTGAACCCCAGAATTTTTAGGCTGGAACAAGTTTGTTTTTTTTTTTTTTTTTTTGAAGCTGAACATGAGTGTTGCATAAAGCTCTTAAAATTAGTGCTGCCTTTCAAGCCCAAGGGCCGGAATAAGGTTTACAAGCCATAAAAGCCTCTTATCAAAGTTGATTTCCTCCAACGCACCTTTCATCTTTTATAGTATTTGCTTTGCAAATCCTTGAACTTAAAAGGATTAAACAGGTTAAAAGAAAAAAAAAAAAAAAGGGAGGGGGGAGAGAAAACAAACAGGAGGGAAGATGGATTGAGTCTGGATTAGGGGAGGCCCGGATGAAATATGAATTAGGAGAAAGTCTAAACAAAGAGTTGTCATTTTTCTGAGCTGCTGAACATTAACGTGCTGCAGGCCCAGCTTTAGGGAATATTTAATTTCTCCGGGTTATTTTTTCACTTTGCAGGGGGAGGGAGCAGCAGAGCAGGGGCAGATTGGGAATTTGTGGTGTTCCTTTGTGTCCTCCACCCCAAAATCCACAAAATCCCATCCCAGGCAGGAAACCTTTGGGGAGGAGAGCAAAGATTTGCCCAGAAAAAAAACCAAAAAAACCCTGAACCCCAAATTCCATCCCTGTGATCCCACAGCTGCACTGGGATTCTGAACCCCAAATTCCTGTGATCCCAGAGCTGCACTGGGATTCTGAACCCCAAATTCCTGTGATCCCACTGAAGCTTTGGGATCCTGAACCCCCAAATTCCTGTGATCCCATTGCTGCTCTGGGATCCTGAACTAAATTGCATCCCTGTGATCCCATTGCTGCTCTGGGATCCTGAACCCCAAATTCCTGTGATCCCATTGCTGCTTTGGGATCCTGAACTAAATTCCTGTGATCCCACTGCTGCACTGGGATCCTGAACCTAAATTCCTGTGATCCCACTGCTGCACTGGGATCCTGAACCCCAAATTCCATCCCTGTGATCCCATTGCTGCTCTGGGATCCTGAACCTAAATTCCTGTGATCCCATTGCTGCACTGGGATCCTGAACTCAAATTCCTGTGATCCCAGAGCTGCACTGGGATCCTGAACCCCTAAATTCCTGTGATCCCATTGCTGCACTGGGATCCTGAACTAAATTCCTGTGATCCCACTGCTGCACTGGGATCCTGAACTAAATTCCTGTGATCCCATTGCTGCACTGGGATCCTGAACTAAATTCCTGTGATCCCATTGCTGCTTTGGGATCCTGAACCCCAAATTCCTGTGATCCCACTGAAGCTTTGGGATCCTGAACCCCAAATTCCTGTGATCCCATTGCTGCACTGGGATCCTGAACTAAATTCCTGTGATCCCATTGCTGCACTGGGGATCCTGAACCTAAATTCCTGTGATCCCATTGCTGCACTGGGATCCTGAACCCTAAATTCCTGTGATCCCATTGCTGCTCTGGGATCCTGAACCCCAAATTCCTGTGATCCCACTGAAGCTTTGGGATCCTGAACCCCAAATTCCTGTGATCCCACTGCTGCATTGGGATCCTGAACCCCAAATTCCTGTGATCCCACTGAAGCTTTGGGATCCTGAACCCCAAATTCCTGTGATTCCACTGCTGCACTGGGATCCTGAACCTCAAATTCCATCCCTGTCATCTCCAAGTTTATTTTATTGAGTTAAAATATTCCATGGAAGGAATCCTCCCCTGGGAGGGTGGGCACAGGTTATTCCATGGATTCCCCATCCTGGGAGTGTCCCGGAATAGTGGGATGGGATGGGATGGGATTTTGGGATTTTGGGATTTTGGGATTTTGGGATGGGATTTTGGGACGGGATGGGATGGGATTTTGGGATTTTGGGATGGGATTTTGGGATGGGATGGGATGGGATTTTGGGATTTTGGGATGGGATTTTGGGATGGGATTTTGGGATGGGATGGGATTTTGGGATTTTGGGATTTTTGGGATTTTGGGATTTTGGGATGGGATTTTGGGATGGGATGGGATTTTTGGGATTTTGGGATTTTGGGATGGGATTTTTGGGATTTTGGGATTTTGGGATTTTGGGATTTTGGGATGGATTTTTGGGATGGGATTTTGGGATTTTGGGACTTTTGGGATTGTGGGATTGTGAGATTTTGGGATGGGATGGGATGGGATTTTGGGATGGGATGGGATGGGATTTTGGGATGGGATGGGATGGGATTTTGGGATTGTGGGATTGTGGGATTGTGGGATTGTGGATTGTGGGATTGTGGGATGGGATGAGCTTTAAAGTCCTTCCGAACCCACAGATCCCATTACACAAAAAGATGGAGCCCGTGGCCGGAGGGGATGCGGGGCAGCCACGGCTGCCAGCGGAGCCCAGCACCCACAGTAATTAATTAAAATCTCCGAGCCGTGCGGGCTATGGTTTGCCTTAGCTAAAAACCAGTGTGAGAAACTCGCTCGCTTGGCGTTCCTGCGTCGTCAGGGCTCAAGTGTTGTCATCCGAGGCTGCTTTGCATGACAATGCCCGCGGCCCTAATTATGCACAAGGATGCTAATGGGCCCGGGAGCGCCTGCATCTCCATGGGAAAAAGTCTCTGTTTGGCCGGGGAGGGGGGGAGAAGGAAAGAAAAATCCACCCAAACAAAATAAACCATGACAGTTCGGGCAGGGAGGAGGGCGGGGGGCAGCGGAGGGGCTCGGCAAGGCCGGGATGGAGCTGGCGAGGCTCAGGTTTGGCTTTTTTTGGGAGTTCTTGCTCTGCTCTGTGAGCGAAATCAGCTCCCCAGGGCTGATACCTGCAATAGAACGGTGCGAAATGGGGTCTGTGACCTGGAATTGTTTGTGCAGCAGGGGATGAGACCGGGGGAAACTGAGGCACGGAGGACTCAGCTCTGCCCCGTGCCAGGCTGGCACGGGAAGGGATCCAGCCTCGCTTTTTCCACATTCCCAGCGCCTCCATCACTCCCCTGTCTTCCTCTATTACCCCGGCATCGCTCCAAGGGGCAGAACCTGTTTTGTCACCCAAAAAACAGCTGAAATGAAGAGTTTTGCCCATTGCATCCAGGCTCTTCCCAAGGGTTTTGAGATTCTTTGCCAGGATTCCCCGTCGGTTTTCCCTTCCCGTGTTTGCCATTTTATGAAGATTGGGATAAATGAGAGGGAGACAGCATCCTGCCCTCTGTCCTCCCATGTCTCCTGGGAACGATTTTTTTTCTCTTTCTCTCCTATTTTGAAATGTTGGGGTGGCTCTGGAGCTGGGAATGTTTGGATGGAGCTGCCTGAGCTCAGATTTCCAGATCCACAAAGCCACGGAGATGTCCAAATCCATCCCAGCAGCAGAGAGTGAACCCGAACCCCACATTTCACCGGGCTCTGTCACAGGCTGGGCCACGAGCTCTTGGCTTTGGCACCTCCAGGGAAGCAGAAAAAATTCCAGGAGCTCTCCGAGGAGCCAGGACGGGCACCTGATGCACCTGGCACCTGCCAGGGCCGGGGCAGGGCGCTCCCTGAAATGCTCTTATTGAAAGTGAAGAGCCTTGGAGGGCTCAGACCTTTCCCTCTGGGCGGTGCTGGTGTCACCTGGCTTTGGTGACACTGGAATGACCCTTTCCGACTGGATGGGCTTTAATGCTCATCAATTCGGGGTTGTTGCCCTCTGAGGACAGTCCCCACCCGGCCACCAGCAGGGAAAACACAGCTGGAAACAGCTGGGGCTGCTTTCCCCGATGTTTTTTCCACGGGCAGAGTCGGGGGAGTGGCAGGGATGGGCAGGGAAGGATTCCTTGGGAATTTTTTTAGGAGCAGCTGGAGGGGCTCTATGCAGACAAGGAGGCTCAGCGGGGACCTTGTGGCTTTCCACAATTCCCTGACAGGAGGGATCAGCCGGGGAGGGGTCAGGATCTGCTCCCAGGGAACGTCAGGACAAAAGGAAATGATCTCGAGTTCCACCAGATGAGGTCCGGGCTGGACATCGGGAGGAATTTCTGCGTGGAAAGGGTGGGAAGACCTTGGAACTGCCCAGGGAGGTGGCTCCAAATCACTGAAGTTTGCAGGAAGATGAGGGTGAAAATTTGAACCTGTTTTCTCCAAATCATTGAAGTTTGCAAGAAGATGAGGATGAAAATCAGAGTTTGATTTGCTACAAATTATTGGAGTTTGCGGTGGAAGAGGAGGATGAGAATCTGAGCCTGGTTTGCTCCAAATCAGTGAAATTTGCAGAAAGGAGAGGAGGATGAAAATCTGAGTCTGATTTGCTCCAAATCATTGAAGTTTGGAGGAAGATGAGGATGAAAATCTGAGCGTGTTCTGCTCCAAATGATTGAAGTTTTGGGTTGGAAGATGAGGATGAAAATTTGAGCTTGATTTGCTCTAAATCATTGAAGTTTGAAGTAAGATGAGGATGAAAATCTGAGCGTGTTCTGCTCCAAAGTATTGAAGTTTTGGTTTGGAAGATGAGGATGAGAATCTGAGCCTGGTTTGCTCCAAATCATTGAAGTTTCGAGGAAGATGAGGATGAAAATCTGAGCTTGATTTGCTACAAATTATTGGAGTTTGTGGTGGGAAAGGAGGACGAAAATCTGAGCCTCGTTTGCTCCAAATCATTGAAATTTGGGGAAAGGAGAGGAGGATGAAAATCTGAGCCTGATTTGCTCCAAATCGCTGAAGTTTCGAGGAATATGAGGATGAAAATCTGAGCGTGTTCTGCTCCAAATTATTGAAGTTTTGGGTTGGAAGATGAGGATGAAAATCTGAGCCTGGCTTGCTCCAAATCATTGAAGTTTGGAGGAAGATGAGGATGAAAATCTGAGCTTGATTTGCTACAAATTATTGGAGTTTGTGGTGGGAAAGGAGGACGAAAATCTGAGCCTCGTTTGCTCCAAATCATTGAAATTGGAGGAATATGAGGATGAAAATCTTATCCTGTTCTGCTCCAAATTATTGAAGTTTTGGGTTGGAAGATGAGGATGAAAATCTGAGCCTGATTTGCTCCAATTCACTGAAGTTTCGAGGAACATGAGGATGAAAATCTGAGCCTGGTTTGCTCCAAATCACTGAAGCTTGGAGGAATATGAGGACGAAAATCTGAATCTGTTTTGCTCCAAGTCCTTGGAATTTAGGGGTGGGAAAGGAGGACACAAACACGCAGCGCGCACAAACAGCGATCGGCGAATGAAAATCTCGGGGTTTTCCCTGGAGAACAGGGGGACAGGCAGGGTGGGGAGCCCGGGCCAGCCCGAGCCCCAAAGCTGCGGGCCCCACAGTGCGGAGCGCTGCCTCATTGTTTGATCTGGCTGTGAGACAGATTAGCAGCCCCAGGTGGAAAGTCAGAATCTGCATTTAAATGGGCCGCTTATAAAAGGTGGGGAGCGCAGGAGCCCGCAGCATTATGCGGTGTCTTTAGCACGCCCTAATCTCTCTTTATTTTCTCCGCAGCCTGACCTGGGGGCACAGTTTCTAATTACCAGGTCACCCTGCTAATATTGTCATTTCCAGCCAGTGGGTGTGAAACCATGGCAACGCCACATTTGCTTCCAAGTTTCTCCAGGAATAAAATTTGCCTTTTAATCACAGAAAATGACGGGGCGGCTCCCCCCACACCCCCACCCCTGCCCGAGCTGCTCCTCGCTGGTGGAATTCGTTATCGGCGCTTTTCAGAGGTGTTTCAAGAGGGAACTTTGGGAAGTTTCACCTGGGAGCTGTGGCAAAGATGAGGGACGGACCTGAGAGGTTGCAGCTTCCCTGAATTGAATAATGGCATTTTTTTGGGTGGGGAAGGGATCTTAAATCCCATCCATTCCCACCCCTGCCATGGCAGGGACACCTCCCCTATCCCGGGTTGCTCCTGGGACAGTTCCAGGCATGGGGCAGCCCGGGCTTCTCTGGGAATTCCATCCCAGAGCCTCCCCTCCCTCGCGGTAAAAGTCCATGTTTTCATTTTAGGATGATTTTTATATTTAAAAGTGGTCAGTGAGCTGCTAAAAGGGGGAGCAGAGGGTGTCAGACATCCCGAGCTGCAGGGGTATCCTGGTCACCCTGGCTCAGCTGGGGATGGTGGCTCCAACTGATGAAAAAAAAATACTTGGAGAATCAGGAAGCAGCGGGGTTGGTGAGGTGGGTGCATAATGTGCTCTGTTTGTCATTCCTTGGGCATCTCCGGCAGTTTGGGGCGTCAAAATCCGCATTTTCCTCTCCCTCAGCTGTGTGCTTTGTCTCCTTAATTAAAAAAAAAACCCAAAATCTTGTTTGGGGTGAGGCCTGAGAAGCTCCCAAACTCACGGAGCTGATTTCCAGCTTCCAAGGGCTAGGCTGGCAGTCCCGTGGGATCCCCTGGGGAAACCCGCCCTGATTTTGGGAGAAATTCAGGTCAGCTCGAGCTGAGACGCCCGGGCTCTGCTCGGTGCCTTCCCCCGCGTTTCCAGGGCAGTTCTCACTCTCAGAAAGCGAAACTCTCCCCTCGGAGCGGCTCAGACGTGAACTGGAATCCCATTTTTAAGGTGATTTTCCAGCTGACAGGAGTAGGTTAATTGTAAAACTGTCTACTGAAGCTTTAAAACTCCTGTCCAGCCTTATTATTAGCAGTTGGAAATTTATGGGCGAGACTCTGCGTGGTGATAGCTGGGTGTGTAATTAATCCCCACGCTGGCAGCAGGAAAATCAGATGTAAAACTGCTTTTTTTTCTTCTGACGACATCTGGGAGGGACAGAAACTCTGTCCTACCTGTGCTGGGCCCGGGCTGTCACCTCGGGAGTTCAGGGTTAAATCCTTCCAGCTGGGAGAAACTCTGGGGGGAGTCAGACACTGAAATTGGGATTTTGGGTGGGGGATCTGGACACTCAGAGTCCAAATCTTCACGGGATTTTTCCCTAAAATTGGGATTTTGGGTGTTGGATCTGGACACTGCAGGATGCAGATCCCCATGAAGTTTTCTCCTCTAAAATTGGGATTTTGGGTGTTGGATCTGGACACTGCATGATGCAGATCCCCATGAAGTTTTCCCCTTAAAATTGAGATTTTGGGTGGGGGATCTGGACACTGCAGGGTCCAAATCTTCATGGGATTTTTCCCCCCTAAAATTGGGATTTTGGGTGGGGGATCTGGACACTGCAGAGTCCAAATCTTCATGGGATTTTTCCCCCCTAAAATTGGGATTTTGGGTGGGGGATCTGGACACTGCAGGGTCCAAATCTTCATGGGATTTTTTCCCCCTAAAATTGGGATTTTGGGTGGTGCATCTGGACACTGCAGATGCAGATCCCCATGAAGTTTTCCCCTAAAACTGGGATATCAGATAGTGGATCCTGGGAATTTTGGGACCTGTGGGATGGCTTGGAGCTTGGTGTGGGGACAGCCATGGGGATGGCCCATCCCTGCTCCAGAGGGGCTCATTCTGCACTGCAGGGGGTTTTGGTGTCCTGATCTGGGGGTGGCAGAGGGGACAGCGCGTCCCTGAGTCCTGCAGCCCCACGTGGAGCATCCTGAGCATGAATTATCCCAATCCCCTCTGCAGGACAGGGGCAGGAGGTTGTGCTAGAGGTGCTTCAGGATTTATTTTTGTCCATCTTCTCTCATTCCTTGGAGCTGTTGGTGCCCTGTGTCTCTAAGTTCTCCTCTCTCTCCACTTTTTCCATCTTTGCAGCATGGAACCCAAATATTTTAACCCAATTTTGAGGAGAAACGGGGTTTGGGTTTGTCCCCCTTTCCTAAACCCCTCTCCTGGGTGGCTGAGTGTGATCCTGAGGGAAACAAACCCCAACTGTGGGAAACTTTCACTTTTCCTTAGAAATCCCCATCTGCCTGTGGGAGCTGAGGGGGGCAGAGGGAGAGCCAGCACCTCCCAGGCTCCCCAACATCCCAACATCCAATATCCCAACATTCCAACATCCCAACATTCCAACATCCCAACATTGCAATATCCCAACATCTCAACATTGCAATATCCCAACATTCCAATATCCATACATCCCTACATCCCAACATTCCAATATCCATACATCCCAACAGCTCAACATCCCATCATCCCAAATCCCAACATTCCAACATCCATACATCTCAACATCCCAACACCCCAGCATCCCAACATCCCAGTGTCACAAAATCCCAACATCTCAACATCCCAAAACCCAACATCCCATCATTCCACATCCCAACATCCCAGCAACCCTACATCCCAGTGTCCCAAAATCCCAAAATCCCAAAATCCCAACAATCCCATCATCCCAATATCCCAGCATCCCACCTCCCAACATCCCAGTGTCCCCAAATCCCACCATCCCAGCATCCCAGCATTCCAACATCCCCACATCCCATCATCCCAGTGCCCCAAAATCCCATCTCAACACCCCAGAACCCAACATCCCCCACATCCCAACATCCCAAAACCCGACATCCCCATCCCATCATCCCAGTGTCACAAAAATCCCAACATCTCAACATCCCAAAACCCAACATCCCAACATCCGTACATCTCAACATCCCGGCATCCCAACATCCCAGTGTCCCAAAATCCCCACATCCCAATATCCCAGCATCCCTACATCCCAACATTCCAAAATCCTGGGACCCCAACATCCCAAAATCCCAGTGTCACAAAATCGCAACATCTCAACATCCCAAAACCCAACATTCCAACATCCCAGCATCCCAGTATCCCATCATCCCACATCCCAAAACCCAACATCCCAAAACCCGACATCCCATCATCCCAACATCTCAAAACCTGACATCCCAGCATCCCAACATCCCAAAATCTGACATGCCATCATCCCAACATCCCAGCATCCCATCATCCCACATCCCAACATCCCATCATCCCTGCATCCCAACATCCCACATCCCGACATCCCATCATCCCAACATCCCAAAACCTGACATCCCAGCATCCCAACATCCCAAAATCTGACATGCCATCATCCCTACATCCCAACATCCCATCATCCCTGCATCCCAGCATCCCAACATCCCAAAATCCAACATGCCATGATCCCACATCCCAACATCCCATCATCCCAACATCTGACATGCCATCATCCCTACATCACAACATCCCATCATCCCTGCATCCCAACATCCCAACATCCCAAAACCTGACATCCCATCATCCCTACATCCCAACATTCCAAAATCCTGGGATCCCAACACTAACATCCAGTGTCATAAAGTGCAATATCTCAACATCCCAAACCCAACATTCCAACATCCCAACATCCCAGCATCCCAATATCCCATCATCCCATAATCCCAAAACCCAACATCCCAGCATCCCAACACCCCAGCATCTCAAAACCCAACATCCCATAATCCCAATATCTCATCATCCCATAATCGCAAAACCCAACATCCCAACATCCCAATACCCTCAACATCCCAGCATCATCCCTCATCCCAGCATCCCACACCCTAACATCCCAAAAGCCGACATCCCATCAGCCCAACATCCCAAAACTCGACATCCCATCATCACCATCCCAATGCCCAGCATCCCAACACCCCAACATCCCAAAACCCGATATCCCATCATCCCTGCATCCCAAAACCCCAACATCCCAAAACCCGACATCCCCACACCCCAAAATCCC